>VWYI01002155.1:324898-398877 GCA_013399455.1 Anthoscopus minutus
CTCCCTCCCTTCCTCCCTTCCGGGTGCACCAACCCCTGTCTGCCTCCAAGCACAAGGGGTTGCTGAAGACAACAGATGATGCAGAAGAGAGATCCGTAACTCCCACTGTCCTGAGGCTGCACAGCAAATTGCTGGTGAGAAGTGATGGAGGAAGATGTGACCTGCAGCCTTGGCTTAGCTCTGTGGTGACTCTCAAGCCCTTTGGCAGCTCCTTCTCCCTGTGCATCACACGGATGTGGTGTCTGATACTAATCTATGAGCACTCCATTCCAAAGAGCAGTGGGGACACTGCTGGAGGGGACACCACTGGAGGGGACACCATGCATAGGCTGCTCAAGCTCTGCGTGCACACCCACATATGAGAGCATGTGCCATCAGATCTCTTGCAGCCAAAGAAACACACCTGGCCTCCAGCAAGCCAGGCATAGGGAAGTGGTGCCCCACCACTTCCCACTGCTACACCAAGCCACAACCTGGTCTTTCTCTGATCTAGCACTGGAACTAGAGAACTGCCCTGAAAGTGTTAATGCTCCCCTTGGCCTGGGGTGAAAGGGTTACCCATGTTGTGCTCAGATTCTTTGGCTGTAATGTGATTTCTTGGTTCCTGCGTATATATTTATGCAGTTTTGTCCACACTCCTGCCCACTCCCCCCACACAGTGGCTATCGATCAGGCTAATGGAAGGGATCCGATTGCACATGCTCCAACGTGCTCCCACACAGCCCTGCCAGTGCTGGCCCAGCCACTCAATGCTGAGGTGCCCCGAAAATTTCCCATAATCTGATTTGAAGATGTGTTATCACTTAATAAAATCCACACTTGCCCTTCCACTTCCCCCTCTACTGAAATGCATTTGCACTCTGGCTCTGCCATGCCCCTGCATCCTGCCAGCCTCTGGGGGAAGTACCATGGAGCGGCCAGGGGCTAAAAATGCCCTGTCTAGGTAAGGAAGGGATGGGGTATGGGAAATCTGTTCTTTCTTGGGTAATCAGCACCACCCAGCAGTGCCAAGGGATGCACATAGTGACACAGGCTGGTGTGTGAGGGCTACCTGCTCCCTTTCATGATGCAGTGGCTGTAAGGATGGCAGTGATAAAAAAGGATGAATAATGTTCCTGTTGAAAATATGGTGAAAAATGCTATCAGTCTTCAGTAGACTGTCATGAAACATTCCCGTGGTCTTTGGAAAACAATTCACTACACTATAGGAAAACACTGAGGATATTTCTGTTGCAAATGGGTGTCTGCTTTCTGATCAAGCTGCACAGCAGTGACAAGAAGAAAGTCCTGGGCAGTTGAGGCAGGGCACCAGTGTGGTTTAAAATTAGATACTCTCTGACACTGTACCTTCTCCAGGGAGGATTGTTTCTCCAAGGTGAGCAAAGTCAGATGTTCCCCTACTCTAACCAGACTAGACTTTTCTCCCTTCCTGGCCTTCTGCTCCAACAGAAGATCTTGGTGCTACCTCAGCAGCACACCTCTGTTTCACAGGAGGGGACACACAGGGTTTAAGGCTCCTGAGCTGTCAGGGTGGTTACATATGGGAAGATTGACACGACCAAGTCTGTCTTCTCCCACCTTTGTCCAATGGATGGAGGATGACGGTCCCAGATGCACACCCCAGAGGTGCCATCTTTTAAAGCCCTGTCCCTAGAAGATGGGAGTCTCCTCCCATCTTGCATGGCAAGAAGCCATGCATGCAGAGAGCCATGTCTGCCTTGGGATCCTGAGACAGGCATATGCCAGCAGCAGGATGAACCTGAGCCCTACAGATCAATGGTTTGTGGGGCTGCTCCCTGGGGCCCGAAACCTGACACTGAGGTTCAATAATTCAGGGAGAGAGCTATCAATGGCTTCTCAGCTCTTCAGAGAGGAGAGCAAATTGAAAGGCTTGTCAGGAGTCAAAACAGAGCAGGGCAAAGCTGGGCTGAATGTCAGAGAGATTAAACAGGCAGAAAGCCACAGGGATGGGTATGAGGACAGGATGAGCAGGGAGGCCACTGCTTTTTATGGTTCACTTTGGCAACCACAGGAGCAGTCCTACTGTAGCAGAGCAGGGCACTTCCACAGCTAGATAGGTGACCAGTGCTCCAGGAAAGCTCTTTGACCAAGAGGGTTTCAGCAGGTCTGATTGCTAAGGTTAAGGAGCCTGATGGCATGAGGTGCTCCTAAGCTTAGACAATGCATCACTGAACACCTCCACAGAGTGACCTTCCTGCTGCTATGCTGGTCCAGTCAGGGGCCAGAGCAGAGTGGACTCATGCCAAGGTTGTGCGTCCCATTTCAAACAGTGCCTTGCATGGGGAGAAGGATGAGACCAGTCCTGTGGTAGCCTCCTGTGGCAGAAAATAACTCTTCCAGGTCAAGTGGGACACTGCACCAACAGTGGATGACAAATAATGGTGATATTTCAATAGACACAGGTATGATAATGAAGAGCTATTCTTCTTTTGCAAAGATCACTTGTAGAATTAAATATTTATAAATGATATTTAGACTTCTAGTCCTGTAAAATGCCTTTTTTACACAGATAATATATGTTGACTTGTTGGAGAACCAAACCAGTTTGATATGATTAAATACAGAGCAGAGTAACATGATTCATGCCCATTCTTCCCCACTTGCCAGCCTTGAGCATATGCAAGACTGACTCAATATATTTCTACAGATAGTCACATAAAATAAAATAAAATAAAATAAAATAAAATAAAATAAAATAAAATAAAATAAAATAAAGCACATCCCAGCTGCAAAATACATTGAAAACCTCCCAACACCCCAAACGCCTCTATCAACTTGGCAGTGTCTGGCTTGTAAGACGAAGTATTTCGCACCACACCAGGCAGCTTTTTTTATGGATAGAGTTTCATTTGCGCTTTACATGTGACTTATCCAGCTCTGGTGCCTGACCCTGAGGGCCCTCATGTCGGGACCAAGAGGCTGAACTGGCAGTGATGAAGATGATCAGGGATGTAGACTCAAGACCTCTCTCCCTTCTCACAGCACTTTGGTACCAAAGTCAAGCATGCTGCACTTGAACAGTCATTTGGTTTAAGAGGGATGTGACCACAGATGTATACCTTCTCCAGAGTCTGCACTGGTTTCACATCTTGAAATTACTCTCCACAGCTCCATGAACTAAAAAACAGAGGTAGAAAGAGGCAGAAGAAAGAGGAAGAGATTGCCAGGCTGGTGACATGTGCCCAGGGACACCTGTCCCACAAAGCTCACTTAGACCTCAGCTTGACAACAGCACAGAGCCTCCATTTTGCAATTTCACATGTATGAGGAAGAGAAAACTGTTCATCTTACAGAAACTCCTTTTTAGCCTCACCTTACATATCATCACTAACTGTTGACACCACAGTTCTCACACCAGTGTTTGCCCCTGCCTGAAGAACAGTTGGGCTGGGCAAGGATCCTGAGAGCCATCTGTACTCCAAGAAGCAAGGCTGGTTTCTGGCCTTCAGAGCATGCAGTTGGACTTATTAAACAGCACTGGCAGCACTACTGGAAGGAGAAGTTTCCATTAATTTGCAGGTGCTGGGGGGAAGGGGGGAAGGAGAAGCCAGGTGCTTTCTGGACGCTGCCCCCAGCAATCTCCCCCTGGTCCTTTCCCATTGTTCCAGAGACGTCTCACGCAGCCCTGCCAAAGGGGATAACAGGCTCAGGAACAGGCTGAGTGACAGCAGACACCTTATAAAATGCCTGGCCGAGCGAGCCTGGCGCCTTGCTGCATGCAGTGCACATGCCCGCAGCCCAGCCAGGCCCAGCCCTGCACGCAGGTACCGAGGGGGGCTCACATCAAAGGCTCCAGTTTTGCAAGGCTCAGGACGCGGGAGGGCGTGAATTATAGACTTTGATGTCTGAGCAGCGGCAGAGGAATCGGCGTGAAGATCGTTTATAAATCGCTATTTATGGTCTCCACTAAGTACCAGGCAGCCCCTTAAAGCAAGGGATCAGGTTTAACTGAGAGCCGCTGCCGGCGGCTGGGCCAGGCCTCTGCATGGGCAGGACGTATTTCAGACGCTCTCAAACAGCTCAAACTCAAACTCTCAAACTCAGCTCTGAGATATTCCCAGCTAACTTCCTCAGGTCTTTGCCAGTTTTGGGGAGCCCCAGTGTAGGAAGCCGGTGGTGCCTGCACAGCAGGAGAGTCATAGCTCCTGGAAAAGCAGACCTGTACCATAGGGTTGTAGGGTTTAGCACTTACATGGGCTGATCCTGGTCCCTGCCAAGAGGAAGAGGCAAATTGGGAATTTCAGCATACTGTCTGCTCCTAAGGGGCTTTCTGGCTTTGCCTTACTGCAGACTCTGTTGCCTGATGTGGTTTGCAACAATCCCCAAGCCTGGGTAGAGCTGCATGCTTTCCCTTGGCTAAGTCTGTGCTCTGGCTGCCATGTTCCTCTTGAAGCAAGGCTGGGACATCAACCAGGCAGCTCCACAGGAGAGGAAAGGACAGCATCCAACCATGCACCATGTCACTCCTGTCCATGGTTAGCAGTTGGCAACTGGCTCTCCCTGAGGGAGGGACAAATGTATGCTGCTGCCTATGGCACATCTGGGTTCTGGTGCTAATGTTAAGAGATATCTTAGAGATTAAACCCTCTGAATCCTGGGAACATAAACCATTCAGATTCACTGATCTGGAATGGACCTGTATCCCCCAGCCAGGACCCAACTAAAGAAAAACTGCTTTTGGGTTCTTCTTTGTCTCTTCTGAGAACAAACAGCCTGGTTGGATTTCTCTCATATGATTTGATTCCAGTTCCTGTGGTCAGAGGTCAATGGACAGCTGAGCCTCTTGGGAGCTGTAACACAGAGAATGCCTTGTCTGGGGCTGGAACACTCCTGATGAACCCCACAAGACCCATCACCCCAAATGTTCCCAAATGTATCAATGAGTCTGCGGAGGTGGCTGTGCTCTCCTTGCCCCCCCCTCTCCTCATCCCAGAAAGAAATACTCATTACCTCACACGAGGAAGGACCATTACCTGGATACTGAGAAGCACATCTAGGAATGCCATATGCTGCTCCTACACCTGAGCATCCCCTCCTAGCACACACTATCCTCTCTACCCTGACACTATTTCTTTGCCCTCAGTAGTGTTTGCAGCTCCCTCCATTGCAGCGTAAGTTACAAATTCCTCTGCAGAGCCTTCACGTCCTGTTCAACATCATGAACTTTGACATTGTCTTAGGTCAGGCATTGCTCATTTTTCCTGAAGGAATGGCATCCAAACTATAATCTTTGAGATGATCTGATTTACAGTCCAGCAGCCAGTTCTGAAGCCCCCAGTTGCAATGCTTGGGAATGCACAAGGATGCTGGCCCACATACTCATTCCAGTTCAAACAGCACAAAATGCCACTGTGAACAAAAATGGATTTTCTCCCTATCTTCAATTAAAGTTTCATGTATGGCATCTACCAAACTTCTCAAATGCAGCTGTTGTATTTTGGAAGCTGAGACACACCATTCTGGATTTTTCAATGAGTTACAAGCCAAAAATCCAATTCTGGCCCCCCAAATCAGTTGACATTTTTGCATGCTGACTATTATATCCAGAGCACACAGACAGACTTCCTCATTGTCCTCTCCTTGCCTTGCAGTCTCCAGCGTAGCAGCGCTCAGCAGGCCTGGTTCTGCCCCTGCACATGCACATGTAAACTGTAGATAAGCACATATTTCTCTTTGCTCCAGCCACCCTCCAGGACTTATCTCAAGCAAGACAAGGAACTCTCCACCACAGCTCAATGTGATCCCTCCTCAAACACAGTCATTTTTATGTCCAGAAATATTTATATACTTTGCACGACTGTTGTTTGCAGATTCTCTCTTGGTGGCTTCCACACTTCGCGGCAGCCCCTGTTTGAAGTTGGACCAGATGGGAGCATGGACCAAACATAAATAAACCAATCAAATCTGAGAAAACAAGCCCCTATCCCTCCTACCTCCTCCTCAGACCAGTGTGAAGATCCAGCCTGGGAGAGGGGGGCAGGCTGTGCTCTGATGCTCAGACTGCTCCTTCTGTCCACCCTTGAAGTCCCTTCCTCCAGCCAGAGTTTGGTATGTGCTGTTTGCAGGGGGCTTGTTTTTCTAACATGGTGAACACATGCTCTCTCCCGAGAATCATTTATTTTACATCAGAGATCCTGGGGCTCCTGACCCAGAGTTTTGCAAGATGGTTTTGTACTTTCCCTCATGAGGAAGGAAGACACATTCCTCCAGCTACCACTGCAAGAATGGCAGGTCCCGGATGTGTCCTTCACAGACCAGGCTCTCCCTCATTTCCCTCAAAAGACAAAGGTTAAAAATGACACACTAAGGTCGGATGCTCCAAGGGGCTCCGCAAAGCTCTCCCAGTAAGAAAATCCTGTTTCTTTTCCTGATAAGAGCCTTCTTCTTGTGGGGCACCAGTGGATCAGATGAGCAAGGAAAGATGGACTGAAGAGACAGTTACCAAAGAGGTATCTTAATAAATTATCCTCTATTTTGACTGTTTCCTAACAATTCAGGCCTCAAAGCAAAAACCAAAAAGCTCTGAGGATGTTTGTCTGCCATCAAGATCTCTTTGGAGCGATGAATAGCCAATACCCAAATCAGACCCACCTGCAGTCCCACCAGCAGACCTGGCTAATGCTGTGTCCTGCAGAGAATTGCTCTGCCCTCAGCACTGGCTGGGCTGCATTGCATATGGCTGGAGTTGCTGCCTCACAGCACCAAACATACCATTCAGCCCCGGAGCACAGGACAGACAGTCCTCTTCTCGAGGGCCAGAGTCCCCTTAAATCCCTGCTGTGCATGGACTCCAGCACCCACCTTCCTTCCTGATCCTTCCTGAGCAGGAAAAGGATGCCGAGGGAGAGCAATGGGGAGAGCAATGCATCCCTGCGAAACCCGATCCCTTAACACGCACCTCCTCTGATGTGGGCAGCCTGTGCTTTACAGCATTAGAGGAGCAACATTTCATGGAAAATTCAATAAATACCCCTGTACAGCCAGACATCTGTAAACAAAGGCTTCCAAATTCAATCAGGCTGTGGGCTCAGAACAGCATTTATAGGCTAGAGCATGGAATATTATATAGGAAAGCTAAATGTAGGAGGAGGGAGCAGATTCCTGGAAAATGAAAGATCTTTTAGCTCTCTATTACCCCAACAACGAGTAACTATGTCTGTGCTGTACCACTGTGTCCCTTCTTGACTGGCTGGGGCAGTCTTGTCATTCCCAATCTGCCAGCTGCCACATCAGTCTGTACTGGGCTCGCCTAGCAAAGACACTGCAGCAGAAACCACAGCAAGACAAGCAGGGAAACTTGCTGATGACTCTGGCAACTTTCAGCCACACTGTTTGCTGGAGTGCATTCCTGCTGCCAGCCATACCAGGAGGGTGACCTTTGAGATGTAGGTCTGAAGATGGCTCTGAAATACCAAGCCCTGATCCAGGAGTAAATGCTTCCAGAAGTTGGAAGTAATTACAGCCAATGTTCAACTCACAGTGGGGTTTTGGAGTGGAGGACAGTCTTCCTTGTCCTTTGGGGCTTTCCTGGGTCATGCCATCCCCCAGCAGGTTGACTGGGCCCTGTCTATCTTGTCTCCTGCTTTATCACAGCCTCAGATTGCATTTGTATAAAACCAGATAAACTGGGCAAAGTGAAATGGAAATGTCCAGTCAAGGCTCTGTAGAGCTCCATGGTGACCCACTGGATGGAGCAGCAGCGCTGTGACCCTCAGCCATCCACATCAGATGGATACTGGTACTGGTACAGAAGATTTCCTCCCAGAGTTGAGCAATACCAGATCTCTAACACACAACTGAGCACTGCTGGGCACATCTGTGTACACTTGTGCGCAGATACATAACCCCCAACAAGCCACTACAGCATCACTGTAGAATTCCCTCTTCTCTATTTGGCCAAGTTTTTCTCTGTGGATCCTCACCCTCCATCACAGTAACTATAAAGGTCTACAGCACATACAAGTGATGCTGAACAGCATGGAATATGGGTCCCTGCTAAAGTCTTGCAACCCTGATGAGGTTTTTCCAAGCCCAGGGCCAAAGATCTTCACAGTCAGAAGATCAAAACACTGGCCTTCCTGTGCTGACCTGGTTTTTCATGCATGACCTGAAGGTGAACACCTGCAGGTGATTTTGGTGCAGGCTACACGTAACTATCATTTCAGACACACACGAAATTGTTCATTACCATCCAGAGGTTACACCTCCTTGCAGGCTCTGGACTCAGCATCCCCAGAAGTGCTAGAGTCCCACCTGCTGGCTGTGCCAAGCTGCACCTGCATGACCAGGGGTCTTGATTTCTCCAAGCTGGACTCTACAGATCCTTGGAAAAGGCAAGCCACCAGCTCAGAGAAAGTTATTCAAGTTTTGCTGTGCTTCTGCAGCTCTTTGGGCACCTCAGGGATGGTTACAATGGCAGGGACAACTGTGGTCATCTGTGGAGGACAGCTATCAAAGAACACATTTGTGCAGCAGGAGCTGCATCTGGATGACCAACTTGAACCCTCCGGCAGCACCCACAAAGGTTATCAGCCTGTATTTAGAGCAGGCCAAATCAGGCATTTGTCTCCTCCTTCCCCCTGAGTGCACTTTTCCTTACAGCTCAATCAGGCTTTACGAACACACCGCCACACACAGAGGCCAGTATATATAATAAATAGAGCCTAGTTCTGAGGGCAGCAGCAGTACACTGTTGCCCAGGGGACAGGAAGGTTAGTGGGATTGTGATCTAAAACCTGAGGCTGGCAGCTTTATGCTCCCCTGGGAGAGATTTCCACAGCTACTGTGAGGAAAACAATCACTGTTTTGGTTATTACACTTCATTTATTGGTTTGTTCAAAGATCACAGCCAGGTAGGCCTTAAATTCAGGGATCTCGGAGCATGGGTCTCCAGTCTCACTCTGCATGGGGCACCCCAGGGTGCTCCACCAGCTTGTGCCCTTCCCTACCCTAGGACAGCTCCATCCTGACCACTTCTGTAAGATCTCTACACCATGACAAGGCAAAGCACAGGAGGAGAGCTGTCCCAAGGAACATGTTATTGGGACAGATGCACAAGCAAAGCCTCTCACTGATACCAACACAAGAGGAAGCAACACCTGGGCTGGGAGGGAACCATCCAACACATAGGGATCATATTCACTTCCCAGGAAGCATCTTTCATTCTGTTTGAGAAAACATGAGAAAATACAGTCTGGAATGGACACATCCATACCTGTACCTTGGAGGACAGAGATCAGGATGTGAAACTTGCTGCTCCTCAACTGAGCATGGGTGCTCACTGAACTATTATAGGATATCAACAAATTTACCCATTTGGGTCATGCAATAGGAACTTTAAAGCTCTGGGAAGAGAAGCATGTCCATACAATGAAGAGGTCTGCAGAACAAGCCATGGGCACCCCTTTGCATGGTCGTAGCAAGGCAGGAAGAAGGAATGCAGTGCCCACCTGAGCTTCTTTGGTCATGTAGAACCCCTGAGCACATCCAATCAGCTACTGTCCCTCCAAAATGCATTGAAGAGCACCAGGTGACAGCCGGCATTCAGGAAACATGGGGCACTTCCCCCACAGCTCCTTAGCCAGCTGCCCTGGAAATGTTCCTATAAACTCCTATTAATTAGTTGACACTTGGACTGTGCAAACAGGCTGCCCCCTCCCTGTTCCCCCCCAGGAGGCAGTGCTGGAGCAGGCCAGTGTGGGGGCCAAGTCTTGGGCACATTCTTCCAGTTAATATTTCAGCCCGCAGTTGCCAAGGCATCGAGGCTGGCGTTTCCCCCGTTCCTCCCCCTTCCACCTCCCAAAGCGCCATTGGTGAGCGGATAGCCAGGTTATTGCCTCCCCCTCCCTTTGCAAGCAGATGTAGGGGAGCCAGAGGAGGAGATTGATGGGGTTTATAGAGTCTCCCTCCTGACCACCCACCATGGCTCCAGCTCCCTTGGGCCTGTCCACACCACAGTCACAGCAATGACTCCACTGGTGTCCACCACACAGAAAAAAAAACCATCCTGGCTACTTCTGTTGGGTAGCCTGGGTCACATTTGCTGCTTTAGAGAACTTTTTTTGGGTCCCAGACACAATCAGTTGGGATGGGTGAGAGTTTACAGTTCCTCTCCAGCCACACCCATGCAGTGCAGGGAACTCAGTGAAGCCTGAATATGTGTGATATCAAGTCCCTAACTGCTCCTGGCTTTCACAGGTGGCACAGAGCAGACTCCAGGTCTCCCAAAGCCTTAAGCAAGTTAATGCACTGCAAAAAGTGACCATACAGAAAAGGCTGCAGAGCAGCTCTGGACAGAATAGTGTTTGGACATGGAGGCCCTCCAAAGAGCTGCAGCTGTCCCTCCTGAAGGCACCAAGGTCCTTGGCAGGTCCTGGGAGGCACAAGGGTGGGAATAAAAGTCACGGAGGCAGGCTAGGCCCACATGCTGAAAAGCATAAGGAAGGGCCTATGGACCCCATCGATGGATGTGCTGTACAGCAGCCATTCAAAGAGGAGGGAGACTGAGTTTGGTGGAAATGCCTGAGGAGATGCCTCAAAAAAAGCCCACAGCTCAAAATAGTGCCAGGGATGTAACAGGCATCATTGCCACCAGCAGCACTCAGCCAGGAGCACCATTTCAGCCGAGGTTTTCAGGAAGGACCATCCTGGGGACAAAGCCATTGGATCCTAGAATTTCCAAATTAAACCAACCACTCCCTGCCACTCACAAAAAGAAGAAACAAATCAAGCTAACTAAACGTGTTGGTAACATTTGGGCCATTTCCTGTATGTTTAACACATTTTCTATTAAGCCCACGACAAATGGCAAGGGCTCCAGGCACAGCCATTAAGGCTCCCTCCTGCCGCAAGCCGAAGGGGCTGCAGGCAGGGAGGGGAAGGTGAGCCGGCTGAACAGGCAGATGGGAGGTGAGCACGTAATTCACAGCAGATCCACGATTTGATTAATTTCCCTGCTTTTCCTGCTGGAGAATTCCGGGTTTTATTGGCCGTTAAAAGGCACTGTGCTGCCTGATTTCGGAGCGGAGCTGCACTGGAGGGGAGACACAACACACTGGCTGGCTGCAGGGACCTGTCGTGGTATGAATCAGGTGCACAAGTTTAAGGTGGATGTTTCAGGGATGAGGATTCCCTTCTGGAGGATGTGTTTTCTAGAGACTCAGCCTGGGGCCCTGGTTTGGTGGGGAGGGAGGTGGCTGGATTGGGACAAAGCCTCTCCACAAAGCAGTGGGACCCTCACCCAGCCAATTTCTCCCTCCCCTCCTTCAGCTGCCCTCCCTGATCCCTCCTCCTCACACTAAGCTGCTGGGATCAGCCCCTGCAGGAAAAAAAAAATGCTCAATTTGTCATGTCATGTCATGTCCAGCTGTTAACCTCCCGTTGCCGAGCCATAGGAAAGACTTGCTTTCTTCTATTTATTTATTTGCCACCCAGACAATGGATGGCCCCAGTCCTGCTGAGCTCTTCATAATAATGCCACCAACGATCCCCTCTCCCTGCACCTCCCCCAGGCAGCAGCACCAGCTGAGGAGCTGCAGGTGTCAGCGGGCATTAACCAGTGCAGGGATCCCAGCTCCCCTGAACACCCTGGACACCATGAAGAAGACAACTGTCAAAGGCTGTGGCCAAGGCTGGAAGGACTCCTTGACTGGGAGGATGCCCGGACTGGGCTCATGTGAAAAGATCCGCACAAAGAGGGAGTGGAGAGAAAGGCCAAATGATAACCATCGCTCCGGAAAGTTTATCCTGCCACTCTGGGAATGCTTAGACAGGGAAGAACAGCTCTGTCCAGCCACCCAGACAGTTTCTGTGGGGACCAAGGCCTGGCATAGTCACTGTGGCTCTGGAGACACTTAGCAACTGAGTGGAGGGGATGGCAGCTTGGAGGCTGGCTTTGACCCCTGCCAGGGTTCTCCTACTGGGCACAGTTCAGGGTGGTAATTTGGCAGACCGGAGGCCAGGAAAATTGCTCCCATGGCCAGGATGTGTCCCAGAGGGGAAATGCACCAGCCCCTCCTCACCCTCCTCACCAACTGAGGCCATGGTGAAGGAGCATTCTGTGTGAGGCTGGGAGCCAAGGGCACTGATTGGGAAGTTGTAGAGCTGTTCTCTTTGGTTATCAGAGCTTAGGGCATAGAAACCCCACCCAGGGACATTTGCAAAGCCTGGAGAGGAAGCTCCAGATTTGCCCACCACTTCTGGTCACAGTTATGATGCAAAGGGTCTGCCATTCCCACGGAAACTGTGGTGCTTCCCACCCACCATCTCTGGTGATGAATGAGAGGAGAGGAGGAGCAGCCACCTCTCACAGACCCAATGTCACACGCTGGGGCACTGCCCACTCCTGGCCTCAACAGCAGCAGCTGCCAGGGCTGTGAACACATCGGGGTGGCAGCGGCTGGGTGTGCATTTGTTGGTTTGACAATAAAACAGCTCTCGTGTTACTGGGAAGGTATCGGCGCCGAGCAGCCGAGGAGCGAGAGCACGCGGGCTGTAACTCCTTCCTGTCTGCCCGGCTGTCTGTCCGGCCTTCCTCCCCCTGTCAATGTCACTTTATTTGCTGCTGGGGTGGCGATAGGATCACTATTAAAAGCGCAAGTAGTAGGCATTAAAATGCATTTCGGTTAGTCCGGGATAATAAAGGCGTGTGAGGGGAAGGGGGGAGGTGAAAAGAAGGAAGTTTTAACTCGCTAATAAAAATCAAATGCAGGCAGTTTGCAGGAGCGAGCAGCTCGGCGCTTTGCCTTGCTCTTGTTAAGGGCCCGCTGCCATAAATAACTTCCCTGAGCAAAAGCAAAGGAGAGCCAGGGAGCGAGGACGCAACAACACAAAATTTTTCATTTTTCTCCATAAATCATTTCAGCGTGTGATAATATTTGTTTTTTCTAATGAGTCTCCTGTGATCCATTCCGGGAGCTAACATCAGGGCCTGTCAGGGCATGATGTGTGGGGCACTTCAGTGCTTTACAAAAACTGCCGCCTCTACAGATCCTCCCCTGCCCTTCGCTTATGCTCAGGACAAATGTGGCCAATTTTTTTTTTGCTCTGGGATTTCAGGCTCTCTCTCCTTTTGCAAGAAGTTCTTCAGTATTAAGCCCTGAGAAGTCACCTCCCAGAAAAGCAAACCATTCTTCTAGTTTTCTCTTTGTCCTTCATAACAGCAAACATCCAGCACGGTCAGCTCCCCGGATGAGGAAAAAAAGCCATGCAAATGGGAACAAACCAAAGTGACTGCTGGCAGTGATCCCTAAAAAGGCAGCTCCCCAAAGACAGCTTAACACCTGATGTCTGCCACACTTGCCCTGCCCCCTAGGTAGCCCAGCACAGAGCCTGGTACAGATCCAGGTCTCTATGCCCCCACCCTTGGCCCAACATCTGACTCTACCACACCTTCATGAAGTCCCAGGCACCTGCAGAAGCACTATAGTGACTGCAGGAGGTTCCATTTCCACAGGGCACATATGCTTACTCATAAATCTTTAGTCAAAGACCAAGAGCTTCACAGCCAGAGTTTCCTTGGGGAATTCTCTGAGCAGAACCTTGCTTGCTTCTGAAATGGAGCCAAACATGCTTGTGGAGGTGACTGCATGCCACAAGGGTCCAGTAAGTAGGGATGAGGTTTCACTGAGACTCTTTCCATTCCTTCACCCCTGCCAGCTCCTTAATACTCAGTGCTTCAACCCCCAAGTACGTGAGACACAGATCTCAGACCTGAAGAGAGCATTTTGGATCAGGGGCAGTGCGGTACTGTGCGCACTCACATCCAGGTGACCAGATTAGCATCAGCCCTGGTTATGACAACCAGAAACTATAACTAATATCTCAACAGAGTGCTGAGCACCCAATCTAGTAGGTTCACCTCCTACCCATGTGCAGGAGTACAGCCCCATGGCACCGTGTTCAATCTCCTAGCACAGAACTCATGGATCATGGAGACTGACTTCAGTCTGTGCCTCAGTAACATGAGTCATGCTGGTAGCAGAGACAGAGGATGATGCTGGTGCCTTTCAGTCTAATTTAAATGGATGGCACTTATATTCAGGAAGGTCTATCCATCACCAGGTATATGGTTGGAGACCACCTCAGTGAGAAATAAAGGGAAAAACAGAACGTGGTTCACCAAGAATGGTGTACAGAAAATATAAAGGGAGAGGAACCCAGGAGCATGCTTCAGCCACGATCTATTGCTCAGTAGCCTCGAAATCACCAAAGACTATAAAGATGCTCTGCTCTGAGCATCACACATCAAGAGCAGTTAACACACCATAATCCTGTGCTCAAGAAAGCAGGATATCCCTGCAGGCCTGGAAACTGAGGCCAACCCTTGCTCCTGCACAGCATGATCCAGGTGAAAAAGAGCTCATTCTGGCTCATCTGATCCTTCTTCTTGCTCCTGCAATCATCACCATGACTGCCAGAGCCAAGGCTGCTCTTAGCATCACCATCATCAGGGTTGTTATTATTATTATTAACATCATTGTTATGGTGTTTCCAGAGGAGGCTCTTAACTCTGGTCATCGGGATAAAGGCAAGCTGGTGGCATCTTCAGGGAGTCATAATGGTACAGGGCCCGGCTCAGTGTGTGTTTACTCTCTGCCAATGTATGTGAGAGAGAAAAAGAGAGAGAGGTAGTGAGATAAACACTGTCATGGGCCACTTCCATCATCTACTCACAAGAGCATAATAAAGCCCTTGTAATATACTAGAACTTGTGTGGTCCCGGGGTCTAATTTGCATACTAATTACTCAGTGCAAATGGGAACGAGGGGTAGGGGGAGGGCGCGCGGGTGAGGGGGACTGGACTATTTGCTCTGCCGTTTCATATCATGCTAACAAGCTAATCCGGCGTGCAGTTAGCTCCTGATATATAACTGCTCATTAGTATTATAATAAAGTACATGAAACAACCATAAAACGTTATATACTGCACAAGTGTTGTTTTCTTGCCAATTATCTGCGGGCGGATTTATCACCACAGTTGTTGCAAATTCCCCTTGGTGAGGTTTGGGTCGAATAAAGAAAGGTGTTGGTGTGAGGGGGGAGTGGGGGGGCTGCTTTCAAGGGGGAAAACATGTGTTTTCTTAAGTAGCACTTACCGATGCGCCATTTCATATGAGAGAGAGGGGGAATGCTGCATCCTTAGGAGGCTGAGACGGGAAGGGAGCCCAGGGCTCCACATTCAAATCAAACAAACTTTTCTCTGGTAGGGAAATGGGACCAGAGCCCTAAGGATGGACTTCAACGCAGTAGAAACTAACTGAGGACTCGCCAGTATCTTTTTCCTACTGCCTTCTAAGGTAGAAGGACAAAGACCAAAGAAAAGTAGGTCCATTTGATGCAGAAGAGCTTGCCTGGCACATTTGCCAGCAACGAGGCAAATTCCTCAGAGGAGCCAAATTCATCCCAGAATACCTGCCCAAATCCTGCCGCATCTTGTCTTTCCCATTACAGCACCTATAGTCTGCAAGAATTGACGAACCATAGCTCCTACTACCTCTCTGGACTGCGCACAGCTGCGTGATCTGTGGCTGATGTTTATGCCCTTCCGACCCATAAAACTGCTTCATGGCACAGGGCTTCTGACCAGCTCTACACAGCACTGAAAGTCATGGAAATCTTGTGGTTCACTGCTTTACCTGGTTGGTCAGACGATAGCATCCCCTGCCCTCCCACAGGCACAGGGGAAGTTACAAAACCTGACAAACTTAAGCGGAGCTCAGTGATTTGCAGCCCTTGGTCTGTGGCCCCTGGGTTACTTCTCAGCTACCCAGGAATGCTGAACAAGAAAAACGAACTGAGGATCAAATAGTGCTCTGCATGTGGGCCCTACACCTTGGCTAGAAACCCCCGGGGCACCACAGAATGGGAAGAGGCTGAAAGCTGCTGGGAGGATGTGAATGGCAGAGCACCCGCAGTGGAAGGGGGCTGCACAGCGCTGCCAGGAAAACCTGCTGCACTCACCAGAAGAGACAGGGCACCAAGTGCTAATTCCTGTTTCAGCCCGGAAGGGGATGGGTGACACGGCTGCAGCCATCACAGGGCACATGCAGAAGCATGGACTCAGGGTCCTTCACTTATGCTCTCTCAGAATACCTCTGACAAGACCTTGGACCCTTCTTGCCCCAGAAAAGACAGGCTCCCTGCCTTTGAGAGCTGCATGTTCTCCTATCTTACTAGGTGCTGGCAGAGCTTGCTGATCATGATGGACTCTTCATCCATGCCTATACATAACCAGGCCCCATGCTCAGCTCTTTTAAGAGATGCTTTGTGCTCCCCAAATCTACTGCTTTGCTTCTTCCCAGAACAGCAGCATTTCAGATAGGCCCACATGAGTGTGCAACAGATACTTTTAAAGCTTCTGCCAACCTCAGCGTCCCACTATGTCCTCACAGCGAATACCTCTGCAACAGGAACCTCCTAGCTACCCCTCCTGCTGACACTGCCTCCCAAACAGTTGTGACCATGCGTGCACACACACAGAGTGCTGGCACGCTCTGACCCAGATGTGCACTGTCTGGCATACACAAGGTTATGTTTCCAAACACTTACACAAGGCAATAGGAAGACCGACATTCTCTCCTGTAGAGACCCACTGGCATAAATCCCACCCATTTTCCCTCTTGCAAACAGGGGTTATAAATGCAGCCCCCCATGGGTATTTCACACAGAGCCATTCTTCCTCTCTTACACACACACACACACACACACACGCACACACACACACGCACATACACACACACACAAGAAGAAGAAAAAAGAGCCATTTGCTTATTTATGGCTTGTTTTTGTCAAGTGGAGGCAGGACTGACAGCTCTCAGTGGTAGGGCTCTGTCTGTCTAACTCCGTAATAAGACACATGATATCCATTCTGCTGCCAGCGGGGTGTGAATCACGCCAACCCTGTCACCCCGCTTCGCCTTGGCGAACTCCACAGCTTGTTAGCATCACAATATTGGGAGCAAAATGTGACCCAGCGCTGCCATGCCCCCTCCTCCTTCGGTGTGAAAAGAGAGGGGGGAACACACACACTCACATCTCCACACCAAGGAAAGGAAAAATCCCCCACAGGGCTTTAAAGGGACTTAAAACAATTTTAATAAACTGTTCGTAGAGGAAACACCTCCCCTTGGGAGAGGGTCACTGAGCAAATTCCAACAGCGTCTCTGTCCGGCTCTGCCTAACCCAAAGCTGCACTGGGACACCCAGGAAGGGGTTTTCCCCATCCTCTCTCCTGCGGCTGGCAAGCAGGTTGTGGAAAGACCATCCCGGCCGGTCAGGGTGAAGGAGGGCTGCTGGGACCCATTTCTAACCCCAGCATTCCATGCTGGGCCAGGAGGAGTCACCACAGAAGCACCAAAGGACCCCAAACTCCCTCCCCAAACCCCTCCAGTTACGGGGAGGGGAACTCCTACTTACAGCTTGTTCCCAGGAGATAAATAGACCTCACTAAAAAGATTGCTACATCCTTTCAATAAAGATTTTTTCCTCTTTCCCAGACAGCTTGTGAAATGTTTTAAAAGCTTCTCACATTTCCAGTGAAACCCACAGAGAAGAATTTTGCTTGTTATCAGCCCTAGAAGACCCTGATAGACGGATGATATTTTTCCCCCTCCTTTCCCTCTCTCACACTCTCTTTTTTTACAAGCTGAAAAGAGAGTCACAGTGTGTTTTATAACCGGCTCTCTGCATTTCAAAAGCTCAACGAGAGCTCTCTGCGAACCCTGATAAGCCCAGGGCTCTTAGTGTCTTAAATACCTTTGACAAGCTATACATTACAACGCTAATAATTTGCCAAATTTGCGCCCATAATATGATATCTGTAAAACGTCAAGGGTGGTAATGCGATTAGCGGCCTCAAATGAAATATCGAACATTCAGCGTTTAGGCTCTGAATAGGAGAGAAAGGAAAGGAAATCAATTTCAAAAGCAGGAGGGAAAGAAGCGATAAGCGTGTAATAAAAAGGGAAAGGGGAGCACGGACAGGCCAGGAGAAAGAGCATCTTGTTTTTCATTCTTCCTTTTTTAAGGCATTCAAGCCTTAAAATGGGGGGGGAAAAAAAAAGAAAAAAAAAGAGGGGAGAAAAAGTGCAAACATCTCTGAATTAAGCTGGTTACAACTTTGCAAAATAACATTTGCCACCCTAACAACCCCAGGGTTTGGTGGATGGTGAAGGTGGGGGAAGAATTTGCTGTTTGCTCTCTGATCCCTCCTATCCAACTCCCCGCCCCAAACAGTTCGGGTCCATAAAACACAGGATGTGAAATTACAAGTAGTCTGAGGGTGGGCTGCCCCCTCCTCTCTCCCCCACTCAAGGTGGTGGAATCATAATGTACTAATTATCTGAAACCACTCCGAGTAGAAAAGAAACTGTCACATACCAGGCTGTAGACTAAATAACAAACATCCCACACCTGCGGCTTTATGAGTGCTTGCTGCTCAAGGCAGCCAGAGGGAGGGAATTCCCTGCTCCCCACTGGCATAGCGGACAGGCTCCGGCCAGGATGGGATACCGGATGCCACAACCCGGGGCTAAGCAGGGCCTGAGCCCTGCAAGTGGCCTAAATGCACATATGAAGCTCATTGATAGTTCTGTCCTAGCTTTGCATTTGGTTTGGCAAGAAAACAAACCTTTTGCCAGGGTCTGGGTGGGAAGGAGGAGGATCCACCAAAGTAAGGTGACCCACACCAGGGGCAGGAGGCATGGAAGAAGGAAACAGTCAACAATGCAGATTGTCTATTCCAGAAACAGATCTGGACACAGTCAAGACAACAACAGGGGGAACAGACTGCAGCAGACTTTCAAACCGGTGCAACCAAGGAGAAAGTCCATGGAACCACCACAGAAAGCTCTAGGCAATGACCCTGCCTCTCTGTCCTTCACCACAGCTGGAACCTGAAGAACATTTTGTCTGCACACAAAATGACTTGTGGGTACTCAACCACAGCACTCTGCTCTCTGAGGTTAGAGTGACTGGAGCAGTGAGACAGGGTCAGCCAACTGCAGGCCCACACACCTGGCAAGGTCAGCAGCATCTTCAGAGGCTGCAGGAGAACTGGGATGCATACTTAGTGCAGCACCAGCTCCATTATGCTTGGCTCCTCTTGGGCTTCAGCTTATGCGACAAGGCTGACCAGAGAAAGGCAGAGTTCAGCCTCCATGTGCACATACCACCAAAGACTACACTGAGGCCCCCCAAAACCCTCTCAAGGATGAACAGTGATGGTACCTGGACAGTAGAAAAGCCACAGGAGCACCACTGGACAACAAGTTAAAAGCAGGCAACTTCCAGTCAAGGGAACTTTGCCTTAGGTTTTGCCACAGAGCCAAGGGATTTTAGCTGGAGTCTATTAGTGAGTGACACAAGGACTGGAGGGGAATAGTCCCAAACTGTCAACTGCAGAGGACTTAGACTTGCTACAGTACTGAGCTTTGCTCACTATTGCAGGCAAGGTGCTGGATTAAACAATAACTAGTTTGGTGCCCAGTAGGACAGCAATTCCCCTTTCTGAGAAGGACTGAAAATGACCACGGGGGAAAGCCTGGCCAGCTGCTGGGCTGACAGGATCACCTCGATTTCTACAGGCTATGTGAAGGGTGCAAGGTCCAAAGCAGGGACTTTTCTAAATGAAAATCTGTGGAAGTCTGTCAGAGAGAAGGAGGACAAGAGTCATCACCGCCTCTCAGCTGCACAGTAAGAAGGGCTATGTGACCACAGGGCCATGTTTGGGGGTACTTGGTCCCATACAAATTCCAAAAGACAAGCATAGTGCAGGTGTCCTGGGGCTTGGTCAGCCCTCTATATGCGATGACATGTAGATAACATCCTCACTGAAAATTCATTTCCCGGGCAGTGGAACAGCCAAGACTGCTGCTCCAGGTCAGGGTGCTGCCCTCCTCCCTCCCAGTACAAGCAGCAGATGCATGCTCAGACTTAAGCTCCTGAGTCTGCATCCACCTCCTAGCTTAGCCAGCACCTCTGAACCTTCTGCCTGCAGACACAATTAACCCTGGTCTAGCACTGATGATGGGTGCCACAGCCAGAGCCAGAACAAACACCTGGATGGCCACCAGCAGCACACCTTTCTGTAACCTGCAAATCCCCCAGACCCTTCCTGAAGGCACCAGGGTCTCCAGGTGGCCCTGCCTGGGGCAGCAGGAGAGCGGAAGGTGCTGGTCCCCTGTGGGAATGAGAAAACACACCAGTGTGGGGGCAGAGCACGTGCCCCTCGGCCAAGCATGGAATGGCCATTACAGGACCACTTCTTGCGGCATCACGAGTCATTAAAGCCAAGAGCGCCTGGGGAATCATCAGCACCAGCCAAACTACTTCCCCAGATGTGGCTCATTCTCAGGATGTGGGAGCCCCCATGGACATCCACCTCTGATCCCAGCTCCTCCAGACAAAACATTCCCAGCGTTGGAGTCTCCACCCAGCACCCCACTTGAAGGAGCTTTCTAGGCCATTTAGCAGGAGGCACTGTTTTGTTTTGAACAGATGTTGCCTTCCCTCTGCCCCCAAGGTCCCCAGCAGCTCTGCAGCCTTTGAGCTGGGAAGGCAAATGAGTTTTGCACACTTAAGGTCAGTCAGGTGCATGCGCACAGGCACACACATTCTAACACATATGAGCTCGACAGTGGGGTGGGCAGAGAGGTACCCCAGACCAAAGCAAAGCAAGCACTGGGAACATTTACAGCTATGCTCAGCCTTTAGTGTTAAAAGGACTTCTCTTCCCCACAACCTGCCAGCAGTACAGGTGCTGGGACTTTGCACTGCCCTCTCTCAACTGGAGTTAAGCAAATTCTCTGTCCTCTTTGGTAGATGAGGGGAGCTGAAATGGCTGCAGAAGTTGGGCCAAGGTAAGACCTACAGGCAGACCACAGCAGTGGGTGATCTGCGTGGGCTTAGGGGATCAACATAGAGCTTCAGATGTCATGACTGTCATCTGACTTAATGAAGAACAGACAACTGCTCATATCTTACAGGATAGATGCATACATTTATTCCCAAAACATGGCACCAGAGTGGGCCACCTGAGGCCTGAAAATTCACCAAGTATCCAGTGAGCCCAAGTTACTCCCCAGGACTATGGCACACCACTTCCAATCCAGCTATGAAGGGAATGGTGCTTGCCGAGATTAGTTTTTTCTCTGCTCAATCTGGTCCAAATGACTATTGATCCCTTAATATGGCAGTGTAACAACAGCCCTAAGGCATTTTTACTGAGACCCCATTTTAAGCTTCTTGTACTGTACTACTGCAAAACTACTGGTTTCATTTTGGTCAGAATGGGGGCAAGACATCTGTATAAGTGCTCTTTGGCCATTCCCATAGGATAAATATACCTGTTGTGTATTCCCCCCTTGGGGTCAGTCCTTGAAGAATATTGTCTAACTTCTACTGGGCGATGGACATGGTAAACCTTGAGATGATTTACTATATACACTTGGAGCTCCTAAAGAGGAGAGTGAAAGAAACAGGACCTTTTCAACAAACAGACCAATATGCAGACCAGCATCCCAACTGAGCATCTTTTGCTCGTGAGACCAGCAGCCCTTTGTGCTAAATCCAGTTTAAAGACAGAGGAATTTGCCACTCAATAACTCTAGAAACATCTCAGTATGTTCCAGAATAGCTTTGTGATCCAAATTGCAGTAACATACTTTGTCACTGAGCTGGCACCACCATGTGTGGTGCACTCACTTCTTGAAGGCATCTGCAGGGTCTCGTACAAGCTTGAGTCCCTATCCCTTGTGATGAATGTGAAATTCCACAGAAACACATAAATGCTTTTGATGCCACACTTCCAAGCTTCTGTTTGCAGTCACAGCTCAGGTCCTGTGGGCCCCTTTCTGGCTAAGAGTGCAATCCCCTGGTAGAGAGTCTTTCATCAGCACACATTATTCCTTTGCTATTCCGAGGGAAAAGCTGACTGTGTTGAGCAAGGAATTGTACATGGAAGTTGCAACAGCAGAGAAGACGTGCATGATGTTTGGGGAGTCAAGCTGGAGCATGGTAGAGTACATCAAGGTGGACTTCAGCTTGCACTGTGAATGGCAAGAAAAATCAGAGCTTGGACCAGCGTTTTACTTTGGCTGGTGCTGACACGGCCGTATTGGAGAAAGGACATTGTCCCCAAGTATCACAGTGCTGAAGAGAGGAAGAGATGACCAGGACTGAAGCAGCAAAAGATCCTGGGAGATGATCAAGGAGCTGCCTAGGGCTGGGAAGAATGTGGCTACATTCAGGGAAAAAGATTCAAAGGATCTGAGGTTGGGTGAGATATTGTGGACCTCTGCTCTCTGCATACTAGAGTAAACATTAGAGGAAGCACAGTGAGCCAAGGGCTAAGAGAACGACGGAGCAGCCTCTGAACACAGGGCTGCCCTTCCCTGGAGGTACATTCTTTTTCACTATACATCCTTTTCATATCTATCCTTCTTGCTGGATGTATATCCTTTTCACTGTCCTCTGCTTGCATGGGCTCTTATAAGAGAGCGAGGCTTTTAGGGTCTCTTCAACCCGCCTAGAAGTGGAGGTGGAGAACGGTAGAAGGGATCTCACCCCATGGTGTGCAAGGCAACAAGAAAGACACCCTTGCCCATAGCCCCTCTTTTTTGCTCTGGCATCTGTGCCCCACTGTGCTCCCTGCTTTCTGTGCCACCAGCCTTGGCATAGCTGAGCCTCAGAGAAATCTCAGTGGGGTTCCCATGTCCCACTTCTCCTGAAGGAGACTACAGCTGTGCAGGCTTTCAGCATCTGACCCAGAGCTTTAAAAACCTGGGCGCTGCACAGAGGGCTCTGTTGTTCAGGGACCTGCATTCTGACTTTGATTAAGTGATGGACATGAAAACACACAGACACACAAACACAGTGCAAGGCAATGTCTCCAGAGGAATGGGAAAAAAGGAGAGATAAAAACCAAACAGCCGTTTTCACCCCCCAAACCGTATAATTTTGTGTAAATTTTTACTTTAAACATCTCTTTTTTTCCTGAGCTGTGATATAGGCCCTGTCAAAACCAGGGCCAATTACTGCCATTAGGTTCCCATTATGTCACTGCTTCTCCCCCCATTATGAAGGTCTTCGGCACACAGAGCTATAATCTTCACTCACTCTCGCTCCATCACTCCCAGAAGGAACAAAATTGTTTAAAAAAAAATAAAGCCTTTATTTTGCCCCTGTCAACTCTGAAAAGGAAGGAAGGGAAAAACAGAAAGAAACTGGTAAAGTTTTTAACTGTGAGGTTGCCAAAAGAACCAAGAGAAAGCGTTCAGCATAGCCAAGGCGTATGAATCAGGAGCTGGCAGGAGTATTCTGCAGGATCACACACAAGTCACTCTCCATAACTGTCACAGGAGAGATATTTTCTTCGCTTCACTTCTGCCAAAGCAGACCTGTGGTGAGCCTGACACTGCCCCTGGGAATGGGGAACACAGAGAATGACTGTTGGGAGCAGCACACAAGATGGAATTCAAGTTCCACATCGCACTCCCTGTGCCATGGATTACAGCAATTTGCTGCTAAAGCAGCCACCCCATCTGCTTCCAAATACTGACCAGCTTCTTCACCCAAAGTGCTGGCATTGAGCCTGGAAGTGATCTGAGAACATCCTCAGAGGTATATGGACCTGACATCTGCTGCCATCAAGGCAGAGCTTGCAGGATCATGCCCAAGAAGGATGACTAGCTGAGGGGAGCTGAGGTGACCATGCTCTGACTCCTCAGGGATGAGAGTACACAAGACTGTGCACACATCTCAGCGGAGAGCTCAGCAAGGGTGTCAGACAGCTCACAAAGGATGATGAGGGACAAGCACCTGAGAGGGCTGCTCACTTGTCAAAGTAAGAGCAGCCCTGGTCCAGGAGCTCAGGAGAATGTATCATCCCAAACATATTCACACTTGGCCACAACTGGACAAGACCACATGCCTGGACATCAACAGAGGGCTACTGGGCATGTTCTCAAAACTCTGCTGGTGCTTCCAAGTACAGCTCCTCCCTGGTATGCTGAGAGAGGGAGAGCAGTGTCTGCAGTAGTCTGCAGTGGGTGATTCCAGAGAGAGCAGTAAGAGGCTCTGTCCCATCACACCTGTCGTGGGTCACATCTCCAAACACCCTCTGTGTTCCTTGATGCTGTTCCCTGTTTTTTCTTGAATCAACTAGACTGCATTTTCTGTGAGGCTCATGTGAAAACCAAGGAATGGATCTGCTCTAGTTTGCTATGGGAGCTGGATATGGTCAGCTCCAATAAAATGAACTCGAGACACTGAAATGCAATACCCAATCCATCTCCCTCAGCGACAATTAATTCAGTCCTAGGGTTCCATTTTGGTCAAGGCTAGAGGTAGAAGCAGCATGGGAATCTAATGTGGTATCAAATAACAGCAGAAACTCCGACCAAAGCCTCCAAACAGAGCCTGTACTCAAACTGCATGGAGCTCACAGCCCCAAGATGTGAGGAGCATGTGTCCTTTACAACCAGCTGCACTTCTCTGGGCTCTTGCTCACATGCAGTTCTCCAGACACTGACAACAAATCTCCCAAACCTTTCTCCGCTTCCCCTTGTATCCTTGCTACTGTATTCACTGAAAAGACAACACCTCCCCTCGCAAACCAGAGTCCTTTCTCTCCTCTCATGGCTCCCGCACCCTTCTCTGGGGACCCCCTGCAGATGACAGCATCTGGCAACTCTGGAGCCACAGAGAAGGGGCACAATTTGCCCCTAAACAAAGAAACATCAACTCTGCTAAAGCGATTTCCACCCTTAGTGAGACCTCACAGAGCCATCCTCCTCCTGAATGCAACGGTCTCGCCCATTCCTCTGCGGAGAGAGGGAGGGAAAGAAAGGGAAAAGCAAAAGAAAAGGCGTGGGGGGGCCGGAGAGGGACACAGTGACAGACACTTTGGCTTTCCTGAGCTAAAGGCTGAGCCAGTGCAATGAAAGCGCTCAACAGCGGCCCACTGAGCTGTCACTTATGCGAGTCTGTGTGTGTGAGACACAGAAGAAGGTCTGCGCCCGCCAATTGCCCCACTTTCCACCAGCCCCCTTTTGTTTTTGTTTAAATCAAATCAAGGGTCGCTTTAAGATGTGCAGCAAAGCAATTTGCTGAGTATTCTTCCCCCCTGTCATGCCAGCAGCAGCCCCTGGTAACTGGGAAGCTGCCCACATGGAGGGGGAGACCCTCTGGCTGAGTTGCCAGAAAGGGTGCAGGGTGAAGGGCGCAGGGCAAGCGGGCGCTGGGACACTGCTGACAGTGGCTGCATTCCATGCTTGTTTGCCAGCCTAGGAAGTGACAAGCTCAAGCTGCAATGAGGGATGCAAGGGGACCCTTCATCAACCTCCCCGTCCGGCTGCAGGAGTCAGTGGATTGAGGACATTGGCTTGAGGTGGGGAGCACACTTCTTGCTTTGTCTGGGCCTACCCAGCTGCACAATGCAGGCTTGAGGCAGAGGTGCACAGGCTGCAGAGCTGTGGCTCTGTTGTCACCCACAGTCTCCTTGTCCCAGCTCCCACAGAGTGGGACAGACCAGCCTGGGTCCAGGAACCACTTGAATTTCATCTGAGAAGCAAAGGTCCTCCCTTCCTCTCTGTCCTTCAGCCAACAAAGCTGTAGATGGAATTGTGAAGTGTTCAACAACTGGGCACAGGTTCTGCACCCTACGCCTCTGCCACCTCCATGCTCCCAGTGAGTGCATTGGGAGGGGAAGCAGGCATGGGGCCATCTTCATGGGTCCTTCTCTAATAACACTGCTAGGGTTCAAAAAGTTGATGCTTCTGGGCTACAAGTGCAGAAGAAGAGAACTTGCTGAGAAGGAAAACTGAGGAGGAGGAGAAGGGTGTAGAGCTGGGAGGGCTCTGGAAAGTTGCTGCATGCATGAGGGGGGAGGCAAGAAATGAGTTGGAGGAGTGAGATGCTGTGAGACTGCCTCTATGTGTGCACAGCACATAGGTTATAAGAATTCAGAAGAGATGAAAATAAGGGAATGTGGGAGTGACAGGGCTGCATATCCTTCTCAGCTCCACTGAAAACAGGGAACAACCTGGATTTCTAGCTTATGGACCAGACTCTGCCATGATGATAGTTACCTGGTTACTCTGGCAAGTCCTCTGGCTGCCTTGTGCTTTTTTCTCCTTCAAAATAACATACTAATGAGGTTAATTTCCCTAGTGAAGTATCAAGAGCCCTTTGGATTTAAAGGGAGCTTGTAAGCATAAAAGAGTATGAGGATTATCACAACAGCTGTGCCAGAGGACTGGAGGGCAAAACATTGGTAATGTCTCTCAAAGAGGCCAAAAGATGGCCATAGAGATAACAGATGAGCAAAGCCCCATTTCAGTGTCCAACAACTTGCTGGAAACAGTTCCCAAACTAAGGACTGTGTTCAGATGACCATTATTTAACAAACCCCTCACAGGAAGCCTCCTCCAAAGACAAATACTCTCAGCTCAATGACTGGCTGACAACTTTTTTGGGCTTTCTAAGTGCACATAAGACAGCCAGAGTCATCAACATGAAAAAACCCAGGATTCTCCCCCAAAAGCCATGGTAACCACAAGCTGGGTGACCCACACATTCACCAGTAGTAGGGATGCCAAATCTGCTGAAACAGAAATGTTCACGTGAACCATAGCCACCATCCAAAGTTGGGAGTAATCTTTTCCCCAAAAAGAATGAAATTATCTTTTCTGTACAGGAGAAGAGGAAATGGTCACAAAGGGTATATGAAAGAGGGAACAGGAGTAATTTTAATAAAATAACAACTACTACGCTTTTCCTCTGGTAAAGGAAGAAGGGAAATAAAGAAATACGAATGGCAAAACTCCCTTACAATTGATAAAAAGGCAATAATGATAGACAATGAACAGTCAAGCCCTGTGACTCCCTGTTGCAAGGCTGAGGCTACAATCCAAGAGAGGAAAAAATACCACTTAAACTGGATAATGGAAACATCCTGGGTTATAGAAACAAGAATAAACAAAAACTGTCAGTGTAATTTTTTGAAAGAGTACACATGCTTTCAACCAAGTAAGAAAAAGTTCCCCTGTGGTCCATTTGTTCCAAAATTACATGCCCTGCTGAACCATCCTCTGCTGTAGCCAGTGTGTCCTGCACCAGCTAGGACGCTGTGTTTCATGGACACTGTCCTGATTTCAAGTGTGTGTTTTCACAAGTGTCCTGCTCACACTGATATCCTCTCTATAACTATAGCTTCCAAGGGGTTAAAATAAAACTTCTCCCCAAGAAGAAGAAGAAGAAGAAGAAGAAGAAGAAAAAAGAGCCAGAGAGACAAAGTTAATTGAAACTGCTGTTTAATTTTTCAGCTCCACTGGATTACACTGTGGCACAGATGGTTCATCAAGACAGTCTCTGTCTGTATCACTGTCCGTCCCAGCCTCTCCTCCCATCATGCAGGGAGGGAGGGGGAGGAAAAAAACACAGCAGGCAAAAAAAAAAAGCAAAAAAAAAAAGCAACTTAACACAAAAGAGCATTCTGTGCAGCTCTTTTCAAGGCGCTGGGACAATGCTCCCAACTTGATCCTTTCATAAAGAAAACGTTTCGGGGTCAGAAAACAGGACACATTAAGCCCAGAGAAGCACATTGGCCATTTTACCGCTGACTTTCGTGGCTAGCTAGAAGGCTGCACCAGAGTTGGGTTATTTTAGTTGTTTTTAAAGGCAGCAGCCCTATAGGAACAATCACATTTGGGGTTTGGGGTGGCCTCGGCTCCCACCCGCCCGCAGCACCCTGTGCTCCAGCACAGCTCACCCATCCCTCTCTGCTGAGAAAAGTCTAACCAGAGATGAAAGGCACTCTCTTTAACTGGATTACCCTTACAAGCAACCAAACCAAAGAGACTAAGGAACAGCTAATTAAAGCTGTTCAGATACAAAGAGCAAATCCTTCCTCCTGCTCTTCCTTCTCTCGCTCACCCCAATTCATTCATATTTATCCTTGTGCCTTATTAATTCCTCTATCGCTGCTCTAGGGGACACACAGTGGGGGAAGGAAGGCAGGTGGGAAGTGTGAGAAAGGGGACCAAACTTATGCATGGGTCAGATTTTCAGCATTGATTTGGCTTTTGCCACAGCTACGACCCATTGATTCTTAAGCTTAAATTGATGATTAGCACTTTCTGATTGAAATAACTCCTGGATTCTTGTGAAGAAAAAACCAACCTAACAGAGCTTTTTTTATGCAATAATTTGCTCTGCTAATCATATTTTCCAGAGGTCCAGAAAAGGTAAAAATCCTTCAATTTAAATTTCAGGTAAGCATTCTGTTTCTAGCTAAGGCATAAACAGAGGGCAAAGCAAAAAAGTTTAATTTTTGCCTACATGAATTTCTCAGCAAGTAGCTGTTGCCTTTGGGGTAACAGCCAAATCTTAAATCCAGAGCAAAAGTCACACTGAAGCTTTTTCAAAGATAACATCTGCCTGGGGGATGTATTTTGGTCAAATTCTCCATACCAAGTATATCAGGCATAAAGTCCAATCACAAGTGAGAGAGATTCTGAACTTCTCAGAAAACTCCTGATCGGGCATTCAGGAGAAGGCTGTGGACTCATTTACAATTGAACCCCATTTCTCTGTTTCTTCCTAGTATTTCACTGTCCCAAACACTGCTAAGGTGGTGTGAAAAAAGGACTGTTCAACTGCTCTGTAACAGGCCAACTCCCATTACCCCATCCTGCCAACACATAACCAGGAAACTGCTGACTTTCCAGCCAGAGGAGGTTTCTCCATTATGGAGACTCATGCACTCCAGAGGAGTCCACAAGGCCATGCCAATAAGCAATGATTTTTGTACAACTAGAGATTAGATGAGAAACTCCATTCTTTACTTCCACCTGCCTCTGACAGATCTCTGTCTCTCTGGTACAGCACTTTCTGGACAATTATTAAACAGAGGCTCAGAATCAGGCAAATTTTGGCCAGCGACGGCTTTTCACAGCCAGGATAACTGAGGTCAAGGAAAACTAAGCA
Source organism: Anthoscopus minutus (assembly GCA_013399455.1). Lineage (NCBI taxonomy): Eukaryota > Metazoa > Chordata > Aves > Passeriformes > Paridae > Anthoscopus > Anthoscopus minutus. Next base: position 353,906 of record VWYI01002155.1, read on the forward strand.
GCTTTGTAAAGGTCACAGGAGCAGCCCAGAGCCAACTTGAAGTGCCACATGGGAACAAGGCTGGCACTTGGCTTACCCCTCTGCCAAAAATAAATCTCAGGGGAAAGCAATTCTGATGGTTTCAGCCCAGGAAAGAGCATACAGGTGGGAAAAGAGTTGCACCATATCCCTGGGATGACTAATGCACCAACCACGGCTGCCCTGCTCCAGAATACTCCCATCATAAGCAGTGCAACCACAGGTGCCTTTTGTGGTTAAGAGGAGGGAAAGCAGAGCTTCACCTTAGAAATATCACAAATGAAACCAGGACATCACGTGCAATTACTTCTAACAAGGTAATTATCCTATATAGCAGGATGACACAAACACACTCCAGGTCCCAGTACCTTGGGAGCTGTGTTTTAAAAGCCCACCTGTCTCTACGATCTGTTCCCTTCTGTCTCCTCCTTGGCACACCTGGTGCATGGGCACCTGCCATGCAGGTATGGGCACCAAGGAGTATCCTTAGCTGCTGTGCACATGGGTATTCTTAGCACCGTGGAAAAGCCATCATTATTTTTGGGATGGGATGTGTGTTTCAGGCTGAAGGACGTGTCTGGCTTTGTATAAGAAAGTACTTTCCACTGTTACATTTTTTTCTTTGCTTTTGAAGAAGACCTGCCAGCTTCCCACCTCCCATCTCACCTGCCATAAACAGGGTGCCAAGAGGTGGAAGAGTCAGAGCGATAGAGAGGGAGAGGAGGCTGGAGGGGGAGGGGGAGCAGAGATGACTGGAGGGAGGTCGAGAGAGGAACGAAGAAAGAGGAAAGAAAAGAAAAACCCAGCAGTGCACCATGTTGCATTGTTCACGCTCAGACCTTCAATTTGCTCTCTGCATTCTCCTGCAGCGGGGAGAATGTTACGCTGGCTTAAGAGACAAATCGGACACAAAATAAAGACCAAGCACTCAGCAGTAAAGCAATTATCGCAACATTTTATGCCGGGCCTGTTCCTTTTGAAGGCAGCCTGGTGCTGCCCGCATGTACCTTAACCCGTTCCTAATAACCATAAAGTCACCATTATTTACGGTACAAGACATTAAATAAATAATGAAAAAGCTGCCGGCGACGGAGCGAGGCAAGTGGGGGTTGCAGGGAATCTCCTGAGACCAGAGCTGGCATTGGCTTAACCTGCACTGCAGAAGGCAGAGAAAAACAACTTCCCTGGACCTGGCAAAGGCAGGATACATTTTTATTTTGGGTTGGCACCTTAGGCCCTGGGATCAGAGTAAAAATTAGATTGTGGGGATTTTTTCAAAGAAGAGAGAAGCAAAATGGAGTTGCATGGACTCATGGGCAAGGCACAAACCAAAAAGGTTTCTACAAGGAGGAGTGGTAGGGCCGGATTCTGACTTTCACCCTGCCAGCATAAATCCTGGTATAAAGCGGCTGGAACCAGGAGCTCCTGAACACTGGCAGGATGTAGCTGAGACCAGACATGAGTCCTCTATGAAGAGACACCCAGTCCCATCTTGCTTAGATTGAGAGGTAAATATATAAAAAATTAAATATGGAGGTAAATACAGGTCACTGCAAGACTTCCCACAGCTATGTATCAGGGTAATGTATAAAGGACATTTTACCCTACTTGATCTCCACCTCTCACTGTGCATCTACACAATCCCACCAGGAAACCACCTGCCCTTCAAGCTCTGCTGACTAGTTTCAGAAAAAAAACATCTCACCACTTCCCTTTTCAAGGTCTAGCTGCTTTCCTCCAAACCTGTTTCTCTTTTGAACCTTTCCCTCTCTTGACAATCCACCTCTGAGAAATTCTGGATCAACACTCTGGGTGCTGTGCCACCCTGGTCAACCCCAGCAGCCTGGGCAGGTACCTCCTTCACCTCATGCCACCCTTGTGTTAGGGTACTTGCTCCAAAGTGGTGCAGCTCCTACATCCACTGTGTGGTCCTACAGGGGATAACAAACACACAGATTAAAAGCAGGACACTGCATGCTATCTCTCACAGAACCTTGGGTCACTGCCAGGGTTCCTGATGATGAGGAATATAAAGCACCTGCAGCTGCTGGCAATGTCTGCCCAGCGTAGGAGTCAACAGCAGGCACGTCTTTGGGTTATGGTGATGTTCCTGAAAGGGATGGGCAGTCTTCATTGTCCACCCACACTTTCTTCTAACTGATTTCTAAATCAGACCCTTACAGCTGACGTAGAGATGGTGAACAGGGAAACCACCATACCAGCCACCCACTGAAGCTGCTGACCCTACATCAGAGATAGAAAGCAGGAACAATTCAGAAATATCCTTCTATGCCAAGCATCACAGTGCTTCTGTGAAGCTGCTTTATAACTCACAAGGCAATGAGTGTGAATTTTCATGGTGTTTTAAAGACAAAGGAAACAACACCAGGTAGAAAGGGCATAGAACAAGACTACTCTAAGAAATATGATTTATATTTTGCATTTCTGCCTAGTAAGTACTGTTCAGGGGTAAAGCAAATGTATTCTAGAAAATGCACAAACACAATGTGGAGCAATGGAGGACACCTGACCCTCACAGAGCCACTGCAATGCTGCTGGTGAGCTCTCCCAGGCACTTCTCTGCTGGGGTTTAATTTGGCTGCACATATTTGTTAATAGACTAAACTTTAAAAGAAAGTTTCAGGATTAAATGAGACTCATTCCAAACTATTCTTTGTATTGTGGAAATTCCTCCCAAATTATATTGAAATAAGGCTTCGGAAAAGGTGCTGCCCCTGGGGCAGGATGGAAGTTCTGGATCTTCTGACTTCTGAGGAACAGAAATGGGTTCTTCATATTTCTAGAATAGGAGACTTCCGTTTATAAGAGCTAAGACCTGCTCCTGGCAACCTTTCTTCACCTTGCTCTGCTGCTTCTGATGGATGAACAAGAGGAAGAAATTATTTCACTGCCAAGGGCATGCTGGTATGGCAGCACACACATTTCTGGGACACAAAATGTTTCTGATCAAAATCCAAAGGTTGTTTAGTTTATTTTCTTTAAACCAGAAATGCCCTGCTCTTTCTATGGCCTGAGAATTGGGATCCACGTTCCAGGATTAAGGATTTTCCTCAAAAATGGAAAATCATCATGTGAAACCATACTCCTCATTTCATGAGAGCTTCCACACCTTTTACACAAAAGTTTGTCCCACAAAGAACAGCAGCAACTAGAAGAAGAGGGCAGCATTTGATTTCTAACATCAGAGGTGTGTACCTGAATAGTCCCTTAGGAGAGCTGAGATCAGCTCTTGGAAGTGCAGGTTTGTGCTTTTCTTACATCTACCCAAGACAAAGGAAAACAAGCTCTTCTGCAGCTGAATGGGAGAGTCAAATGTGCCACACACAAAAGTGGAAGGACCATCTGCACTATCTGATTCAACCAGGGAAGCTCATACAGGTGCCCCTCTACCACTGGGCAAATGAGGGGCAAGAACACCATCAGCCCGTGCAAGGAACACATTACTGGAGATGATGACAGGCTGGCATGAGTAATGCTCCTCTCCCCCTGGGCTGGCCATGCAGAGAGGGCAATCCCCTGCTGCCTCTGCGCTGTGGAGGGGGGGAGCGAGGTGCAGAGGCAGGTGAACCAGCTCATGGAGGTTACAGCGTGCTGCTCTCACCCCATCACAGTGCTACAAGATTGGAAATTGCACGGTGCCCAACTGAGGGGTGCCTCAGCATCCAGCTGAACAAGCCTTTCCAAAGCCTGTGCTGCAGTGACACAGCTGTGGCACTGCAGAGGAAAGAGTACCCGAGCCATCATATCACCCCGTGCCCACCTTTCACCCCAAGATTATAAAGCAGAGCGGGGGGCAGGCAGGCACGGAGGCAGAGGCAGCTGCTCCCTGTAAGATCCGCTCCATTACACCTCTCAGAAACGGGGAGAAGGGGGTGGGAAGGGAAGGAGGGAGGAGGCGGATTTCTAGGCATCGGTAGGTCCATTCTTCACCAGCTTACGCAAGTCAAAGCTACCAGCGATGTGGAGGGGACGAGCCGGGCGCGGGTGGCCGTCGCTCCGTGAGGACTGGCCATTCAGGCGGGCTTGTGTGTCACACCCAGCTCTTCGGGTGGACATGCCCGTCTCGGAGCTACTGAGAAAGCCATCACAGCAGTGTCTCACAGTCCCCGTGCGACACCCTCTCCCTGTGCCTGCCAAATCCACAGGCTCTGGGATGACACTTTTTTTTGGATGCCTAGCCCCAAAGCCAAACTGATGTCATTAAAGAGGCTGCACCCCCCGCCCCCTCCCCCTCGCCTCCCCAGCGCCCGGCCACCAGGCTCAGCTGAAATGTAAACCTCCCCTCCTCTCCCCGCAACAAAAGCGAAAGGCTTTCAAAGCCCAACCTGATTGAAATTCAAAAACTTTTTCAGCTCCTCTCCCTCCTCCCCACCTTGAAAAGAGAGTGTATAAAACTGGGAGACAAAAGCCTCCCCCAGCCCACCCTCGGCATTGTCTGGCCGGGGCGGCTTCGGGCCAGCGACAAGGGGCACCCAGCCCGGCGGGGGCCCCGCTCCCGCTGCCCGCGCCCCGCTCGTCCTCGGCCGGGGGGGTTCCGAGCGTCACAACACACCCGCACGCACCCAAAATAACCCACTCCCTGCCTTTGTGCGGCACACAAAGAAGAGACCAGCGCTGATGGAGCCAGGCGGGTGATTTACTCACCTGCCTCTCCGGCCCCTGGTGGGTTTCTATGGGGCGAGGGGGAGGGGAGGGCTGGCCTTTGGTTTTACACACACACATACACATACGGCTTTTGTTGCTGTTCCCCCCTTCTCTTGAGCCGGCATCTTCTGGGTGATCCTTAACCTCGCAGCTCGCTGGTGTCCCTCCCCTCCATACCAGTGCTGGGTGTCCCATTCAGTGCTCATGGTCTAGGCATTGAGTTCTGCAGCTCCCTTATTTTTGGGACAGACATTTCAGGGCTCTCTTTTTGAGGTGAGCTCCCCTGTATGCATCTTCAGTTAAACAGCTGCTCTGTTTCCTTCTCAAACATCTTCTCTAATTCCATGTTCCTGTTGCAGAGATGTTTTCTCTGTAAGCCCCGCTCACGCACATTTATGCAGGAAGCCAACTGCACTAGCTCATCCATCCCTTGCAGCCAAGCCAATATCTCTCAAAGGCTTTAGAAAGGCACCAGCACCCCTATGGCCTGTTGGGCTGACCCACCTAGGCAGTCCCCATCCATAGTCCCCGTGTTGCCAGCAGGACAACTGAGATAGACAGGCTTTAGTGCTCCACAGGGGTGCTCAGGTGCATCTGATGCAGTTGGGTACCTGCACGCAGTAGCAGAGTAAAACTGCACTGACTAAACCATAAGTTTCAGACATTACTCACCTCCCGCAGTGGTGCTTCACCAATGCCATTTCACAAGACCAAAGAGTCTTGGCATTTCTATTCTCAAGACTCTCCAAAGCACTCTCAGAGGCAGCAGGTTCCAGTGATAAAAGTTGTCCCTTTCCATTATAGAATAAAAAGAAAACAAAAAAGTAACTGTGGGTGTAAAGATTTGTTCCCCATTCGACAGCAGACTCTGACAGGGCATCTCCTGGGGTGGGGACACAGCACAACCTAACACACACTGATAAGAGCCCATCAATTTGGTCTTTACTCCTACATGCTCCTCAGCACTTCTGCTTCTGCTCCATTAAGACACCTCAAGCCTTTCAATTTTTCCTTCAATACTGCTCCTGCTGCCTGTCTTCCCTCCCTAGACTGTAAAATCTTTGGAAGCAGCTCTCCTCCCTGCTCCACGCTCTCCTGCACAGGAGACCTGCTCCATAGCAGCAGGTCCTATGGGTACCCTCATCATGACTTGGCTGCACATTGTCCCAAGCTGTCATCCCTAAGTGGGCCTGTGCTCAAAGGTGACATATTCCTGCATGATGTGACCCTAAAATGCAAGCTGCATCCCTTGGCAGACATATCTTAGTTCAAATGCTGCTACTGCATGATAATTCATTTTAAAACATTTTGAGAATGGCTGATGTGATGCATGAACAGGGAAGAGGGAGTGCAGACATCAGGTTCTTTACTACTATTCACAGCACCAGCCTGGATTGTTGATGCTTTTCTCTGGATCCCATTTTCCTCCTCAGCAGAAGGGAGGCAGTGATTCCAGCTCACTCCTTTAAGCTGCTCTAAAATCTTAAAAGTGAGAAAAAATAGGTGTACAAACTGCCAGGTAATAGCTCCGACTCCAGAGCTGGATGACAGACCTGGCTCCTGACTCAGCTGCCTGCCTGCACAGCTCTGTGGCTATCCAAGACAGACTACTAAATTATGCAAAACCTTTGAGTGAGCCTGGCTTAATTAAGTTTTAATTTTAGTAAATTACCAGTGTGGGAGTGGTCGAATCTGTGAACCATTACTCCAGCTTGTTCGGGATTTTATTTGGAAATAAGACACTTCATTACATCTCTGTAAACAAGATCTACTCAGAAAGGAGAACTGGTGCAGAGGATCAATACAGAAGTGGGAAGAGGAATTGAGGGGACAAGCAAGCCAATCTGGGAAAGTGTAGCTAACATAGGGATTTGTAAAAAACTGTCCAAGAGCTGCCTGTGCTGAATTAGACTTCTCCCCAACACTGCAATATCAGCCTTCAGTACCATCCTCAAACTTGAAGCACTACTGGCATCTGTAGTACAATGCCGTAGGCTCTTGTACAGGGGACTAGGATGTTTTGCCTTGAGAGGCCTTCTCATCATTGTAGCCTTCTTCCTTGGATCAAGGAGATGTGAACAGGCTCTTCATGAACACAGCACTGATCTCCCTAAGTTAAGATGGGCTTGTAAGTCCAGCAGGTGCCCAGTACCAGTACTGCCGTGACTGCCATGAGTTGATACTGCCCCTAACCCAGAAACCACTGTTTCCACTACAGTACTACCACTGGACAGAAGCAAAACTTTGAAGTCCTTGTGCCTCCTTTGGCTGGCATGGGAGAAGCTGTGAGTAGCATCAACACAGCTTATATGCTGGGATCTGCTCTTTGCCCAGGACACCAGCTCTACCATCCTAAATCCTTAATTGGTTTAACAGCATGATGATCACCCACAGTCCTGCAATGCCTTCTGCTATCACTGTCACTCCTGAGCCCACTGCTAACACCCACCACCTGCCACATGGCAGCACAGGACTGCAGTACAGCATAGAGGCCAATAACTCAGGCAAGCAATGACTTACCCTTCCAAAAACCTGGTGTTTTGAATGCAAACCAGATAAGCATTTTTACAAACAGGACTCATTCCCAAGGGAACAAACCTGAAATGGGACTAACTTGCTGTGTCTGGTACTTTTATTAAGTTATTTCTAATATATTGCATGTAATTTTTAAATCGAATGCAGCTCAGTATCTTGTTAGCCAAATGTTATGGTATTTATAACTTAAAATAGCCATACACAGAAATTATGATACTTTTACAAATCTCCCTCAATAGCTTAAGTTAAAAATAAACCAGCCAATCTATCAATCAGCCTTATTCATTCATCTCAGCTATTGTGGGAAGAAAAGAACAACATACGCAGGAGAGAAGCAAATGGTCTGAGGAGAGGCAGCTGAACGTATTGATCAGAGTTTAAAAAAAAAAAAGTTAGACAAACCCAGACACACGTCATTTAGTTTAATGCAACCCATACAAACAGCTCCAAAAGGCCACAGCTGCCTGCCTTGAGCTCTGCTCAAATTGGTGGGTGCCTCTCTCCCAACTGACAGCCCTCCAGAGCGGGCAAGACCTCTCACTACTCCTACTACTTTAAAACTACTCTATCTTCCCCAGAATAATAATAAAAAAAAATTTAAGACAAAAGTCAACACTGTATCCTTAGGACACCAAAATAATAAATAAATAAGCAGGAATGCTTGCAACCCACCAAGTCTGACAGCTTAAAGTGTGCACAAAGAAAAAAGCACTGGTGAGAGAGTGAAAGCCATCCTTTGAACTCCTGCACCCCAGTACTCTCAGAGGCGATGGATTTATGCTTCTGCTCTGGCATGCCAGTTCAGAGAGATCCTTTCTATCCCTCTCACCCTGATGAGCTCTCAGAGTAACTTGTGGCCTTCTCCCCCACTTTCATCTTCTATTGTTTAAACTTTCACTGTTTTCCTGCAGAGGAAAAGGGAGAGAGAATCACCTCACATTCCTTGGGTTATTTAAAAAGAAAGGGAAAGAAAAAGAAAAAATTCTTTTCTCTTCTGAAAGTTGTATTGTTATTTTGATTATTTATTTTTTTTTAATAACCTGCCTGGGAAGGCTCTGGCCCCTGGGCTGGAGAGGGAGCTCACCATCCCTCTCAGCCTGTTGCATTCAGGCAAGGTGAAGAGGCACAACTCGTGTTAGGCCGATGGGAACAAATCTCCCCTTTTGTTCCCTGCCAAAGGCTTCGCTAATTGCCGTTGGCCCGACCCTGCCTTATCGGCGATCGCTCTCAGAAGGGGAGGGCACAGGCAGGTTCAAAGAAAGGAAGAAAGAAGGAAAGAAAGAAGAGAAAGCAAGAGAAAACATTCCTTTTCTTTCCTCCAGCAGCCAGTGAAAGGCAGAAAACCAGAAGGAAAGAAAGAAGAGGAGCATGAAAGAGAACAAAAAATAAATAAATGACCCAAGCCGGCTCGGAAGACCCTCTTTCTCTCCTATCAGCTTTTACAGGGGGCAATACATTTTATTCATTGCCAGCTCTGACTTATCGCAGCCTTGTTTTTAATGAGGTATAATAAGGGGAACATTTTGTAACAACACGGTTCCTCTATTTTATCCAACAAACAGCTGTGTCATGGCCGTCGCTGGGAGAATGAATCATATCTCCCTGCCTGCATATGCTAACTCCCATGTAATTACCCTCGCATCTTAAATAAAGCAGGCCCTAAACCTGTCGCTCAGATTACAAGCAAACGGTGCAGACCTCGTAACTGGGGCCTCTATCATTACAATTAATTTATCACAGGAGCGGCTGAGATTAGAGACTAGAATTAAAACTCGAGCAAGGAGGGTGCCCAGGGCTGACAGGGAGAGGGAGAGGAGCTTTATTGCAGAGGCAAGGCAGGCTAATTCCTTAACTGGAACAATCCTGGATATTATTTTCTTCCTTTAAGTTATTCACTCAGTTATTTTCCTGAGGCTACGGCAGGACATTTTTCTCCCTGAAATGTCAGGAAGCAGAAAGCAAAGGGAACTTTGCCCTGTATAAAACCCACTTGATAAACACAAATGTATAAAGGCTCTCTTCTGGGTGAATGTATATGTGTCCAGATACAGTGATGCCTGTGAATTTTTGGAAGGCACATATGCTGTGTTTATATGCAAATATATATGCCAATGTATATATACATAATATGCACAGAGACTCAGCTGTGCAAGAGCATCTCTTCTTCACTGCTATACAGAACTATTTGAAATAAAAAGCTTTGCCTTCTCAAGACTTCTCTGCTTTAAATACAACTTGTCCAGAAGAACAGCCCATTCCTCTCTGAAGCTGCCCCCAGTAATGCTGCACTGGTTTGCTGTGGCATGAGCACATCTCCCATTACTGGACTACTCTTGTTTCCTACATCCACTCTCACAGGTATGGGCTCACACCCCCATGCCATGCTCCTAGCAAGGCTCCTTCTGCTTCCTTGGAAGAAGGCCAGGGCAGCCAAAGGTGCTGAAGAAAACTGAGATACAGACCTTGCCTATAGAGAATAGCAATACAAAGTGTTTGGTTTGGAGGGCACATATTTTACCAACACCATTATACAAGTACCCCTTAGGTACCACTGCTCTCCTGTGAACTCCCTACCCTTGCACAGGTAGTTTTCCCTCTCCAGGATGCCCCTTTCAATCCCTTGGGGTGCTGTGGCACCCAGCACAGCTACCCAAACAGATGATTTAAAGCTGCAGGGCTCCTCCAGCCAAGAGCTTCCCATACCCACAGCCTTCCTTGCAGCCCACCAGCCCATGCTATCCTTGCTCAGACCCTCCCTTCTCAGCAGGACAGGCTGACCTGGGGCCAAAACCTGAGCATTCAGTCATATTTACTAAAGGGAAGGGACCTTTAAAATCAGTTCCTTTAAAGACTTTTTGCATTAGAACAGCAGTTTCTGCATGGTGTGAAGACGCCTTACCACTCTCCTGACAGCATCTGACCTTTGGTATGTAAACCACTCCTGCTCAGCCATGGTCTACATCTGGTTACTTACAATATCCAATATCCAAATAAGAGAAAAAAGCTGATATGCAATTTTACATCCACATCAGCATTGTGCACTTCAGCACAAGGCAGCTCTTAGTCTGCTTTTTTTCCAGCACTGCTCCCCCCAGAAGATCCTGGACTCTGGAACATTAATTCTACCTGCAGACGAGGATCTGCAAGCAGAAAAGGACCATTTCATCACCAGACATCAACTCTGCAGCTGGATATACGGAGGAACAGACTACAGATGGCAAAAGCCTCCTCATATCAGAGGGAGTAAGATGATTTTCAATCAGCTCCACCCAAAACAGATCAAACTGTAGGACTGGGTTTTAATTCATTAAAATAATAAAGAAAGATACTTGGATTAAAATCATATCTATTTTTAAAAAAATAATCTCTTCTTTATTTTAGAAATCTCTGTGATCATTCCACTGGAAAAAATAATGAAAATCTATTTATTTTCTACTACCCAGAATTTGGGTTCTTTTATCAGTTTGCATATTGAAAACAGTTTTTCTGTCCTCACTTTTGCTTCCAGTTGCTCTGCAGTGGCTTATCTTTTAGCATTTTGTGCATACTGCAAGGTTTGAGCTCCAAGATGAACAGATATAAGGAAAGTAGGGAAGGTTGGCTTTTAAAGGATTTGTGTACATTTTTATTTCAATTAACTGTTTGGTTTTTGATGTCCTTTAATCAAAGGACATCAAAACATTTTGTAAACATATTTGTAAACATAATTTCTTGCCAAAAACTGAACCTGAGACCAAATGACATAGACACATTACAGAAAAAACTAAACCACTTAAATCAGAGAGTGCTGGTCTGTCAGCAGCACACTCCAGCCAGCAGGAAGGTTATAGTTTTATGGGCACCAGAGATGTCACTTGTGGGTAGAAGAAGTGACCTGATGTCTTTCCAGCCCAGTGTGGTGTCTCAGCAAAGGCCAGACCAGATGCTTCTGTGAAAGATCAAACAAAGTAAGACAAAAGGAAGACATCACTGTAAACAGTTACAGGGCCGCCTCAATTCAAGGGAAGTTTCCTCCCCAAAAGTTGGACACTGGCATATGCTCAGTGGTAAAGGCAGAAGGCATTTAACAGCATATTATAGGATTAAGCCCCAAGACTTTCCAGTATCCATGGGACTGAAAAGCTGGTACCTTTTCCATTAATATTATTATTACTTAAAAGCAAAGCTTTTTGCGCCTCTTTTCTACCTTCTGGTCCTTGTTTTTATGACTTGTTTGCTAACCAGGTACTGGAAATACAGAGCTTTGGGCCTGAAACGTTCTGCTTCTTACCAAGTGAGTCAGCACTGCCAATTTAATGCAGGTATCAAATCAGTATCTAAATAATATCTCAAAACTCATCTTGCCCTGGCAGTATTTTCTTTCCTGAACCTCCATCATGGAATGGAGCCCGGGAGGCAGGGGCAGATGGGTGCATGGCACTGCATGCTCCCATTCCCGCAGTGCCGGCTCGGCTGCTCTGGGCAGGACCGGGGGATGCAGCCCAGGAGGCAGAGCGGACACGCTGCTTTATTTTCTGCTCACAATTGGCAGCTTCCTCCACCCACCCAAACAGACCCCGCAATGTTTTTAAAATGCAGTCAGCAGCTGGAAACTAAGGCAACTTCTGTCTCCTATTGAAAGACGCCCAGCAAAGCTGCAAGCCTTCCCTGGACCACCCTGGGTCATGTAAATTCAGCAGATTATCCATCCCTAACTCTCCTCATCTATCACCCGCCTCTGTTATCGATCTGCTCCTCGGAGTGAGTGGGGCCCGGGCTGTCCATTGCTGAGTACTGCAAATCTGGCCAGACGCTCGTGTGACTGCCTGGGAGAGCGAGGAGGACAGGCTCAATAATGCCGGGTTACTGCCACCACACAGCCTGAGCCGAGCTGATCTATGGGCTCGGCAAAGGCACGCTTCAAATGCAGGACAAGACTTGGCCATAATGCCACAGGACTCAATCCCATGACACTCAGCTTTAAAGGCAATACTGCCAGCTACCAGCTGCCAGCCAAGGCTGGAAAGTCACCATCCAGTAAAAGAGATTAAATGCCTCCTTTCCATCTGTAAGATACCAACAACACCTCAGATGACTGTCTACTCCTCCATTTTAAAGATGAAGGCTGGGAAATGCCTATCTCCCTGTGCCCCGTTTGAGAATCTCATAATATCACAAGACCTGGGACCATAAAACTCTCCCATTTCAAACCCAGCTGACTTACAGCTGAGCTTAATTCCCCTCTCAGTTTCATCCAGTGGTCCAGCTGCAAAGTTCAGCAGAACACAAGGTCAAAGCTCTAAATATTACACACACACCACCTGCACCAAAAACCTTAATTTTAATGAAGAATAAGTCCCAGTGCTTTAATTTATAAATAAAATGGAAGATGAACCAAGTGTAGTCACACTAGTGGTGTGCTCCTTCCCCCTGTAACCATCTCACTATAACTCTACAGCAAGGGCTGCCAGAGTAAATTCACCCCAGTGGGGTGCTAAATCTGGGAGCTGGAGATAACCATTGATATGGGAATACTTCCAGCAATTTCACTGCTGATTTTTCAGCAAATATATATATCTATGATGCTAATTCATAATCTCAAGCTACTTTCCACATGTCCCAAAGAGGTGACAAATACCTTACAGGCTGCCAAATCCTCCCACTTCCCCCTGCTTCTACAAGGCAGCTGAGTATTGTTAATATGAAAATCTTTGGCCTATTGATCACTAAAAATATGAGAGCGACAAAAATGCATTGAATTTAACATAAAAATAAACAACTCATGGCTGCTGTATTGACTGTATTACTCATATTATGATTTAATTTCATTTGCCTTTCACACAGCAACTGCAGATTTCCACCATCTGCGTTAGACCTCTTCCGAAGTCCAGACCTGGGAGCCTTCACTTGCTGAAAGCAATTGGGTCTCCACTTCAGTGCTACCAGAGCAAAGGCATTATAGGTGGAGAACATCACCCTGAATGTTGCAAAAGCTCAAAGAAACATGTGTTGGTGCCTCCTTTTGGATGCTAACCAATGTTATGGACATGACTAAGTCTACCTTACTTTCAAAGTCTCAAAGAAGGAGGAAGCTAGCATCTCCTTTGGAAGAATATTCCAGAGAAGTTGTGGATGCCCCATCCCTGGAAATGTTCAAGGCCAGTTTGGATAGGGCATTAAGTAACCTGGTCTAGTGGAAGGCGTCCGTGCCCATGGAGTGTTGGAACTAGATTTTAAGATGCCTTCCAACACACACCTTTCTATGACTCCATGTTTCAACAGTCTCAGAGCCCTCAGGTTGTCTAACTAAACCCTAACCTTACACTGACAGTTCAGCTGGGAACATACAATGTGCTCAAGATACTCATATCCCATTCCAGACTTCACACTACAATGCAGCACACATCTGATGATGAAGATCATCTTCCTTCCTTCTAGTTCAAAAGCTCTGCACATATTAGGGGTCCCAAAACTCGCATGGATGGGGTGAACACAGGAAACTCTGCACCATCTCCAGTCCTTCTCAAGGCGCTGGAACAGCAGGGCCCTGGGGAAGAAAGGCCTGACTTTAAACGGAAAGATGGGGTTGAGACCCCACCTCATGTCCCACTAAGCACCACTAAAACCAAAACAATCCAGGCAGCCCCATAAGTCGTAAGAATTAAAGGCACGATTCCGCCTTTCTAACGATGCTTTTACAGAAACCATTCCACTGTAAAACTTTATGATTTGAATCTTTATAGCTGCCAGCAGAGCACATGTTCACTGCCTTAAATTATAACTTAATCTCAACAGAATTTGTGCTTTCCAGCACTCTGTGGGTAGAGTGAAAGATGAGAGGCAGAACTCCATGCCTGCTGCCCACCTGCCTCCTTGGACCATGACTTCCAGAGGTACCCTGTGCTGGGGTACAGCCCTCAAGCCAGCTCCCATCTGGAGATACTCTACAGCACAGGTACTTAAGCAGCACCTTGCAGCAGACAGATAGAGGTACCCACAGGACATTGTTATGGCGTTGTTTATCACCATGATTGCTAAAGCACTAAAATGGAGGAATGTGGATATCAATAAACACAGTAAAGGGGCCAGAGGAGATATGACAGCAGCATCCTCAACATGCTTTGTGGGGCCAATGCATCCTCCTCAGCAGGATCCCACACACCAACCCTAGTGGAAAGCACTCTGGCCAGTGAGGAACCCCCTACTTGTTCAAAAGGTAGAAAAAGAACAAATCTGCAAAAGATGCTGTGACAGAACCGGCTTACAGCAGTCCCCCAAAGGACACCTCTTTCCTGCAGATGAATGTGCATAATTTGTCCACTAACACAACTCTGTTCTCTGCAGCAAAGTAGTGGTGGCAAGACCCTGCTTAGGCTACAGTAAAGCCTCCTGTGGTCTCTGACCTGCTTTCCCTGCACAAGCACCTTGCTCAAGATGAGCATGCTGATTACTGATGTATTTTGTAAAACCTTGCTGCACATATCCAGAAGCAGAAGTTGCACTGGCAGCAATACACAGCAGAGTGCAAAAGTGAGTTGCAAGTATATCATGCGGTCCTGGAAGAAGCCCATGCCTTGTGAGCACATTTGCACATAGCAAGATGGCAGTACAGGAAAAAATGCTGGAAGAAAACTGCCAGCTATCCATAGGGAAGAGTGCTCCAGTTTGGTGGGGGAATTGGGAACATGTTTTTCAATTCATTCTCATTTTCAGCAACAAGGAAAAGACTGGTCAATCAATATAACAGTAAAATTTTTAACACAGCTAACCTTTAAACACTAAACAATGTCATACAAAACTAAAACAAACTGCATGAAATCCCACTTAGGTGTCAAAATCACCCTGGGTCAGCCAGACTAAGAAAACAGAGATAACAGACATAACAGCGTAAAGCATCCTGCCATACTGAGCCCTGAAGTTTTCTTTGCTGAGATGTTGGTCCCTATGAACAAGTGGTCATCCTTCGGCTGCCACACACAGCGTCTTGATGTTTGTGAGTTCTTTGGACAAGAGACCCAACTAGCTGGTTTAGGTCACTGTAGTCCTGCAATTCCTGGATTTAAAAGATACAAGGGCTACCTTTCTAGCTGTGCTCCCTGCATCCAATCCCTGTACAATTTGTTCTCACCTTTCCCCTTTGCATCTCCTTTTCTTTTCTTTTGACACTGGGAACTGCTTTTTCCCTTCTTCTGGTTGACCATGTGCTAATACACTTACATGGAACCATTTTCATTGCCAGTTTCTGATCCTGCACTTTAATCTGCTGTGTAGTCTTGTTCATCTCTCCAAGCCACCAGACTACCTGAGAATGGAGCTCACACAGAAACTGGACTGCATTTCTGACAGAACATGTGATGCTCCATACCTTGTGTCTGCCAAACAGTGGGAACCTGATACCTGGACAGTCACAAAATCATTTAGAAGTAGAAGGGTGAGCATGAGGTTATGTCTTTCTTTCTGTCCAAAAGCAGAAACAGCTAAATGGAACACATTCCTGAAATAATTCTGCTTCATTTGCTCCTGAAATTTATCAGTGCTCCCCACTGCCTAGGGAGTCTACTGCACTGCTTTGTCACCTCCATCCTAGAAAATAACAGCTGACAGAAAGGTTTCAGTTTAGGCTTTGAATTTCAAGTCTTATCTGCACATATTGGCATATCTTCCTACTTCTCAACCTGCAATGCCCACTTGCCACAAAATCTTAAAGGGTGGATTTCTTTTCCATTCTCCCAAGGACAGACCAGCCTGACCACCCTCACCATCTTTGTTTTAGGCAGGCTACAGCTGATATGCGCATCAAGAACAAGTAAGAAGCGAACAGTCCTCCATTTTCTGCAAGACTACCAAGAATTTATGAATAAACCTGGCAAGCCTTTTAATTTATTTTTTCCCTCACTCTAATATTCTCATTCTTTTCTAGGAAAAGGGGATGTAGATCTCCTGTAGGCAGGATAAGAGACTGCTCTTTGGGAGCTGAAGTTTGTCAGTTCAAACTGGACATCTAGTACCTGGCAGACCTCACCTTTCACAGAGCCACGTGTGACTAAGAGCTTCCCTTTGATGCTTTCTCCTCTGGATCTTTTAGGCTGCAGTCCAGTAACTTTCCTTCTTTAAAGGAAGGCTGAGGAGATTTTGTTTCCTGACTTTTGAAGAGCTTTTCCTCTTCTTTCTTTGATCTGTGTAGTGAATTTGATCTCCCAGAAGAGCAGGATGAGTGTGTCTTCTGGCAGCCCAGTTCCGGACAGTCAGGATTTGATTCATCGATTCGTTTGTTTTTATTTGGCCTTTGTGTTTGGCAAGCTGAATAGAGGGCTCAAATAAGGTTCTTTCCTTACGTCCAAGAGAAGGAAGGTGCTTCCCCAAACCTGGCTGAGTCTGTACTTTCCAGGCTGTGGGCTGGATGCCAGCACATCTCCTGAGATACTTCCACTGTCTGCTCAAGAATGCAAGGCAAGAAGCTCATCTCTTTCCCTCCTGCTCCATCATGAGACTAGACACCTAAACAGAGTATGCTGATAAGGTATTTGAGGCCTCTCCTGCAGGGAGTGCCTCTCCTGCACTTCAATTTCCAACTTGTTTTGTGGCAGGCCCTGGGACACGCTTCTGCTAACCTTTCATGCTCCCCACTGGCCTGGCAGCCAGAGGAGGGATAGATGACAAGGGGACCTCGTCTTCCTGAGGACTGAGAGGAGGCTGTGACACCTCAAACCCATCATAGTGAAGTATGAGCAGAAGCTCTTTGAAGGTCTTTATTTCAGTGATAGCCCTTCTGGGACTCCTGCATCAGTCTGAAAGCTTCTTCCAAACGGCCATGCATGGTCAATCCCACAGTAAATCTCTTCCACACCTGCTGGCAGCATTCCATCCCAAGAGGAGGAGATAGAGGTTCTGATGTGCCCAGATCAGCTTCTAACTGGAAGTTTAAAAGACCTGTCCTAGTTGGACACCAAGTATTTGTGGAAAAATAATCATTCAGAACAGATGCTCTGAGGTGAGGTAACCCAGGAGAACAGACCTGGGATGTCAGAGTCCACCTCAGAGGAGCCCACGGGCAGAGCATTCTCAGCTGCATGAGCAAGACATGGTTCCTGCCCACATGCTCAAGTACTTGAGCCAGCTTGGGGCAATTCCTGGTCCCAGGCTGTTCGAGTCCAGCTTGCAGCCTAGCTCACAGCTTGAACCTGTCACTGGGAATCATCTCATGGCTGCACTGAGGTTAGGAACAAAACTAATGTTTTTGTGAAATTGAAGTTTTCAAGCCTCCTGGCTGATTGGTGCCAGAGCTGGAGTAAGGACAGGAGCCCCTTGCTCCTAGCCCCAAGACAGACAGCCATGCTATGTATTCAATAAATAACTGGGGTATTTACTCAAATGAATGACTCTGAGCCTGCTCCAAGAAGTTAATTTAGTGCTAACTGACTGGATGAAAATGAAAAGGTCTCATTTTACATTAAGAATGATCACCTGACAGTTTTACTGAATATATTATGACAGGATTTATATGGCTATATAATTTTAGGGTATATTTGGAAGATTATTATCCTGATTTAAATAAACATGATCTGAAGAAAATCAACACAGAGTCAGGAACTTTTCACACAAGAAGAAAAGCAAAAAACTGGCTTGGAACTGAACCTCAGTTATTCTATCTTGTGCTTTCTACCAGATGCTGCTTTGTAAACAGTGGGATCCCACAGTTCATAGGAAGTGGCAAAAATCCCCCAAAAGTTCTGCTAACTTACACAGAACTAATGAGTATGACACAAACTTCTCACTCCAAATCTTTGCACCAGGAAGGGAGCAGCAAGGGAATCTGGCAGATTGTGTGGGCTGGAGGGAGGAGGAGGTAGATGGAGCCCAGAAGGAGAGGCCTGGATGTCAAAAGTGCCCCTTAAAAAAAGTGTTTCTTAAAGGGTCTTCTGCATGGAAAAAGAAAAAAAAAAAGGGAGGAGTCAAAAGCAAATATATTGTTGACTTTGAGAAGGGCATCGCTTTCAAGTGTCTTATCTTCCAGGAGATGTTTCCATTCTCCAGACAGAAATGGGGCACAAAGGAGACTTTCGGGGACTTTTGTCTCTTGTGGTCAGTGGCAGCTGGCGGGCTGAGGGCTTCTGGCTCACACAAGAGCAGCCCTGAAATGAGGCTACAATATGCCCCATTGAACATGACCTATGGGATGGAGAAAAGGCTGCAGCACATGCCTATGGCATTCCCAGGTCTGCAGTACATCAGCACTGCAGCTGGCATTGGTGCAAAACCAAACCTATGCAGGTATGAGCTACTTTCCATGTGCTCATCTCCCTTCCAGCTTCCACAGGCCGTGGAGGCTTGCAAAAGGGACCTTAGTGCAAGTAAGTGCCGAAGCCACAACCAGCTGCCTCTTTCAGCGTCCCCAGATTCTGAATCCCTTCTCATCCTGTGTCTCTAAGTGTAATTGTGTACAAGAAAAACCCTTTCCAGGCTTGTTCTGTTTCACAGACTGCCTGATGGGATTATCTTTCCTGTCATTTTGAAGCTTGTATAAGCATGCGACTTACATCACTCGAGCTAAATCACACTCAAGACACTCTGTCTAAATTGTTTTCAGGATCAAGTAATTTATTAACAGATCATGTTATTTATTTAGGAAAAAATGAATTTAAAACCAGAATTTTAAAATAAGTGT
This sequence comes from Anthoscopus minutus, assembly GCA_013399455.1. Classification (NCBI taxonomy): domain Eukaryota; kingdom Metazoa; phylum Chordata; class Aves; order Passeriformes; family Paridae; genus Anthoscopus; species Anthoscopus minutus. The sequence continues at coordinate 372,768 of VWYI01002155.1, forward strand.
AAGACACAGGTAATAAGGACATTACAGTCAAGTACCAATATCCTGTGGAGCAGGAGGTAAGTGCCAAATAGATATGATCTTAAATATTGAAAACTGCAGTCTCTGGTCTCAAACTACACAAAGAAAAGGCAACTTATTTGGTCAGGCACAGACTTCCTGGGAGGTAACACTCACTTAGACACTACAGTGATGATAGGCAGCCCAGACATATCCAAGACAGGTAGATCGATTATTCCTGTAGCAGTAACCTTGGGGAAATATTTGTCTGTCATAACCCCAAAGCAGATCAACCAACATTTAGGGACTAATCTGATGCCCAGTCCAGTCAGTGCAAATTTTTACATTTATTTACTTCCATGGCTGCTGGATCAGACCTTTTGGGACTACAAAATATCATACAAACTTCTCTTTCCACTGGAAGAGCTATAAATGTGCAAAGAGCTGAAGTCAGGAGCAGCCAGGTGGAATTTGGCTGTGGGTTTATTAATAGAAACATTTTCCAAAGCTGAAGAGTATCAGTGCCCACAGAGGGGCCAGGGGCACACACTTCATTCACTTGCTTCATGCACAGTGAGTTCATCATTCATATAGGAATGCATCTAGAAGCAAGTCAGGTATGGGGGCAGATCTCCACCTCCACACTGGGAAACCAGTGGCAGTCCCAGGAGTCACTTGGAGCATCACCACCCCACACCTATGAGTAGGGATGCCCTCCAAAAAGCAACCAGATGAGGCCAAGGTCTGCATGCATTTTCTCCAGTATAGTCCAGAGCCCAGAGCTGACCTTCTAGGGTTTATTCTTGATTTTAAGTGGTTGTTAAAAAAAAACCAAACCAAAACAGAAAGGCTTGTCACGGAGGGCTCTGTGTGCTTTAAAGTGCTTCAGCAGGCTCTCAGAGTCCACTTATTTCTGAGTGAAGATGGATACCTCAAGAGGTTCTCCTCACCAGTAAATAATTCATAAAAGACAAACAAGCCCAGGTCTGTTTGAATTAGAACAAAATATTTCTTTAGAAAAGTGAAGTGATTAAGCACAGGAGGAGCTGGAGATGACAGCTGGTGTCTGCAGCTCCAGATGAGTCACCTTCACTCTCGAAGGCCCCTCTCTCCGGGAAGTGCTGCTGCTTTTTTTTTAACCCTTTGAGATTCCCAGGAATGATTTGTCACTGGGGTTATTAGCATTTCTCCCTTGATATCGACAGCTTGTCTTTCCTTCTTCTAACCGGTGAGTGATTTCTTCACACGCTCGCCAAATATAGCCAAATCACCATGGTAAATGTATCGACAGAATCATATTAACAGCTGCTGAGCATTTACAGGGCTGTAAGTTATAGAAAAAAAGAAGGAAGAAAAACACACATGGAAATAAACCATCTCTGATCAGCAGTGACAAGCATTTATTTAGGAGTCACTTGATGGAAATATTTTTTATGTTTTAATTGCTAATTATAGGCTACTACAGAAGGGTGGCTCTGGCCAAAATTATCCTTTAAACTGGAGCATTAAGCCAGAAGTGAACACACCCTACCTGGATGTATCTTAGGGCACCAGGAGAAGAAGGATTTATTTCTAAAGTGCTGTCCTTGTTTAAATCAAGCCTGAAGTTTGCCAGTCAAAGTTGCATCTCTCCTGACTTACCAAGCAAGGATTTCTTAAGTGTAAGGTCTAGGTAAGAGCTGAAAACACATCTGTATAAAGACAGGCCTTTTCAAAGTCATTTGCTGAGGATGCTCTGGTCCTCCTTCCACATACTGGGCATCACAAAAGGGCCCAAAGGGGCCACCAGGTAGTGGGCAGCAGCTAGCAGTATCCTTGCTTCTGCACTGTGCAGGGGAGCATCACCCCACTGCCTGCTCTAAGTCAGACTGGACCCAGAGGGAGAAAACAGCTGTTCTTCTGCTCACCTTTCTCTGCATGTTCAGGACACACTCAGCATCCCCTACCTGCCCCCACATTTGGAGGTATGCTTTTATTAGGGACACATAGAACATATATGTGCAGGATTCCCAGTACTTTGAGGCACCCAGGTTCCAGGATTGTTTCTGACCATGTGTTTTTTAACCCTTCAGGATTCCCAGTAATTTCTCAGGAGCCAAACAGCTGATGACCACTGGAAACTACTGATGGGAAACCAGCATCCCTAAAGCAGTCTCTGCATCACCCTGCAAAGGACACAGGATCTGCTCTACTCCCAAAAGAGCCACCCACCTGCCTTGGTGCTTGTAAACATAAAACTGACTTTCTGTACAAGGTGAAACACATAAGGAAAGCTGCTTGTATTGAGCAAAGTGCAGAGACCTGCAGTGAACTTCCTCTCAAGAAATTTAGATGTAGAATAAAAAAGAGTGCTCTAGCCAGGCCCTCAAACAACCTAGCTGGGCCATGAACCTCTGACCACAACAGAGAAAGGAGGAGAAGATTAAGTGTTTCTGCTGCATGGGGATGTACATAGTTGGTACCTCAGGCACTTCACCAAGGTTCTTGCAAGAGTTTGTATCTAATAGCTGCTACTTCAGGATTTCTGAGAGTTGGGGTTAGAAAGTTGAATTTCATGGGAGCTGTACTCAACTGAGTGGTTTCCTCCTGCTGAAGGCAGAAATGGGATGGAGAGGGGCCTGGGCACTAGTGGCATGCAAACACATTTGCTGAGATCCCAAAGCTGGCTGTGCTGACTCACCTGGCTCACTCTTCTGCAGCATCTCCTAATCTTGTTAGAGGTCCAAGGGAGACAGCCTTGCAAGTAACAGCTTCCCATAATCTCCTTGTGCCAGCTCAGAGAAGGGCACCATGGAGGCTCAGGTACCACTTGCTGGCTAGCAAAGCAAGGACAGCAAGTTGGGAAAGGAATGGCTATCATCTGAGACACAGAGACAAGAACTCACTACCAAGAAAAGTGCTTATTCTAATCCTACTCACTTTCTTCTGGCATTTTTCAAGTCAAATTGGTGGTATGAACCAAAGTAACATCTCCTGCCTTTGCTGTTCACACTTTTTGCCTGCTTTAGAAAAAACACAAACCACACTGCAAAATGAAAGTCCACAAAACATTTGTGCAAAACCTTTATTTAAAGATTCGATATAAAAGGTGGTTTAGTTTTCAATTTCTTCCCTTCAGCCACCTTCCCTACCCTCACACACACCCTTTCCTTCCCTAAACTCCTTTCTTGAACAGAGAAAAAAAGAAGAAAAAGAAGAAAAAAAAAAGAAAAAGAAAAGAAATAGGAAAGCACCCACAGAAAAAGTATGCTATCTCACCCCATTTGTCCTTAATTTCCCTCCCAGATCTGCTTCTTTGCAACCTTCTTTTAAAGCAGCCCAGATACCAGATAGTGGGGCTGCAGAAGGATCATGAGCCAGGCATTGGAAAGGTTCATGCCTCATTGGGACCTGGACTGTTTGGGAATGGGATGGAGGAATAGGGCATAACCTCCATTTCAATCCCTCCAGTTTGACCCTTGCACCATGAAGCTGTTCTTTTGGACCCTCATTCCCAGACAGTAGCTTTCTGGACCCAGGAAAGAATCAAACCATCCTGTTTTTATTCAGCCCTCTTTTTTTAAGAGTTATCAGGTACTGTGGGCTCTCTAAGACGTCTACTCCAGCACTTCAGCAAGTTTCTCATTCACTCTGTAAAGTCAGTGGGTGGCCTGGAGGTGCAGAGCTACACCTGATGCCTCTGGAGAGTCACATCCCCTCTGTCCTGCTGCAGTGGGTACAGCAGGCTGTGAGCTCCCTGTCAGCTCAGTCATGCCCCTCACTGATATTTGGCAGTGTCCAGAGACAGGCTGTCCTGGAGCTTGGAGCTCCCACACTGGGTGCAGGACTGATGGGATTTCAAGGACTTGCAACTGGTCAGTTGCAGCTGCTCAACTTCCCCTGTGCACTGGGAAAGCACCCTGGCATCATCCATCTGTATCATCTCCAGCATCTCCCAGCTTCCAGGGAAGGAAATACCAGTTCATCTAAATCCAAAACATTATGGATTCGTATTCAGGCAGATGAATCTACCCCAAGGAGAGTGAGGGGATATTAGACTATTTAAAAGGAGAGAGCCAAAGGGGAAAACTGAGCCATGCCAGGCCGTGACATAAGTATCTCCAGTTGCTGGATTCAGGCTGCCAACAAAATATTCTTCCTTACCAAGGAGCCCTTCCTGCTTCCATCAGAGCAGGGAGCAGGTGCCTGACACCCCAAAAGCCATGACTTATCTGTGAAGTGCAATGGTGCTACTGGGAGAAGGAAAATTAGAAGCAATTTCTATTGCCAGAAGAAATCTCCATCAACTTCCATAAGAAGCAAACTCTCAAGAATGAGTAGGGCTCTGGCCCTGGCCCTTGCAGAGCTGAGACCACAGGAGTTACACACAGGACTTCTCCAACCCTCTGTACATCACTCAGGGAAATATAGTACCTGATAATGTGAGCTCAGAATACAGGAAGCAGAAGTTTGCTGAAAATACAGACGCTAAAAGCTGTTCGGGCAGGCAGTGCCAAGTCTCATTCTTCATGTAAGAGAGCTCCCTCTAGGTCAAACACTCGGGTATTTCAGAGCCACTGTTCGTTTGGGAACCCATGCTCAGACCTGATACCTTTCTCTGGAGTAGTGCCCGTCAGTCAGAAAGCCTACAGGCACCCCAGAAAAACTGTGGTTTGCTTTCCCATTGCAACAGAGCCTTCCTGCCGTGGGCACTGGTCACCTGTGCTATGTGTGTGACACACACACACATGTGTGACACGTGCCCCGCATGCACCCGGAGCCACCGGTCCTCAGAACTTCACCCATCAGAGTGGCTCTGATCCCTGGATGTATTTAAAGGACATTGAGATATGGCACCTGGGGATATATTTTAGTGACGGATGTGGCACTGCTCAGTAAATTGTTGGACTCGATGATCTTTTCCAATCTAAGTGATTCTGTGACTCCATGATTCTGCTGGAGCTACACCAGGGAAGGAGCCAACCCGTAATTCCTCCAGCCCCAAACCCAATCTTTACCCTGCTTTGAAACAGTGATGAATTATTCCACAAACTGATGAGCAGGGGGAGTTCAGAAGAGGCTTTCAAATTCACAGAGCTAGAAAAATCAGATGGAAAAGACTTAATGCTGGAAAATGCTGGACTGTTCCCTGCAGCAGGATCCCAGGAGCTTTGCACAAACTAGTTTTAAGCCTTGAAGTCTTTAATACAACTTTCTGTTTTATTTTTCTTTTACCTAGACTGGTATTTACTAATAAATATGCAGCTGGCTGTATACAGAACAGCAGGTAGCTCCCCATTTACAGCTGTATATAACTGACTGCAGCATTCAACACCCTCACTCTGCTATGCAGTATAATACTCACAATAAAACACACACCGTATTTGCAACTGTGTTCATGCTACTATTCTGGTACGTGACACACATTAAGAAACATATTCAGAACATAGAAAAGAATTTACCATTTACATAAAAAAGATGCACTGGGATTTTCAATAAGTTCCAGCATAATACAGTATCATTTTTATATCTTGTCTGCTCCCTTGGCCTTGCTGATTCAATACATTTTTTTCTCTATATAACCAGAAACCTATAGGTTATATATAGATTTTCTTAAGCATAATATATGGTGTTAGTGTGTATTTATAAAACTTTACCATAGAAATGTAACAATTGTCAGAATGACTTAATCCAAGTGCCATCCAGGCCAATATCCTGTCTGCAGCAGTTTTTGCCATTAATATGTATTAGGCAGACAATACAGTTTACTACAACCCAGTTTTAAAATCACATTAGTGATAATACTACTGCCTTGTGTATAAATAGTTATAGAGCAGAAGTGCAGAGAAACAGCATTGTCCTGACAGGGCAGGGAGGGAAACTGAGGCAGAAGAATATGGAGATTTTTTCACACACATAAAGACATATTATATTTACATATACATAAAACTAGATGGAGATTATATATAACAGGGAGTTTTCTAGAGCCCCAGATAGCAGCACCACCCACTCTAGCCCTTGCATCCCACTATGTGACCCTGGCTGGCACCAAAATAAGGGCCACAAGCCTGGGGCATGTTGCCCTGGGAAGAGTTAATGGTGGAGGTCTCAAATCCTAGCACTGCAGGTGTCTGCTTTTAATTCTTTGCTGCTCTTCTCCCAAACAGCCCAAGGATTTCCACCCTCCCTCTTTCTCCTTTACAAATGAGTGTTTAACATAAGAAGAGAGGCAAGAGGAGCCAGGGCAGCCGGGAGATCTCCTACAGCCCCTTCTAGGCAACCTGAGCAGGCGGGAAAAGGCAGCTGGCTGGAGCCCAGCGAGAGAGCAGGGACCATGGGAAGAGTCTTCTCACATCTGGTTAAGTACTGCTAAACCCTCCGACGAGCTGCCTAATTATTACAACACTTCTGCCGAAAAATTAATGTGCTTGGCCGTCTGCACTGGGGCAGAAAGGGTAGGGAAGCAGCTGTCAGGATGCAGGCAGCAGTGGGAGCACCAAGGAAAGAGGTCTGTGGCACAAGAGAAGGGCAGGGAAGCTCTGCCTGCAGGGACCCTTCTGGGAAAACAGCCTTCTCTCTCCTCTTTTTTGCTCCATGGACCCCAGGAGAGCACAGCGCCAAAAGAGTTGTTAATCTAGCAAGAACAGCCCTTTGAAAGAGCTCAACAGTGATGCCCTGCCTACCAAAATCAACAGAATTACCTGCCAGCAACCCAAAACATAGATAATCATCTCAAGGACCCAATAGCAGAGCCAGGGATGAGACCCAGGACACTGAAGTCCTTTCTGCCTGGCGTTTGCTCACTCTTCCTTCTTGCTGAGCCCTTATTTCAGTAACTTCCAGAAAATCCAAGTGTGGCATTTTATTTCTGTACGTCTCTGTAAGTGCTGTAGGTACAGTACCACTGAGGGTAGCATCATTTTTATGCGCATTCATATTCATGTGTCTCTGTCACAACCAGTTAAAAAAGGCTGAAGAGAAGACAGCAGAGTCCTGCCCCTCAAGCTCAGCTGTCTCTGTGTCAGGTTAGTGGGTAAGCCTCTTTCTGCTACAGCTGTGGTGGGATTAATCTCTCTCCCTTGACAAAAAGGTGGGCTTATTTCCCTAGAGGTGTCCAAGTACACCCAGAGAGCTCAGCAAAAGCAGCAGCCTGCTGGGTGCCTTTTACCCACAGACATTTGATGAAATTAATGACACAAAAGTAAGTATAAAGGCTAAGACAAATAGAACTGGCAACAACTTGAACCTTTGGCCTGTCCTTTGAAAGTCTCTGGCAAGTCTCAAATCTTCTTGATCTGCTCACTAAAGGGATGACTGTCCCACAATTATTTTCCAAGCATTTGTTGGCAAGTTGTAGGAGGAAAAAGGCATTTCACTAAAGCTGTTAGTACAAAAGCTCTGCTCCTGCCAGGGGCTGGACTCCACTTCAAATTATAATATTTTAAGTACCTGAAAATAAATATTTTGTCAGCTGCTGAGAATTAAGAAGTAGCTTCGACCTTTCAGAGAGGGGAACCCTGCAGAGAGCGGCGAGGCTGAGAGAGTTAGTTGCAAAACAAGCTCTGCCCTAGCCATTCAACCTGTCTAGCACACACACAGCCTCCCCTCCCATACTCACAGCTCCCTGCAAGCTATCCAGAGCCTCTGGGGCACAACAGGCTCTCCTGCACCCAGCAGCTCTTTCCTAGCAAGAAACGTGCTGACAAAAGGGACTGAAGTAGCGCTTTACTATAAACTGGGTTCCACAAGTAAACTGAGCATCACTGAGATGGCAACAGCAGAGTCACTGGTCCACTCCCCTGCTGCTCAGTGGTGCTGTTGTGTCATATTGTACCACTCACAGACCTATGAATTTTGTCCACAAGGATTAAAAATATTCACTTTTTTGTAAAATCTTACTGTGACCAAGCACCTGGGTAGATGTATCTATCACCCTGTCACCCCATCACCTCTCAGACCTCTGAGCCACAGTGAACACTGTTTGTACTCCAGCAATGGCAAAAGGAACCTGCACAAAGCAGGAGATCTCTGTTTTTCCAGCAGAACTCAAGGAGTTAAATCCCTTTCCCTTCCCCCCATCTTTCTGCCTTTGGCCTTTAGATCAGCCCTGGTTGCCAATGAGGACTCATCGAAACACCACCAGGCTGGGCCTGTCAGGAAGGAAACCAGCGCGTCCAGAGTTTTGTTGTTCTAGACTTTTTTTTAAATTTTATTTTACTGCTCAGGAAGGAAGCCAGAGCTTGCGCTTCACTCCAAGAATGTTGATTACTCATCCTTCCCTGCATTATTTCTTTTATCTCTCACTTTTATCTACCTTACTCCAAATTTTTACCCCCTATTCTTTCTCTACAATTCCTAGCCACTGCTTTCAGCTGTTCATCCAAGTTTCATTAAAAAAAAATTTGGCAACTGTTTCCTCAGAAAAAAAGTCCCATTTGTCATGTTTATTAAAAATGCCTCCATCCCTCCCCCTCCACAGCCTTTTCAATCCAGGCCCCACAGTTATGACCACTGCTCAAGGATCTGGGCACTGCAAAACATGACCACAACCACCCTCAGCTGGAGAATATCATAATCCCTGCTTTAGAGACAGACGATGAGAAATTACTCTGCTTATCCAAGGTCAATATAGTCCACAGCACAAGCACAACCTACGCTCAGGGCTTTGCCCAGGCAGCCCTTCCCTCTTCCTGCTCCGCATGGCTGCGAGGATTAGGCACGCTCAGCTCTGCCAATAACTGTGTCCTTCATCTTCAATACCCCCTCACCAGTCAAACTAGAAACAAACGACACGAGAATCGGTATGTGACGAGTTGATGACACATTTCCTCTAGATGCACAAAAATGTGGGTCCTGGATCACCCAAATGTCAGTGAGCCACCTGAGTACATAGTGGAGAAACTATCAGCAAGTGGTGTCTAACTGCCTTCTCCTCCCAGGCTCTGCAAAATCCAACACACCACCCAGGGGTTTCCTTTTCTTCTTTGCCCAGGTGCAGCTAACAACCCAGACACAACTGGCAACATCTGGGAGAACACACACACAGATGTTTCTCATTGACATCGTAACCTTCACCAGCACGTGCCCACGCCCCACGGTGGGCGCCCAGGTGGGAGACACACATTGGGTCCTCACAGTGTTCCCACAGAGATGACCAAAGGTGAAGCTTTTTTTAGTTTAAATTTCTGCCTTCCTTGAGATGTGCCACAAACCTGAGGGCTGATCTGGATGACACCATAGACAACTTCCCCAGGCTCCTACACCCACAATATCTCTGTAACACATGACTAAGGCAAACACAAGTTCTCTCTGCCCAGCTCTGTCTTGCTCTAATACAATCGTCCCTTGTTTCCACAGTTAACGCATTGTTTTCATTTTAAGAGGGGAAAATAATGAGATGGTGGGAACATTACTTCTGGCTAATGGAGACGGAGATCTGCAGACTTTCATAGCTTACTTTTTCCAGTATATCCTAGTCCTGATCCAAATAGCATTATACTTATTTCAGTCCTGGACCAAATGTGTGACTGGACACAACACGTCGGCCAAATTAAGACCAAAATAACTTGTAGCATTTTTCTACTTCACAATCTCTCTAACACCTCTTGCTGACATTAAATTTCTGGTCTGCAGATGCCCTGCTTCCTGCACTACTGAATGTCCCAGCGCCTTCAGCACAGCTTCCCTGAACACGTCAGCCCCAAATCTCGAGTGAAGGCAGGCTTCCCATCACCTCCCCCCTTCTGTAATCAAAACAGCTCTTTGAGAGAAACACTTTTGTGCATGAACCTAAATATGCAAAAAGGAAGGAGCAACACAGACGGCAGCAACCAGTCCCAAGGAGCAGAGCTGGCAGGAGCAATGCCAGCTGTCCTGTACAGGCTGCATGCTGAGCAAAGTGCAAATCTGAGAGCAAAGAAGCAGGGTTGTAACTGCCCATTCTCCCCTTCTTCTATCCAAGGGGCATCTCCTGATGTATGAATCCACTCAGGCTGGCAACTTTTTGATTGTAACCATTAAGTTCCTCTGCTCCTTTTCAGCACAGGGTTATCCAGGTCACTGATTGCTCCTTCATCTCCCCAGCAAAAAAAAAAGCATCAGTGGTCAAGCTGCCTCTTCAGGGAGGCTGAAGACAAGTGCCCAGGAGGTAAAAGCTGTCACCCTGGCTAAGGACTTTGCTAGAGGCTTACCTCCCACCTATAGTGCTGGAAACATGAAGTGAGGCCGGTTTGCAATCAGAAGAATAAACAAGGGAACGAAGCGAGCTTGTGCAGCCCCCTTGATGGTGCTGCAGAGTTTGGATCCCTCTGAACTGCACTGATATCCAATTCCCAGGATTTCCACCCATCCACAGCCATCGTGAGATGGCCCTTGCGAGATTCCCCACACTGCAAACAGTGACAAGGAGACAAGGCTCTCTCTAGCCTGCACAGGCCAAAGGTTGGCTGGGTGCGGGGCAGCTCTGCTGTAGCCTGGCCAGGCCACCCTGATAAGGCTTTCACTCACCCAGCAGAGGTGCAGCACCCAGGGTGCCATTCACCCTCCTCCTCTCTCACTCACAAATGCCCTCACATCACCTCCTGAACAACAAGGGAGCTCCTGTAGAGAATTTTGTGGAGCATCACCCCAAACAGGACTGACTCCTAAAGAAATCCTCAATATTGAAAGCTAGGCTGGAGACCAAGGCACAGCTGTGATCTGGTACCTGGTCTCTTCCCATCCCTGCACAACTGCTAAAGCAGGCTCTCTGCAATGAGGGATGATTATCCTATGCCTCTTGATAGCGAGGGATGCTACAGGACAGACAATTTCACATTCTAAATGGCTTTGCAAGTTGTTTCCTAAAGTGCAGGGAAACAATATAAAAATCAGATTAAAAGGTTGGGTCCTTTTTAATTAAAAATACCTTAATTTAAATCAAAGTCCCAAAAATCCCAGTAGAAAGAAATGGATCCTTCATGGCAGTGCCCTTTTACTTGTTGCTCTGTTTACAAAACCAATTGCTTTTGGAGAGGCTGTCACGGGGAGCCTTTGCCCCAGCTGCTCTTCCTAGTCCTTTCAGATTTAGTTTTCAGACAAGGGCCAGGAAGCATTCACCTGCCTCCCAAAGAACACGCCCATGCTTGGGAGCCAGCCATGCCAGCCAGCCCAGCAGCTGCAGCTGGATGTGTCCTGCCAGCCTCCCCCTATCCAGGACTGTGGCACTGCACATCTATAAAGTCCAGGTAATGCTGAAGGATTGCACCTGAGAAAAGCTCATGTGTAAAAGCTCTTGGGTCCTTCCAAATTGAAAACTTACTGCAGTTATACTCTGGTGAGACACAGTTCCTAACAATCACTGCTGCTGGTGGATACCAAGGACACAGTTTCCAGCTCTTCCTGTTAGGGGTATCCAGATATACTTGGTGCCTTCCTTTTCCCACTTCAGAGCAGCCCAGGATTCACAGGAAAATGCACAAACCACATTCTCGCTCTGCAGGTCAGTGAGAAAGCTGCCCTCAGCCTGAAGATAGCAAAAAAGGAAGGTTTTAAAGCAATTCTGATTAGAAACTACATCCCAAGTGAGGAAAAATATGATGGAAATGTCCCACACCTGAACTCCACAAGCAGTTTTGCTTTCAGCAGGACTCCCTCACATGTTATTGGCATTTAGGGCAATAAATCTCTCCTTGCTTTGCTCCTCCCCAACATTGTTTTTCCCCTCTTCTGTTCTTCAGGCCACTGCTGCAATTCATGATGTCAGCAAATGGTCAAAGGAGAGAGGAAAGTGATGGCTAAGAACTTCCAGATTATCACAACCACCCTCATGTTTTTAAAAGACAGAACAAAGACAAAATGGACAGATACAGGTAGTATCAAACCCAGCAGAACATTTTGAGACAGAGCTTTTGTTGACTTGAGGGCTGGGTCAATCAGGCCAGCAAATACCCAACAGCTGACCAACAATAGGAAAATAATTCAGTTGTAAAAAAAACTAAATTCAGGGTGATGGATTTGTCCCAAATATCTGTCACCCATGAGTTTTTATACTCAGGTCAGCAAAGCCAAGCAGGCAAACGGTGACGTTGCATGAAAGGGGAGAAAGACAAATATACAGCTTACATGTATACATTCACAAAGGCGTACATGCCCTTTTTCAGAGGACACTGTACAGGAATCCTATATTAAATTTCCCAAGTAGAAATCTATTATTTCTGAAGAATTTCAATTGCTCTGCATAGCTGAAAAATGTCCTCAAAAGTCCCCAAATCTGCTATTCCATCCTGAAGAAGAGAGGTGAAACATTCACAGGCTATCAAACACATTGACATGATAGAAGACTACCAGTGACATGAACCACAGGATAAAAATTGTCACAATTTGCTATCAATGGCTGCTTTTCTTGGATACAGTATTAAAAGGAAACAACTTTGTTCCCAATATGAATTTGCATTAGAAATCCATAATAAAAATAAAGCTTAATATTATACAAATGGGTACAGTTCTCTATAGTGCTCCTGATGCAGATTAAGGTTAGACAGATTTTAGATGACAGTTATTTACCTCAGTCTAGCACCATGTATGCACAAAAAGAATTTATTTTATAGCTGCAGATATTAGCCCAAAAAAAAGAGATGAGAGGAAATCTTACAGTCTCACGTAAAATACAATTATGTCTGTTCTCTACTCCTTGGAAGGCAAACAAAGAGAAAAGAATGAATCCACTGCTAGCATTTAATGGGACTTGTCTAAATGATATCAAACAAATAACAACCAGCAGCAATTCTCTAACACCTTCACTTCTATTTTTTCCATTGGGGAATTCCAGAAACATTAAGACATTGTTGCCTTGAACACTTTCAGTCCTACAGTGTAGGATTAGGCCCATGCCTGAGTATGCCTCTTTCTTTCAAGACCTTCAAAATACCAAGAAAAAAATAAATCACAGAGGTACCAACACTTATTTTCTCCCTCCTGAAATGTTCACCTTCCCCCCAGCTTCTCCCAATTCCTTATGCAATCACGACCAGGAAACTGTTGCTAACTCTCGAATTTTGCAAGTTAGCAAGTAAAATAATAAAACAATGTTTTAACTGTCAGAGATCCTGGCTCGCAAAGTGCACTTTGGTCATTTCCTTTAATAACTGTAGTTTAGTAGTAATGATTTATAATAGTTCATAATATTCTACTAACTGTACTATATTAATAATACTAATACTTTGCCCTTGCCTAGCGTCTTCTGTCAGAAGATATCAAAGAGGCACGCTCCGCTGTGAGGGAGGTATCACTACTCCTCCGTTAGGGATCGGGAAACCGTGACTCCAAGCCATGCCCGAGGTCAGGATTCCCGATCCCCAGCGCAGCACGGCAGCCTCCAAGTCTGCCTGCTCTTCTCCTGCCGCAATCCTCTGACAGCAGTCGAGTCTGATCGATGGGGCTGAAGATTTAATGTGATTCATTCCTTCTCGAAAAGCAAGGTTTGGCCAGTGGTTTGGGGGCCGTGGTTTTGATGGGAAATACCGAGCAAGGTGGGGGAGTTTCCCTGCAATTGTACAGTAAGTACCCTCCTGCCAGCATCCAGGCACACAGGGCAAAAGAGCAGCGATAAATATTTACTGCATGCATGCCCATCTCTCCAGCTGGAGATGGATAAATATAACATTTCGGTGTTGCTCAGCACTCCAAAGACAGAGGTTACACCAGCTCCCGGGGCGTCCAAAAAGGAAGAGAGAGGGCACGCGGCATCTCTGGCATGGCAGAGATGACATGAAGGCTGGCCGGATGGCAGCCGCTGCATGGGGAAACATTCTGGAGGAAAAAACAGCCCCAGCCCTCCCCCTCAAACGATCAATTAAAAGGCATCCTTCTGCCGAGAGCGGGCGAGGACAGCAAATGAGGGCTGCGAGGAGCAGCGCCCGGCCGGGCTCTGCATGACAATTGATGGGAAGGGGAGGCTGGGGGAGGCAGCCCTATCCCTCCTCTCACCATGGTGATTAGGTATTCCAAGTGCACCAGATAGCCCCAAATAACAGAAAGAGAAATATAAACTGGAGACCGGCAGATCCAAGGGAGGCCAGATGGCCCCGCAGCCGGCAGGAGCTGCTCCCATCCAGCCCTTCCCCACTTTTAACTGTTCAAACATTTCTTTATCCCGACAAGACAATTAAGCCGAACAGCATAGAAAGGAGTCTCGGCAACAGTTTGCAGAGGGAGAGGGAAGGCTGCTGCCAAAAAAGCGGGAAAAAGAAGTGATTGCTGTGTGCTCAAAGACCTCCGTGCAGCACACTTTACTCCACAAGGATAGCATGTATTCGGTGGAGAAACAGGGATGGATGCATGGCTGTCAACCCTGCTACTGCCCATCTGCTTGCCCAGCCCTTCCAGAATTCCACTGTTGCTTCTTCACTCCTACATCATGCAGGGCACTGTATGACAGAAAGAAACATTCCACGTGATTTATTTCATTATTTCACAAGCGAAGCTTGCAATCTCCCATGATCGTGGCTGATTATGATTAGCTACAAAGCATCACTTCACATTAGGCACCAAATTTTACCAGCCTTGGAAGTGGTGCATCCCAGAGGGAAGAGTTCTGAGCATTGGATGCGTGGACATGTGCATTCCGCCTCCAATCCATTGTTCTGCCACAAAAAAACCCTTCCTCCTGGCAGCACAAGTACATAGACACAGCTCTCTACATAGGTCATAACACAAATCCCAACACATGTCTGGGTAGGTGGGTGACTGTACAGACAGCCCTTGATCTGATTTCCAAAGTACCACATTGTTCAGGAATTCATGCTGTTGTCATCATACCCTTGATGTCCATCACCTGAAGTGCAATTTACATTTGATCAATAACAAACCAGTTGTTTCAAAAGAAAAACTAACTCCATGCTAGAGATGTCCTTTAAAACTCAAGGTGGAAAAAAGAGCTCACAAATACATCATATAACTTCTCCTGCAGAAAAGAAACCAGTTGCAGCACAAACTATGTCCAAGGTGAAATATGATTATCAAAAATAATAATAATAATAATAATCAAAAAAAGTTAATATAATCGCTCCTACTACACTCAACAGACCCAAGGGATGAGCAAGGATCTCAGCCTGCTCCCACTCAAAATATCCATCCTCTGGGCACAGCAGGAGCTGGGCAAGGGCCACCAACAGAAGCAGGAAAACTGAGACTTGGAGAGTCAGACTCTGGCCAGAGGACAGAAACTGAATCAGTGGCGATTTAGAGGATCAGTCACCTTCACACACTGGTCTGTGCTCCACCACTAGTTACAGGCAACACATGATGGAGACCAAGCAGCAGACAGTAATGGGAAACCATCTTCTGTGGTCCCAGGGAGTCTGGGGGCATGGGCTGCCCCACAGGGATGGCAGAGGTCTCCACTCTGACAAGGTCCAGCACTTTGCCAAGAGGTCCCAGCTTTGCCACTGACCTCCGCCTGTCACTTTGTAAGAAAGCAGTGCCACAGGAACTGGGTACTGTGATTGAAACATAGATTTTATTACAAGTAAAAAACCAGAAATCTTTCTTTTTTACCCAGTTTTAAAATAGGGCTATAGATCTCTTTTGCAGAAAGGAACATGTCACTTATTTCCACTCCTTCTAGGAATCTCAATTATTGTACACTTATTAAAGCAAACCCATAAAATATGTCTTCCAGTGCGTTAAACACATGCTTTACAAGAAGCTCCTAAACTCTAACAAATGGCATTATTTTCCTCAGCAAGCACCTAAGGGAATGGTCCCATCCAGTACATGGTATGTCTGCTTATCCCTGGAAAGGCTCCACTTTTCCACATGTTCCCTGTATACTCCATTGCTCCGGATGTCCTGAATACTCACATTTTACAGCAAGAGACAACTTACCTAAATGCAGACATCTCGGCCTAATTTGCTGATTAACAAAGAGTGCAGTCCCACCCAAAAGCACCCCAAAGATGTTGTCTTTTTGTGGGATGCATCACCCTGCTTTAAAAGTAGGGAAAGGTTTATGCTAAGGCTGAGTAACCTCTACTGCATGAGCATATCTCTTATGGGGCCAGGTGCTAATCTGGAATATACCAGAAAATATCACAAATAGTTTTACTGAATTCTGTGAATTGCTTCCACTGGTGAAAGCAGGCTGAGACTTTCCTCCCATGCTGCAGAGGACTCACTTTGATCCTTGTTTTCTTGCCAAATCTTCCAAGCAAAAACCTATTTTTCAGAGAAATTAAAACTCAGTGATTACATTTTATTTAAAAAATAAAGAAAAGCAAGGGGAGTTTCTCTAGAAAATCACCATTTAAGCTATGAGGTAAAACAAATAAGCAGGGCAGTCATAGTAATTCAGCTTCCATGTAACACAACCCATTTCAGCAATCTGAAAAACATACCGAAACGGTGAAGCTCTGCAAACCTGAAAAGCACTCATTAAGACATGGGAAGGTGTTGCAGATCTAAGAAAATTTTACCATTTTTCCTTGCAAGTTGTAGAAAAGCCTAATTGATAACTTTTACCTTGAAGCTACAGCCACCTACCTGCTCCATAAGAAGCACAAGTAGGCAGCTTTTACAAAGGGTTATATGTAACAGTTATACAAGGAGTCCACAAAACTTCTCAGAGACAACAAACCCCCAAAGTACACATTTCTACAGAAACTTCAAAAACATATCTGCAAATGCTAATGCAAAAGAGGATCACCATTCTATCTGCAAACTGTGATCTCTCAAATTCTTCACTTCAGAAGTTTCTCTTTTCTGATGACCAGCATCAAAGACCATTAGGATCTTCTAAAAGCTCCACAATTTGCTCCAGCAAACACACCCATACGTGTGTATGAGCTCAAAAAATAAACTCGCCATCTTAATGAAGCAAAGTTTCTACAGTGCAGTATATATATGTGATGGGAATATGATACAGATCCAACAGACATATTTAGTGTACGTCATCCTGGTAGCTATAGAAAAATTTTCATGTTAATGAAGTATCAGGGATGTTGCATTTTTCTCAGCTCCACCATGCAGAAAAGCATCTTTAAGAAATTTAACATGGTAGCAAAAACAATACAACAAAACATCTTCCACTTTTGCCCAAGTTTCTCAAGCTGCCTGCAAAGTTTTTATTTTGCTTCCTTTCCCTGCCCTTTCACTGGCTGTGGCAGTGGCATTTGGTGTCAACCTGCCTGCATCTGTGCAAAGCTCCGTCTGCTCCCACAAGGAGCGGACCCGCGTTCGGCACATGCTCTTGGCAAAGGCAAGGCACAGCAATGGATGTGGATGCGTCTGTCTGTCTGCAGCTGTGCTCCATGTGGTCTAATTCATTTAACAGATTTACTTCTTTAAATGGGGTATCTGACAGGATTTTGCCAGCAAGATCCATAGCAGCTGATGCGCTCTAAATTCATTTAGCCAGCGGACCCTCTCCTCCACTGCTATCTCTTGGAGTACTCTTTCAAGCAAGCTTCATTTTCCCAGCCAGGTTATATCGATAAGGGAAAGAGCATCAACAAAGATATCTCTAAGCCTTGCCATCTCACCTGCCTCCCCCATGGATAATTATATTACCAGCTTCCACACATCCACATGTGCTCCCACCTATAGCCACTTTCCCTACACACCCAAACGGAGAGAGAGGAGATGCTGAACAATGAAAAGAGCATTCGGCACAAAAAGTAGCATGGTCAGGGGTGGATCAGAAGGAGAGGGGGAAAGACACAAGAGATCACACTAGTACTGCAAGAAATACATAGCTCCTGCCATCAGTGGGAATTGTCCTACCCTCTCAAACACTGACAATAAAAGACACACTTGCAGCATATTTCAAAACCAAAGAGCGATGGATTTAAAAGGCAGGTTGATTTTATGATGACTTTTATTGAAAAGGTACGCTGGGTTTAGGCAGATGTCTTTTAGCGCCAGTAAGTTAGCACAGTGCCTAATTCAAGGAGACAGCCTGAGGAAGCAGCACCGACAGGGGAGAGAGAGCCACAATGTCTCTATTACTCTCCTCGGTATCATAAAGGGGAGAAGAAAAATCACATCTAAAAGGGAGGGGAAGCAACAGTGCAGCAGTTTTTTGTTTAAAAAAAAAGTAATAATAATAACAACAACAATAATAAAATTGTTTTCTATTAATAAAATTCAACAGAACAAAGGAGCCCATGTGAAAAGCAAACCACTCACTGCTTGATTACGTGTCTGGGTTTACAGGAAAACTCTAATCATAAGTTAGCCCTCTTCCTTGGAGTACCACGCTCTGTTGCCCCCAGACCACTCCCCACCATGGGTCACCTCCCAGCTCTGCAAACCTGGAAGCCTGCCCTTCATGAAGAACAGCTCTGCCCCTCTGTGTAGGCAACTCCACAAGGGACAAGGTGATGGGGGAATAGGGAGTTACAGTCACGAAAAAGTGGACCAGGTTCCTTCAGTCCAATCAGCGGCCTGCAAAAGGGCACATCACCTTTCAACGGGCACCAAAACCGGGGAAACACTCAGAGAAAGCACATGATGCAACAGCTTATTGAATTGTAAAAGTTATTTGCATTTGTCTTAAAGAGAGAGCTCAGTGGCCAACAGTATTCTTAAGTTAATAAGAGGAAAAGGTACTTTTGTCCTCAGCTGAGGCATGAATCATGACGGTTGGTAATGCATTTGCTCTAAGAATGGTGTACATGAAGAAAAGGTCAGAAAGAAACACCTGAAAAAGCAGGGGGCACATGCTTTCTGCAAGCTTTGGGAAAGTTCCTGGCTACACATTCCAGCTGCATCCCTGTTTACACACATACATGTACCAGCACCTGTAGCTTCACACTGGTGCTTTTTGCATGGTCAACATCACCTCTCCAGCTATGTGCTGGAAGGCAAGTTTCCTTCAAGAGCACCTCACCTTAAAATCTGTCAATATCCTTTTGGAAGAATAAGGCAATATTGCATGGCTGAGCTTAGTAGGCAGGATAGGCTGCTTTGCCTCTGCCTCCAGCAAGTCTCACAGCACTGTGGGGCAATCACCTGCTGTGTGTCTCAACAAGGCACAATTAAAGAACCACCAAGTCAACAGAGGTACTTACATCTGTCACTTCGGTCTTCGGGACTGGAAGAGGTCTCACGGTCAGAAATGAGGCCAGAAACAGCAAATATCTTCTTTCCTGTATCATCAACTTTGAGGGAACCAGGGGAGCTGGAGGGGAGCTGGGTGCCAAACTCATACTCCTTCCCATCAGTGTCTGAAAAGCGCAGATGGGGAGAGTCAGTGTCATGGCAGTTTTTCAGGCGCTTGGCCGGAGTGAAGGCTGACTGGTAGCTCTCTCGGTCTTCAGTGGATGCAAAGGGGCGGAAAGCCCCGACACCGCTGTGGTTCAACATACTGATCGGGGTGCAGTCCAGGTTGGGGGGCGCAAACTGGGGGTGAAGGTGAAGCAACGATGGAGGAAAGTCACGGTTTGCAAATGCTCCTGGCACCCCGCCTTGGCGGTGATACATAGAAGCAAAAGTGTATGAACCATTGGTAAAGGGAATGTGCACGTCCTTATCTGCTGACACAGGGACCCCAAAAGGCCTCGGCTGCTGGCAGGGAATGGAAGCATCACGGCTGGCTTCAGCAGTGGAGGCGAGAACCATCAGTGCTGGGGAGGCCAGTGGGTTGGGAAGATAGGGTGAGTTCTCCATCTTGAATGCTGCCCGGTGTAAGTCCATCGGAGTCTCTTTCCTCAGCAGGATCACAAGCAGAACGATCTTCCCCGGAAGGAAAGCAAAGTGATGCCTAGGAATGGAGCAGGGAAAATTACTGGAGCATCATCACCCTTCGAACACTGCAAGGAAACAAAAAGGGAAAGAAAACACAACCAGTTAGGTTTCTGTGCTCATTTCTCTGGGATGCTCATGCAGCAGAGCGGCCACATGTGTTACAAGCCACCGGCCGGAGATGTGCCACTGTTCTCATTCAAGAAAATCAATAGACAACTTCACACACTAGTGGAGTCAGCCCTGGCCCTCCAGGTTAAAGGCTATCATCCAGTGCAGATGGATGAAAGGCAAACCAAACATAATAACATGCAGATTTAATAATGCACTAATAAAAATTGTTCAGTCTAAAATTAACATAGTAACTCCAAATTATAAGTGGAATTTTATATGGCAAGTGGCACGTATATATTACTGCAATAAACTTAAGAAAGCCCCAACATACACACACCCTGCTATTTGCTTGGGGATTGGAGGTGTAGGACCAACATTAAAATATCCATTGTACACAGTTACCCAAATCAGACAGCACACATGGTTATAACTGTTCACCATGCTTGAAATGCATGTAACTGACAGGTATTTTCTCTTCCTCCCACAGTACATATGAGTAAATGTGTGCTTGCACACACAGGACTCGCTATCATCATACATATATACACATACCATGGGTATGTAGGAATGTGGCTGTGTCCCGGTGCATGTGTGTAACACACAAACACCCACTCGTGCACACACAGTCTCTGTGAGCCAAAGGAGAAGAGACTTCCCCAGTAAAATGCCTGGCGTCTCTGACAATATTTAAAATCATAATGGGCGCTTCTGCCATCTGATCTCTGCAAGCGTCTGCCTTTCGGGTCGGGGACAAGAGAGGATGGATCAGTAATTTTAGTTCCTAATGCACTCGCTCTTAAGTAGATTTGTAAACTGCCCTGGATGTGCCATTAACATTTAGAGGAAAATGTTAACAAAATTTCTGTTCTGCATCTTTCTGAGCCTCCCAGGTTGGCTGCAACCACCCACCCAGCCACAACCCCCTCCCAGGGTGAAAGAAGGGAAAATCCTTTTTTTCTCTATCTCCCCCAGTTCGCACTGCCTTTTTGTGTTGTTATTTTCTCCCCCAATCAACCTCATGCCTTTTCTTTCAAGCTTCCGCCGCCTGCCATTCCGGCCCCACAACCCAGCTTAAAATACAAGGACTGTAACTTTGAAACAATATACTAGCCGCTGGAGCTCAAAGGGCCAGAAAAATCATATAATAATAAAAAGCTGTTACAAATTGTGCCTCTTAAATCCAGAGGGTCAAACATCTCAAATAAAACTTAGTGAAAGAGTGTCTCCCTAATGGAGTGCCTTTTGTACTCCATGAATGAGGGAGCCTAGGTTAACAAAGTGTATGAAATCCAGTCTGGGGCTTTAATGCAGTTCAGTGATAGCCTTTCCTCTCTCCCATCCTGTACCCAGCCGCTCCACTGACTGTTATGAATTGTGAAGATGAGTGGACATCATCTCTCTGCTTCCTCATTTGGCACTTATCCTTACAGACATCATTGCTAAATTACCAGATTATGTATCTCGCATTAACGGATTTGCTCTCTTCCAAATTTTAAATAACTTTCTCGTTGAGTTCCTGCCATAGACAGTGAGGGGGAGAGGAAGAGTGAGGGATGCCAAGGGCAACCTGGTCAGCGCTGCAGTCGTGGGTACACTGGCTCTGCTGCTTCACCTGAGGCTGATCAAAATCTGGAGGTCAGGAAACTGCAGCCACTGTCAAATTTAAGAGTTTTTTGGGGCTTATATAACTATGTAAATATACACACACACACAATTATATATTCAAAGAGATGCATGCAAATAAGCCCCTGTTCTCAGAAATAAACAATCATTCACATGGAAGCAAAACTGAGCAATCACAGAAAAACACAGATTTCCAGGGGAAAAAAAAAAGGCAACCCCCCTCTGCCTGCTTTTCTATTTTTACTTGTGCTTTCACACCATTACGTTAAATGTATTTCATAAATTAGTAATCTGGCCGCAACACTTGACACTCCTGTAGGATACTGTGAATCACTATGGCCGTTTATTCGTTTGCAAACTTCATTACACCGGGAATAAATCAACACATTACAATATCTCAGCCAGCCAAATTTAATTTTTTTTCAGCTCCCACTTCCTTTTTCGTTCTCTCTTGCTCCCTTATCTCCCAGCACCTCCCCACCCCCCAGCAACACGGACAGATTAGGCTGCGGCGGACCAGTCATTATGAAAATCTATCATTAATACACTCCCAATGTCAAAATGTCATAGGTTTAAATACAGAACCCAAATATAAGAAAACTAACTGACCTTCTTAATTAAAAAAATATGGATTGCAGGGTAATCAGCTGGAGGGAACATTTAGGTGCTGGGAAGGCAGTGGGTACAGGTGGAGTGAGGAGCTGCTACTTTTCTGCCTCTATGCTGATTTTTTTTAATTTAGCACCTCGTGCAAATCCAGATTAAAATAACTCCAGCTATTGATCCGAGCAGTGGAATTGACATTAATTTTAGTTCACTTCTCACTTTGCAAAGGGATCAATAGGAAGTAATAACAGCTGACATCCCCGCTGAAAGGAGGAGAAAAGACAGGCTAGAGACAGAAATCGAAAAGCAACCAAATAAATCAGCAGCTACTTTTCCACGGCATCAGACAAACTCCAAACAGATTGCAAAAAGTCTTTGTTGAATTAACTAAACAAGGAGTAGAGGGAGGGAGGGTGGAGATCAATCTAGGAAGCTATATAAACTGTCTACCAAGTATGAAGGTTAGATGGACATACTGAAAAATACCTCTGCTTTCTTTAGTATTATTCTTTTACAGCTACCTGTATGCATACTTACTGGCTTTTAGAGATATACCTGTTTAAGGTGTACACAAATTACCTGTGTAATCGTGTATGTTCCTAATAACGAGGCTAAACACACCACGACCAAGGCAAATTCTATCAAGAGCCTTTAGCTCTGAACCATAAAAAAAAAATCCCTCACCAAGAAACAAGCAGTAATCAGTTCTCCCTGGCTTAGTTTTGAATCCTCTGCTTACAAAGGTTGTAGCATGGTGCTGCATTAGTTAGAAGGAAAGTCTGATAGAAGTAGGAGAAGCCACGACAGAACTGCATTTATCAGGCATCACAAACACCCACCAAGTGGAGAAAACTGCAGTGACCACTGGTTATAAGTGTAAAACTCACTTGCTAATCAGCCTGCAAAGAAACGCACTCATATGCAAGCACATGCACACCCCATTCACAGCCACCAGATCTGCAAATCTTTTACTAAATGTTACTCAGAGTTCCTATTACTAAATCACCTCTCTGCTATCGATTAAAATAAATAAAACACACCACTCTGGTTTCTACAACAGGTTGCATTTTTGTGGTCTCTCAACCATTTCCAAATGCCAGAGATTAAAGTAATGGGGCAAATTAACGTCTTTCTCCCTCCAGAAAAAAAAAAGTTTTCTTGGGGGAAAAAAAAATTAATTAACAAGCTATAGGGGAGGAAAAAAGATTAAAACATTAGGAAATCCAGGAAAATTGATGATGCATGTAAATTAGGAAGTAGCCAGAAAAAAAAAATCACAATATCCATTTACATTAAAAAGTTTTTCCCCATAAATGTCAAGCAGGAATTTAGAAATATGCTCTGCGCAGAAAAGCCAAAGATTATAAAACAAAATAATGCCAGCTGTTTGGGGATTTAAGTGCTCAAATGGATTATATATTTGAACCAAACTGGATTTCCTTATAATAAATAAAACAAATGCAAGCCCGAAAGCCAACAAAGGAGAGCTCTCATCACTGGATTAAGATACAAAGAAAAAACAGTTAATTTTTTTTCCAGCGCGTGAAATATGCCAACTGCAGCCGCACACCCGGACAGCTGCCGTGGAAACCGGTTTAAGGGGGAAAGGAAAAAAATTAGGAGCATGGTGAGCGGAGGAGGCGGCGGCGGGGACGGGCGGAGTGTCCCCGGTCCCGGTCCCGGCCCTGGACTGCGCCCCGCTTCTGTCTGGCTATAAACTTCTTCTTCTTCTTCAAAAATTAAAAAAAAAATAATTAAAACCTTTCTATTTAATTTTAATTTTCTTTTTTTTTTTAGAAAAAAAAAGCCGCGCGGAAAAGCCCCCGGGCCTGGAGGGCGCTCCCGCGGCGGCGGCTGCCGAAGGGAGGAAGCGCCGGGGGTTTGGGAAAACAGAGAAAGAAGGAAAAAAAACCAACCCACAGCCTACCCATGGCTTTGCTGCCGCTTCGCCCCCGGCCCGCATTCCCGGCCCTGCTCCCGACTTGGCGAAATCCGAACGAAAACCGCGGGCGGCNGCCCGCCGCCCCCTCTCCCTCCCGCTCCCGGCTTTTCTCTCCCGCCCGAGGAGATTGTTCAATAAACCCAAATAAAATAAAATCCGTCGGGGGTGAGCCCCGGGCTGGAGCCTACCAACACCGCCAAGCCCCGCCGCGCCGCGCTCCCCGCCGGCGCATTAAACAGGTGTTTGGCGGGGCCGGGGCTGAGGGCCCGGCCCGGCCCGGCCCGGCTCTGCTCGGCTCGCTCCCGCCCGGCCCCGCACGTCCCGCCGGGAAGCGGCGATCGGGACGTAGCTGGGGCCGCTCGTCTCCTGTCGCCTCGGGAATTATTCGCTCCCGGGGAGGGCAGCGGGAGAGGGCTCCGCCAGCCCCGTCCGTACAGCCCGTTTAGTCGCTTTTCCACCCCTCCACTTTTTCTTCCTTTTTAAAACCCGAGTTACAAAGATCATCAAACGCGAAGATGCCCAGAGTTGTTTGGATTTATTGCAACAATCACTTACCATACACATTTCCTGTGTGGAAGGATAAGCATTCAATACAACTCTTTAAGTAGACAGTTCCTAATGATTTCATTGTGGTCAACCAGATGGTTTTTATGTATTTAGATCTGAAGGTGAAGAATTATTTTCCATGCTTCCAACCTATTTACAGACTTCCCTGGTCTAGAGCTGGGGTTGTTGGTTAAAAGAAAGAAAATCCTGCAATTTCTCGATCGCATCGCTGGATGATCCAGAAAGTTTTCTAAAGAACCTAAAGCAAAAACAGGGATAATTCCTTTCACCTCTTCTGGCTTTCCAAGCTACACCATTCACATGTGGAGTAATTTTAGCTCATTCGTTGAATAACGCTGCTAATTTAAGCTGCCTCTCTACCTTTGTTTTATCTGCAATAATAAAACCAGAACAACACCGCATGTGAGATCCAGGCACTTGGTTCCTACCTGGAAGCAGCCAGGGGCAAGGGCGGCAATCTTTTAGAGATGAAGGACCCGAAGAGGGAGAAGGATGTTGGACAAACTTCAGCCGCGTCCAAAATTAAGCTAAGTACGACTTAACAACGAGTGGTCAAAAAAAAAATTATCGGTCTTTGAGCGGGGATCGCGCATTTTGGGGATAGCTTAAAACTAAAGTTCACCCGGGGACTGCACGATCGCAAAAATGAAACCTTCGGAGTAAATAAAATTACTGTCTGGGCAGCGTTGCTTGAACGCACAGAAACCGTGGCGTATGTTTTGGGTTTTGGTTGGGTTTTGGTTTTTTGTTTTGTTCCCCCCGCCCCCCGCCCCCGATACTTTTATTGCAAAATAAAAGACCAAGTCTGTATATTTTAGAGGGGAAAAAATCCACAAACAAAAAAAAATCCCAAACTAACAAACCCTTGGGTGGATGCGTGGATCTGCTTATTTCCTTTGAAAAAAGTTTTTGTTTTGCAGCTGCTGGGAAATGAAATTGTCGCTACCCAGAGCGACCGCGGACAGAGCGAGCGCCGGGAGCAGCGGAGGGAAGCGAGGAAATAACTGCCCGGCTTGCCCCACCGAAAAATACGGAAGAAAAAAAGAAAAGCGGAAAAATAGTTTAAAAAATGATATCTATTTAGGAGCGAGAAATCTCTGCCGGTCTCCGGGTCCCGCCGGGCTCACCCTCGCCGTGCGTGGTCCCCAGCCGGGCTGCCGCGGCTGTCCCCGGCACCTGATCCCCCTGGTGGCTACCGGTCCCCTTCGGAAAGCCACAGCGGGGGGAGGATCCGGGCAGCTCGGGGCTCGCCGAGGGTGCGGGGGGGGCCCCCCTTTTATCTGCCTTTTCCCTCGGCATTACCATGCCGATCCCCACCCACCCGGCCCTCCCCGCGGCCGGCGCGGCTCCCTGCCGCCGCTGAGCTGCCCGGCTTCCCCGGCTCTGGGGAGGGAGAAGGAGGAAGAGGGAAAGGGCGCGGGGGCTGGGATGGAGGTAGGAGGGGGGGCTTGAAACTTGCCCTGCAAAGTTTGCGTGTGGCCGGGCGGGCGCGGTGGCCGGTACTCACGGTGCGGCTGGCGGCGGGCGCTGCGCGGAGCTGGCGGCGTGCGGGGAGCGGGGCAG
>VWYI01002155.1:398895-418397 GCA_013399455.1 Anthoscopus minutus
CGTGCGGGGAGCGGGGCAGTCCCGGGCGAGCTGGCCCCGCTGCCCGCCCGCCGCTCGCATGTAGCAGCGCGGGAGGCGGCGGGGGTGCGAGGGAAGGAGCAGTGCTGCCTCTCAGTGCCGGCTTTCATCAGTGAATGAGCCTCCACTCTCCGAGGGGCTCCCGCCGCACACACACACGCACACACACGCGCGCACACACGCGCGCACACACACGCACACATACACTCTCACACACACGGAGCCGGGCTGAGCACTGCATACATTAGGGCACTCGGGCAGTATGGGAAATGCAGTCCAGGACCGGCGCCCACCCGCCGGCTGCCTGCCAGCCGTGGCCCCCGGAGTTGCCCAAACGGGACGCCGGGGGCTGCTCCTCTCCCAGGGGCGCCGCTTCTCCTCCCAGCCCCGCCGTGCTGGCTTCGCCCACCCGCCTGGCACCGGTCATATTTTCCACCGTGCAGCTCCCTCCCAAATGCAGCGGGACGCTGCTGGGTCCCCTGGGCGACAGCTTTCTCGCTTCGGGGCAGACCCGTACCCTTCCGGCCCTGAGGCAGCCCACTCCCCTCGGGATGCCCATGGGGACGCAGCCTTCCCTCACGTACCCTGCGGCATCTTCTGGCATGGGATTGGCATGATTTCCAGGGGTGGGCATCATCCCCAAACTTGCCTTGGACAGCCACAGCTGAGCCAGAGATCAAATTAAAGATTTAACACTCCCAGTGTTTCCCAACTGCAGCACGCACGCCCGGCACTCACACTGCTATTTTAATGTTTCCTGGATGCACGTCGCAGCTCTGCACAAACCCTTCTGCACACACGCTCCACCTCGGCCACAGGCAACTTCCCTGCCAGTCCTAGGAGTGTCCCGAGCAAAAACTGCCCGTCATAGGAAATGGAAGAGCCAGATTTAGAGGGACTCAAAAGAAACACTTGTCTCGTTGTTTCATGTGAAATACACCAAACATTGATCCAAGAGACTTATCTATTTTGCTCAAGAGCAAAATGTTTTGCATTTTTTCTTTAACTGCTAAATAATTTCAAGTTGTTCTTAAAAATAGTATGGGCAGCATTTCATGGCTTTTCTCTAGCTCTGCACTGGCATTCTCAAAATACAACTGTGCTATGTGACATACACTGAAAGAAGTCCTCTTCATCAGCATCATCAAACACTTGGGTGCTAATCTGTGTATGACAGCAAGAGGGATCACATGCTTATGTCATCCAACAACTTTTGTGTAGGCAGTGACTCATCACTAAAGTATATGGGCTGGCTTTACCTGTTACTCCAGGATCACTGAATGTACCCAGCCTCGATAAAACTGTCCACAGGTACAGCATGAAGCGTGTCCTCAGGCCTTAACTGGGTGCAAATCATGATGGTTTGCCTCTTGCTGCACTGAAACTCACCCATCCTTCCTGCAGCATTTCAGAGACAGGTCTTGTGCAGAGTGCTTGCATGACTTTCAAATGATAAAAACTTTGGAAATGTTAATAACAATGTCAATAAACAACTTCCTTTTTTTCACACTTAAAATTCAAAATAAAACAATGTGCATTTGAAGTTTCTCAACTCAAGAAGAAAGCACCTGGGTGAAGGAGCTTTGTGCACTTTCTTGACACAACCACCAGAAGCTCTGTTCCCTGCTCTCACCTGCAGCTCAGCCATTCAGAGGCTTATGACATCCACCAAAAAGAGCCTGCTTCCCTTCAAGGCATCTGCTCCACCGTTGATTTCCTGCACGCCCAAGAGCAAGGAGGATGGCAAGGGAGACAGCAAGCACTGCCTTCTCCCATGGATCAGCCATGGCACAATGGAAAATCTGGGCTCAGATTCTGGAACTCCTTTTCTGCTTTGTGTAAAAACTGGCATTTGGATAGTCCAGGTAAAAAATCTCTCACAAATTGGAGCAAACGTTATTGTTCGTTTATTTTGCTCATCAATAACACCTCGTAGTTACCCTCTGACTGACCAAAGTTATAATTTTTTTTGCACTGGTGATTTCAAACACCTCTCTGGAAACAGCTACCCCACAGGCTGTGCATAGAGACATGTCTCAACACCTGAGTCCTGTCATTTTGTTTGGGGACCCTGAATTAGTTGGCACCA
Source organism: Anthoscopus minutus (assembly GCA_013399455.1). Lineage (NCBI taxonomy): Eukaryota > Metazoa > Chordata > Aves > Passeriformes > Paridae > Anthoscopus > Anthoscopus minutus. The sequence continues at coordinate 401,003 of VWYI01002155.1, forward strand.
CACACATTTCCGAGGCACTCATTCTGCAGCATGCTCCTCACCAAAAGCATCAACAGTTCAGGACTTCAGTAAATATTCCACAGGGTAGTGTAGATGAGCCACATTTAAAATAACATCAGAGTTTGACACACTTCAGGAAGCTACATTAAAAATCATCCCTTATCTCCCAAAGATCCTGAGGAAAACATTCACTTACAACCCAGCTTGTAACAGCTACAGCTTCACCATCAAAATTACAGAATTCTAGGGGAAAAAAAGTGCTCTTATTATAAATCTGTATTTTCAGTACCTACAACATCATGAAAAATGATCCCTCAGATTTAAACGTCTTTCTTTTGTTCTTAGCCAAAATGCCTTTTTTTTTTTTACTCTTTCAGTTCCTTAGTATGGAAAAAGGGATCTGAATCCTGCACCAGTGTCCAATTTATGCTAGCTGAGAACCAAGCTCCGTGTTTTGAGGCTTGAAAAAAAAGGCAGCTTTATTTAACTTTATGTTACTGCATCGTCACACACAAACTTAATACAGCTTGGATTCAGGGAACAAATCTGGCATTTAGCTAGCTTCTGTGAGCAATGTCTTCAGAGGAAAATAAGAAGATACACTCAAGTTATTTATATTTGTAATTACCATTAATCTGTATTACTAATGAGGATTTTGATCCTGAAAATGGATCCATAAACATGGACTCCTGCACCACTATGGAGCTGTGATATGCACAGAGGCCCATAGGAAAATTTTCCACTGAAATATATATGCTACACTGATTATTTGGACCTTAAAATAACTTTGAACATCTGATTTAACTTTGACTGTATTGCTCATCTCTAAGAGTAATAGGGTAAACCTCCAATTGTGGGGGTTTTTTTGCACTTAATATTAAAACAAAATTTGAGATTGTTACAGGGTATCACAGTGCTGTCCCTTTCCATTGCAAATACTGTTCTAAATACTGAAGTCTAAATTAATATATACAATCCTGAACCTACAGTGTTGATTGGATGCACTTATCTTTATGCATACAGATTTCAATAGGATTACTAATAATACATGAAGTACACATGTAAATTCCACCATGAGCAGGGCTTTGACTGGAAGTCCGCTATATTCTTAAAGTACCAATATGCAGTCTTAGAACAAGAGACTCCCTCACCCATCATGTCCTCCAGCTGCTATTGTATAAAATAAGATTGAGAAATGTGATAAACTGTAGCAGCCATTGCAGAAAGCAACGGGCAGACTGTTCCATGTGTATCTGCAGCACTTTGGGATCCTATGACAGGGAGTTGCATTTGTTGGCAGCTTCCCTATTCTGTGCCCCAAAACGTGATACCCCAAGAAAGGGCTGAAATTCTCCAGTTACGGAACCACATCCTGAAGCCGCTGGCACCATCACCACCTATAGCTAGACCCAGACCATTCCTTGCATCGTTTCATCTGCAGTATGGGTGGAGGAGGGAAAGATGGCAAACGAGTTACTTCACTAATTAAAACTAAACTTTTTTTCGCAATTAGTCCCCGAGGCAGCAGTCGCTCCCAGCGGGGTGTGGGTGGCTGGCTGCCGTGTGTAATGTCCATGCCCTCTGCTGGCTACAGCCAGCGCGTCTCAGCTGCGTGCCACCACCACCCTGCCCTCGCCGCTGCGACAGCGGCCACTCCGAGGAGGAGATGCTGGGCAGGACTGCCAGTGCCAGAAGTCCCTGCTGTCCAAATTATTTTATCCCCGGGTTTTGTCAGAGCTATGGCTCTGGTTTAAGCATCCCTAAGCTGGTGGCTACACTCCAGGAGGACAGGAGCTTGGAAGCTTTGCAGTTAGCCATGTCTCACTCTGATGCTATTAGCAAGGACATCTGAGATGAAGGGTGACCTATGAGTTTGGGAGCATTATTCTGGTCTTAGCAGCTGATCTGGGCTTTACTCTAGTGGTTGGTTGAAGGATTGTCCCAGAGCTCAGGAGAGCTAATATGGGATCTCTTCGTCTTCTGAACCATCTGTGACTGCCCTCTGCCAGAGCCCTCTCTCTTCATAGGAAGAATTTGGCAGAGGCAGGGCTGAAATCATATTATCTGCCAGAAAATTGAAATTTAGAGTTGGCGCACTCTCAGTGACTAGTCTTCCCAGAATGAGAAGACAGTCCTTTATATGACTTGTTGACTCAAATGACTAGTAGTAAGAAAATTTTCTTCAGCCTACAAAAATTTTCTGTGGCTGAGAGATAAACTAATTTTCTTATTCTTAGTCATCATCATCACTGTTGTCATTATCAGCATCACTATCATCACCATCACCTAGATCTCTTCCAAAGTCTGCTGACTAATACAGAAGAACCTCTTGGTTTTGCTTTTCATATCATGCTGCAAGATGCCAATATAATATTAAACTTTGCTTATCACTGAATCTCTACAGCCAAATGGAGACCATGACTGAGATTTTGCAAACAAGTACTATGTATTCTTTATATATCCTGCAGTATCAATTCCTATATAACCTTCCCCATGGAAAATTCCTTCTCGAAGAAGAAGTTTGTACACTGGATGTCATATGTTGGACAAGGAAATGTGTCAACTGTTCAAGAAAGACTGCTCTTATGTGAACATCAACCACATTATCATTTCTACAGCTGAAGCTTGACACAGCTGGAGCCCTAAAAGAGGCACTTCTGAGACATGGGCTCCTGAGGAAAGTTCTCTCCAAAACTCTCATAGCCACAGTGTGTGATTTAAGCACATGCATGCAGCAACACCCAACTGTTTCTAAAATTTTATTACAGTACTGGACACTTGTTTTCTGTACAAGCATCCACTCTTTTTCAGGGCTTTTTTAAATCCCTGTCTGAGCAATATCCTGTTGCTAGGAGTTCCACAGGCTAATGGTGTGGAAAAATATTTCCCTGTGAGAAGAGCTACACCTGTCCAACCCCCCTTCTGTGCACCATCCATCACACTGACAGCATAGGTAGCTTGCCCGGGATCATGTCAAAGCGTGAAATAGCTATAAAGGCAACGCATATGTGTTTGTCATTTTTGTCATTAATGGGATCAAGCAAAACTAAGGCAGAGCTATTGAACTGTGCCACAGAAGCCAGGGGAAGCTGGAGCCATGTCCAAGAGCAGTTCAGAGTGGTGAACTGGTCCTGCTTTGGCCCATGGAAAGTGCATGGGGTGAGCAACACTTTGATCTTATCATTTTTTTGTATTTTATGTGATTGTACTGCAGGGAAAATGCAGCCCAAACAAACTGCATAGCCTGGGGCAGGTGAGCACTACCTCCACAGCCTGGACCTGTGGCTCCAGGCTCCTCCTCCTCCCTTCCCAATTCAGTGGGGAAGCCCAATTCAGCAGAACATGGGAAAAAATATCCACCTCCCCTTTTAGCCAGGCAAGCAAACCTGAGCAGGACAGATCTAGTGAGCTTTTGAGGCAGCTCTCCGGTGTGATTAGTTAGAGCTTAACATGAGATAAAATCAATTGGAAACTTGTGTGAGTTAGGGCTGCTCTCATCAGTCAGAGTTTGCAGCAGCCAAGTGCAGCATGATTGTTATTAATATCTGCTACAGATATATAAGCTGAAATGGGGCTTTACAGTAAAAAGGAAGACAAGTTGCTCTTTCCCAAGAACATACAGATTGTGCATGTAATTCAGGGCCATGATGAGCATCCCGCACACCTGTAGTGGTGGGAACTGCCTGTTTTTAGGAGAAAATATACTAGTGTCTTATACGCATGTGCATTTTCTCATGATACTGCATAACACACAAGGATGTTGCTTAGGAGTTTGAAATACTGAGTATTATGATGTTTGTGGTCCATCCCAGGAGCTGCATTAGATGTGAGGCAGCCCACACACAATGGGTGACTTCAATCCCATGCTTTATGCCTGCCTTCTTTCAAAGGAAAAATGCTTTCTGCCAATGCACTAAGTAATCCTGTATAAGGCTGGACCTCAGCATCAGCTGTAGTGCTCACTACTGTGACTGCTGTGATAATTCCCATGCTGTCACATGAATGGGATTGCACCATAAACTCACACACCTTAGCCGTGCTGATGGCCAAGCCTATGTAATGGCCCAATGCATTGGTGCTAATGATCCAGTGTTTATGGTGGCCCACAGCACTGTTGTCATGCCAACGAGATGGTATTCCTCTATAGAAAAAATAATAAAAACCAAATAAATAAATACTTTCTTTCTCTAGACTGATCTGTCTGTTTAATAGGAGTTGGAGATTAAAGCTGAAAGGACTAAAAATCCCGGCTGAAATACAAACCAGTCTCTCTTCAGATGAGAGCAGAGCAAAATATTTCTCCCTCTCCATCTCCTTTGTGCTGTGCAGAACTTTTTCTCCAGTGAAGCAAACCCCTCATGTGGCAGGGCAGGAGAGCAGGAATTTCTGCCTAACCAGTTCCTCCCGGGCAATTTGAGTCAGGCTCAAGACTTCCATGCTGAACCCCACTATCCTGGTCCCATGGCAGTGGGGCCCCAGTAGGGACATGGCACAAGGAAAGCCTGTCCCTATGGCTGCCATGCTGCCCATGAGCACTCAACCTGCCTAAGCTGCCTTCCACTCTGCCCCAGCACATGTGGTGCCCCAGCAGAGAGTTCAGCTCTGAAGCACCCGTCAGGGTACTCACAGTAGGAAGGGTGATTCTACAGACCCAATCAAGCATGGCTCCTCAGGATCATCCCTTCCCTCTCTGAGAAGCTGATGTGCTTCAGAGCTTCAACTCCTCCTTACCTCAGTCACTAAACCTGGCTTCAGCACCCGTTTTCACAGTGTTAGACTTTTTTTTAAAATTTCATACAGAAATAAACTCCTGCTGCAGAATTCCAGGACTTGGTGCCTGGCTGTCACTATTCCCCTCCCAGCAAATTACCCATCTTCCTCTGAGAAATATCTATCTTCTTTCTACCAGTCTTTCTCACAAGTCACTTGTCACATGCATTTCCCATTCTGTTTTCTTGCCCCTCTCTTGTCCTTTAATCCTTCTCACATTACTCTAGCAGTAAATTATTTAAAGCAGGCAAATACGTGCAACAAGCCAGCTTTCTGTCAGACACGAGCCTGTTCAGAAACTGATACACTCAAAATTTCTTTATCTTGGCCCAGCTTTATCTTGAGCTAGCCTTTTCTGCCATCCAGTTCAAATGCCTTATGTCCCATCATACAGTCCCAGTGCCTTACATATCACAGCCCTTCAGATTACTGCCTTGATTGTTGGAGAAAAATTTCATTGCTTCTGCAGATTTCCTGTAGACTCAACCCATGGGATCAATAAGGTAGAATTTACTGTAATTCAGAAAATTATTTAGATAACAAGAATGGCTTGAATTTTAAGAATAAATAACAGCAATAACATTTGGAAGAGGCATAAGCCCTTACAGTACAGGTTGGACCAGCAGCTGGTGTGAAGAGAAAATTGGCACAGGAAATGTGTTGTCCTGCTAGTGTAGTTTTCCCTTGCAAAATTTCTTGCATGCCTTCTGTGCCCTCTGGCACTAGGGGCAAGACATGGATTAGGTGAACTTTAGGTCTGGTCCATCCCCACACTCCTGCATTTTTGACTCTAGTCAAAATCCAAAAATGTGATGGCAACACCTCAAATTGGGCATCTCACAGCTGAGAGCCTTCACCTGCACTCACCATGTCAGTCACTTTCCTTTGTTAGCAGTGAGACAGTGAGTTGGTTAAGGCAAATGCACGAATTCCCAGGTGCCTGCAATACATCATGTATATCCAGTCAGGCTGCATGTATTAATTTCTTCCTGTTGTATGTGAAGTATATGAAAGGTCACTTCTTCCAGTCCTGTGTTCTAGGCTGGTTTTCAGGAGACTCTTTTGCATCCATCCTTCTATCAGTTCATCAAGCCACGCATGCACAGCACTGTTCTCCCTCCACAGGCTGTGACAGTGAGAGACAGTGGTAAGGTTTGACCAAGATGTGTTAATAGACCTGACGATTTGTGTGCTCTTGTAGGAAATCTTGAACTTCAGTAGCATCTGGGTCTTTCTCCCAGTGATGTTCTTGAAGCTGTCAGGTTTGAATTGTTCTGGAGATTTCAGTGTCTCTCTCTTATGTCTTCAGAATATGTGGGTAGTTGACCCTGTTGAGTAATGTCATCCCATTAGAGAGAAACACATGTTCATTGAGATAAGGATGAGCTGTCTCCCACAAGGTTTGGAATCAGATCTCAGTTGGTCTTTCTGTTACACGTTCAACTGGAGTGATTCCCCCCTCCACTGAAATCCTGCAGGGATACATTTCAGTGGGCTAATTATAAATTCCTTCTGTCTTGCAGTAGCTGGATACAGCATGCCTGGTGGCATGAACCTCCCCTCCTTCATTCGTGTTGTGCACCTCTCTTGCTGCAGGCAAAAGTAATTTCCCCAGCCTGGAAATGTGATTTAATTTGACCTTGTTCACACAGGTTCTGCTTCTTTTACATTCCCACCCCCAATGATAAAACAGGATCAGAGGAAATTGCAATGATTCACAGTGATGCTCTGCCTCAGCCTCCAATTCTTCTTGTTCCTTCCTCTCCCTGCCATTCCTCTCTCTGCCTACCCATTACAGCTACAGGGTACTTCTGACTGTAGGTGGAGGATGTAAGAGGGATGTAGAGATGTGAAACCACATGCTTGTGTCATATCTCCTCTGCCAGGAAAGGCAAATTGCGTGTCTTTCCTTTTGAGACACTTCAGGAGTGAAAGGAAAAGAAATGGAGAGCGAGAGTGAAGAGGGAATATTAACAGAAACAAGGGGAGTGGTCTAGCACTGTTTATCAACTGTTTCTGTAGGAGATCCTTGGGACTTGCAGTCCCTCCCTGCCTGCATCCACTCCTTCAGCTATCCACTGCCTGTCCCAAGGCTGCTGTCCTAAACTGCACAGTTCTACTGTCCAGTGCCGCTGTCCCCAGTCTTCCCACTTACTTTTCCTTGAGATGGTAAGAATAAACTGTCTAACGTATATACCTCAGCCCTGGACTCCTAGCGGTCCTGTTTAGAGGACTATCTGTGGAAATCCTTGCACTCCCCCATGCAGGTCCAGAAGGTCTTGTTCGTGGGATCCTTCCTCCCTTGTCTGGTATTTGATGCTCAGCAGTGAGACAAAATGGTGAGCTTCTCTAGCAGACAGTCTCTCTACCTGTGCCAGAGGAGTGTTAATAATACAGTTGCTACTTTGCAGAATCCCAAAGCATACAAGGTGGTTGGAGAGGCACATTCTGGCTATGCAGTGACTGCCTCCACCAGTAAACTTGGGGATGGCAAGCCTTTTTACACCAGCTCACAGAAGTTGTAAGCCATAACAAGAAACTGGCTCTCTATAGCAATAAGCTGCCAAGCACTAGGGAAGCATGCTTACAGGATTTTTCCAGTAATAGGGATGGCATCAATTGTCAGCAAAGCAGACAATCTGGATGCATGTGTCATTCAGACTTGTTAATTCTCTGTTTCTCACTTGCTGGCTTTCTCTTTTGTGCTAAACTGTTACCAGAGCCTTGGGAAACCTGCTGGGTTCAGTGCTAAATTGTGTGGATCCTTTCCCTCCAAATGCAGAAGATTTTTGTCTCATTTCAAGTGTGTGGGACTGCTATTTTTACAGGAAGTTTCTGAAGGGGATGAGAAATGTTTGAGATCCCTTTAGAGATCAGGGCTATATTTAATATATCAATAGCTTGATCTAGAGAAGCTCATACTTGGTCTTTCTGTTCATACCTCAGTTAAGCAATTCACGTCAAATGGAATATGGTCTAAACAGATAACTTCTAACTCTAGGTTGTTGTGAGGCATCTTGGCCAGACAGGAAGGCCCACAAGTGATCTCTAAACTGCTGGTAGCTGCAAATGTTGAATATTGAACTTTTGCACCAAGAAGAGATTGGGACGGGACAAGATGGAGAAGAGTATCTCATCAGCACACCGTAAAGCTGGGAAACAGCTGCCAGAGCTGGACACCACAGTGGGTAAAGGACAAAGCACTTGCATGTTTTGCACCCAGTTGGTACAGACTGATAAAGAGTAGGAGGATTCTGACCTGGAGTGAGTTCCTCCACGGTGTATACTTTAAGGCCCAAAGGTTCAATTCTGAGCATGTGGTGGGTTGTCTGCATGTTAATGGGCTGACCAGTGAATCAGTCCAGGGGATAGCACAGTTTTATTGCTCTCCATCAGCTCAACGCTTTCTCTGTCAACCAAAGCAAGATGCCTTGTTCCCTGGAGTCGCCAAAATGATGGCTTGTGCCTCTTGAGTGAAGAAAAAGGTCCACGTGGAGAAGCCTGGTCTAAAAATTCACAGCCTGACTTTAAGAAGTGGCAGTAGGAGCTCATTCCCAGTGAACTGGATGTTTGCAGGGCACAGTGCGAGACTCAGTGAGATCCAAGCACTGCCCACTGCCAAGTAATGTTGTTGTGAGTAAGAGACTCATATAAGCCATCCATGGTTTCTATTCATTTTCTCCCACCCCCCCAGGCAGCTTGTGTGAGGCTGAGCAAGTCGCTTGCTTTCTTGGGCTGCAACTAAACTTATCTTCATTATTGCACATTTTGGCTCACTTTCACCCTCTTCTATCGTAAGGAGTTTGCCTCCAACCCTGATCTTCAAGCAGGGATGAGCATGCTGATGCTCCTTCCATCCTTTCACAGTCTCATGTCTATTTAAACTGTAATGTTTTAAGAGCAAGGACATTAACCCTCATCTGGATTAGCATTGCTCTAATGTAAATAATATTAGTTACATTATAGATGTTTCTGTAATTAGAGTTCCTGTTTCTATAGGCATTTAAACACCTTGTCTCCTCGTTTGACAGTTATGTTATTTGATTTGTGTTCTCCTGATGTGGAGATCAGCACAGAAACTCTTTTATCTCTTCTGATGAGCAGGTTTAGACTATGATTGGATTTAATTTTTTTAGAACCTTGTATAGGGAGGAGCCCATAGATACCAGGTATGATGTGTGTAAGGTGGGATACAGCCAGGGAATTTAAATGGAGGTTAAATAACATGGCAAGAAGCAGGGCTTTAATCAGTAGGGTTTTTTCAAGGAGCATGAGGTAAGGACAAACCTTTTCAAAAGCAGGGGGAAAAAAAAGCTGGCCTAGCTGGCAAACCCTTGGAAAAATTTGCCTCCCTGTCTCCACTTGCCTGCATTTTAAGTGGGACACAACAGTATTTGCTGGTACTCTGAAGGAAGCCCACTCATGAAAAGGTTTACCAGAGATGATTTTATCAGAGATGCTTGCCTTGGCAGATGGCTGTATGCTTTAAATTTAAACAGAGAGGCATAAATAGTAGAAAAGAAAAGAGGGTAATAAGAAAAATATTAAACTGCCCAGTGCAAATCCTTGGGGAACTTCTATTGCAATAACTGACCTCCCATATAGCACCATTTATTTCATACGCTGGCAGCTTTATAGGTGCTTGTACAGCTACAGACGAACACCAATTTGCCAGTGCAGTTTGTTTTGATAACTGTTGTTTTCAATAAATCTATATTAAAATCAAAGGGAAAATTAAATAGACTGAAGTCAGTGGCACTAGAGATAAGGTAGCACATTACTACACTGGCCTCTTCAGCTGGAGGAGCTTTCCCTACCATCCAGTGTGGGTCACAGGTGTGATAAATTTCAGTGGTCTCAGCTGTGCTTTCTGGTCTAGCAGCCAATGTGAGTGAGAATTTTGGTGGGGGAAAGGAATTTTGATATTTCCAAGGTCAGTTACTTTCAGGGCTGTAACAAAGGAGGAGGTTGGGGGATGATGCACCACTCACTTTCACGGGCTCTTTCTCTTGGGTTTCAAAGGACAGTTGCAAGTACAGAGGTCTAGGTCTCCAGCCTTTGAACTCTGCTGTGTTTCCCAGGACCCCTTACTTGTTCCTGCTCCTACATGACAATCCACACAGCTGGTACCTGTGGACTGAAAGCAGCAGGAGAAACGGGATCAGTGAATGGTCCCCTGGCAAGTGGGTTGTCTGTGTCTCAGATTTTTCTGGATATGGCATGTCCTTCTCCTCTCTACCCCTATCAGACTAGGTACCTCATGCAGCATAGGGGAAGTCCTGATGGAAGAGAGGGAGGAGAATAGAGAGAATAGAAACTCCAGGGAGAGTGCTGAGAAGGAAGGAAAGAAGAAAGAAAGGAAGGAAGAAGTGAGCTAGGGGAAGTGATGGGGGGAAGAGAGAGGCTGGAAAAGGAATGAGGGTCTCCAAACACTGGTGAGGAAAGACAAAGAGGCAGAAAATAGAATAAACAGAGAGGGGGATAGCGGGGAAATTAAAGCAGTGTAGGCAGAAGGTAAGTAAGAGCAAGGGTCTGACTCCCACACAAGGCAGCATCCCCTCACTCCCCTCCCTGGTGAATTTAGCTGTCCACTGGAGGTGTGTGTTTCTGGCGATAAAGGCAAGACTTAATGGTTGGTGAAAGGAGCTGCTTTGGTCAGGAGTTTAGGAACTACTTCAAAGACTTGGCCTCTGGACACTTGGAGAAGCAGGGGCTAGAGCTATCCAAGTAATTATTTTGTTTCAATGGGGCAGTTTAGAGGAATGTTCAATTCAGGTAGTTTTCTATAGCACAAAACATCACAACTGAATCCAAATGAAAAATAGACCTAAGAGATTTCATGGTAGAGTAAGTAATTTTTTTTCCAAACAGACCAATTTTCTACCAGAAAACACTGATTGGAGTAACTGGGAATATTTACTAGAGTGTATCAACCTTATCCAAGCTTTTGCTGAGAAACTATTTAAAATATTCATATGTGGGGTTTTATAATTTTTTTTCATCTCCTTCTGATGGTATTATTTTATTCCTGTTATACATTTATATCCCATTTGGTCCAAGCATTTGGCCTAAAACATGGAATCTCCTGAGCTGAGGGGAAACCAGTTGATCTCTGGGTAAAGTATTTTTTCCTTTGAGAAGTTTTGCTTCCCTGCCCACACCAAAAATCAAACCACAAATGATGGCAGGCTTGTAACTGGCCTTTTGCCTGCCACCCATCAGACCAAGAGCTAGTTCAGGTTTTTCAGGAACAATCATTTTCCCTGGGGTTGTTATTCAGACTGTGCCAGACACTTCTTCCCCTGATCTAGTTTCTTATGTCCATCTTTTAAAGACACATTTGAAAAATAATTGTTAAAACCCATTTTTGCCCCAGCTTAGGGCAGGGATCCTCGTTCTTCCTGATATTGAGTTTCACAAAGACATTTAGCTGGTTTAATAGGAATCTTAAAAAAGGGTGGGGATTATGCCTGTTGATGTAATGTACAGTATAAGGAAAGGAAACAGTTTGGTATAATGCATGGTTTGGGCTTCTAAAATGATGTAATAAGAAAACAAAAGAAATGTCAAAGTGGTAAAGTGAAAAGAAATACACTATTTTTATTTGGGAATATGTCATTAAACAACAAAAAAAATTCAAGCAGTAAAATTTTGTCCCAACTTAGGTCAAAAATCATATTTTTTGAAACCTCAGAATTTCCCAAGGGACAAAAATTCCTCTGTTATTATTTTTGGCCAGCTGTCTTCCATATGACTGCCCGTGAAAAGTATTTTATCTCAAGTTAAAATCCCACACATAAAAATGTCTCTCTACCTTCCAGCAGGTGTGCTTGTCCTATGGGAAGATTTGCTTTATCAGCAATGTGTTCCTCCAGGAGAAATGCTTAATTTTAGATGTTTTTTCCATTTACACTTAGAGTTCAAGACACTTGAGGAGCAGCTCAGTATTGGGTGGCCTGTGCAGGCGTCAGAACGGTTCCTTTATACACTGCAACCCTATCAGCTAAAATACTGGCAAAGAGATTTTGGTGAAGTGGTCTTTTTTTAAATGTTGCATTAAAAATGTTTAAAATGTTTTAAAATGTCCCGTTTCACTGCTGTTGATGCCTTCACTTTGAAAAACAGCTTTCCCATGACAACATAGCTGTAAAATACATTCAAGTTTCCTTTTTTCCCTTTTTTCTTTTTCTTTTTTTACTAGTTAGCAATGGAGTTTTGCTGTAGCTGTTAAAATATAAAGAATAAACTGCACCCAATTGCACAATATTTTTTACCAGGGTTAAGCCTGAATTTCTTTGTGGATGGCATTGGAACATCAAGATTAAGTATACAGTGCGAGCACAAGGGTTTTACGACATACAATAATGTACAAAAGCTTGTATTTCTTTAGCAAATTGACATCACTATTTGCCCTTCTTTCTTTGTACTTCTTGGGTCTGATTTTTAGGAGCAAGAATTGGAAAAGGCATGGTAGATGATTCAGTGCAGCTCCCTTGAACTGAAAGCATGCTGGCACCAATGGGACATTTTACAGTGCTGTAAGTGGCTGGTTTCATGGTTCCCAGTGCTCCTCTCAGAAGGTGATCCCACTGTTTAATGCATCATAGCCTTAGGAAATTTCTCCTGATGTTCAGCCTATGTTTTCCTCTGAAATATCTTGGGGAAATCCTTTGCTGATAGGTCATTTTATTTTTGTGTTTTGGTGCTGACACCTTCCTGACACATTTAGTTTTTGTATCCATCCCATGTACAAATTGTGAGGGGAAAAAGCTGGATTCACTGGGACCCACACAAAGGGGAAGAGCACGGATCTACAGCCTGAGCAACACAGTTGTTTAGGTTTACTTTGCATTTCACTGCATCCTCTTAGACTCATGATTAAAGTGGGATTTTTTGGAGACAGGACCAGCCTGTATGACTAGCTTTGTGTGCTCAAGCAGTCAATAAAAGGTCCAGCAGGAACCATTCTGACCATTCCAGCAAAGCACAGACTAGAAAAATAAAATGTTCCCATGCATGAAACCCCAAGAAGTTTGCTCAAATCCAAGCAGATCTCCTATGGAGACATCCCATCCTGATGTGAAATGTCCAGGACTCCCTTGTCCTCTGTTAACCTAGTCCAGTCAATAGCCACTTTCTGATGTCCTGCAATGTTTTTCTAATGCATGTTATTTCCTAGCCTGCCAAAGGCTGTCCCTCTCACCTCTGTTTTAACTGGAAAAGGATTTCCACCCTATGGCCCTGATTCTGGCTGAATTAATGGTTTTTGAACTGAATCAGCACATTTGAAGTTAAAACAGATCCCCACTGAGTCTGTACATTTTTATTACTGCGCAAGGAGTGCTTAGGAAAATAAAAGGAACAAGAAAGCCCTGAGAATGGACCACCCTGTTGAGGGGGGAAATGTAGAAATCAAGCATGTTTATATGAGTGATATTTATAGGGTCAAGTGACATATATTGTACGAGGCCTTGGAGCCCAGCTCAGGAATACCACATACCAGTCTGGGCACTCATGCTCAAGAAAATTTAATTGAAACTGAAGCAGGTGCAGAGGAGGTCTACTAAGATGGGGTAGGAAATGGAAAGATAAGATGCTAAGGAGACTCAAGAGAAAAATGGCTTGTTTAGGCCACCAAAGCAAAGATGGCAAAAATGTTTGGGATCTGAGAGCTGTCTATGAATACACCAGGAGAAGGAAAGAAACCAACAAGTTAAATCAAAGGATCATTTTTTCCAGAATAAAGTCAACTAACTATAAATACATTTTATCTAGGAATTAGAGATTTTTCCATCTATCAGGTAAAGAAAAGCTGAAGAAGCCTTCTACTTGGGTTATCATGGGCAAGTCAAAAGACATATTTGAAGATGGAGGTTGATAAATTGGGATGTTGGAGAGGAAATTATATTACAAAATGGAGGAGAAGAGCTCGGTATCCCTGGGACTTCTTTTCTGACCAATACTCCTACCTGTAGATTGTTTTTATCATCTGAAATACTTTTTTGCCTTTTATTTGCTGAGGACATCAGCACCTTTAAAATCTCCTGTCATTGTCATCAAGAGCCCTGCGATGCATCTGCAAAGCTCTGAGCCACACAGAACTGCTGTTGCTCCCAAATTCATCAAGGGGGTCACTGTCAAACAATGAGACACACTTGCTCCCACGAGGTTTGAATGAGCTGCTTTCTTTCAAAACACCCTTTAATTGACAGCTAGAAATAGCTTTCCATGATGACAGGCTGTCATTAATATCATTCACCAGAATGATACCCCAGTGATAGTCTCTGTGTTTGGAGGAAAAGGGAGAGAGAAATCCTCTGCAAACAAATGTTTCAACAGAATACATGAACTAAGCTGTGGTTTCAAGAATGACAACATGAATATAAAAATGTACATTGTGAATATTAGTATTCCCTTAAATATGTACTCACGTTGGTTAATGAGTCCCACTGGTGGTGTTAGTAACTGAAGGATTTGGGGAGGCACGTTATTAACTTGTTAAGTAGAAAACAGTGATACAAAACTACTTGTCATGTGTATTATAAGACATTTAAAAGTTTCACTCAGCATAAGCAGCTGAACAGTATTAACAGAGTTGCCTTTAAAATGATCTGATGTTTCTTTGTGCCATAATAATGTAAAATCCTACTGCTTTAAAAGGAGCTGTATTCCATGGACCCTTAGGAAGGAGGCACTGGGAGAAGGGCTGGGGAATGTCCCTCCTTCTCTGTGCTGACCCAGCAGCAGGCAGAGACCTGATAGTTGATCTTGGGTAAGGATAAGCTTAGCCCTCTCTTCATACAGAGGATCCCTTGCAGTTGCCACGTGGGGTCAGGGGGATTTATTCTGCATTTTCTGCCTTAACCTGCCCCACTGGTTTGCTGCTTTCTAATCAAGCTCTGTCCATCCATCAGCCTGGTGGTGGCTTAACATCCGTGCTGATTGAAATTATGCTTTGTTAAGAAACAAACAGAACTTCAGGGAACTGTAGACCAGGTTGCTGCATCTGCTGGCAGCAGCAGAGGGATCCAGCCATAGGAGAGGTCACAGCTGGAATCTGAGCTGATTTCCACCCAAGGTTTGAAGATAGTCCTATGTGTAATTTAGGACAGAGCAGATACTGCCCCAGCATGGATCCTATTTCCTATGGGCGTCTTCTATCCATCTCAAAATCTCTAAAGTAGGACAAGCAATTAAAACACCAGAGTGACTCGTGAAACACACTCACTTGCTCTCTAGTTGGTCCTGAGGCAATGGGGTCATGGGACTGACATGGGCTGTGCTACCTGGAATAAATAAAGTGGCTCTAATGAGCAGCTATCAGCCCTTTTGACCACTGTTTCCCACCTGCATGACCCAGTTTGTCAGCATTCCTCACCTAGGGTCCCATGGCAATTGACCACCTTTAGTGGCAGAGTCCCTTGGGGAGGGGAGCTGTTCCCAGTGAGGTTGCTACAGGGGCCATGTGCATTGATGGGCACGCCACAGGATATCTATTGATCACCCTCATTTATTTTTTCAGAAGCCTGGAGTGAGCCAGATTAATCTGTTGGTGACATTTTCAGTGGCCTGCAGCATTTGTTTGAGGCATGCATGCCCACATAAGACAGGGTCAGACACGAACAATACAGAAACAGTGACAATATTTCATAAAACATGGCTCTCTTTGAACTGGTTTGGGTTCTGATAGTTGTGCCAGAAAAAAAAGGGCCTTCTTTGAAAGTGCAGTTGCTGAAAGAAATCTCACTGCTGTCCTGCAGTCACTGGTGGACAATTTGTATGGGTCTCACAAGGGTTACAGAGGCTGGCAGAAGCCAAGGTGTGGGCCCTGGTTACTGCAGATAACTCAGCTGGGAAAAGGGGTTTTTCCCCAAAAAAAACTGGGCAGGAGGAAATTTGCCTGCTGTACTGACTGGGAAACCTGGGAAACAGCATGAGGATTGGCTGATGAAACAGGGTATGCACACACCTATGAGCTATTCATTCTTTGTCTGGACCAAGGAATTACTTTTTACTGCCAGATGCAGAGGTCAGCACAGGAAAGGCCTCTTCTCTTTCATCTGCTTAAAAACAAAGGCAGGCTGTGAGCCCTAAATTGCAAGCATTGGGGCTGCAGTGTATTTTCAGCTAGTTTCCCTGCTAAGGGAGGGCCAGGGACAGATTGCTCAAAGAACGCCACACTGCAAAGACCTTCAATTCACTCTCCTGGGCACCTGGCAAACCATACATCAGTCACCAAAGACTTGACAAATCACAGCAATATAGCTAAGCTTAGAAGTAAAATTTCACATTATCCTTGCTTATGTGGGTGGGAAGCTGAGAATTGCCAAATCCAAGAGGGCTTAAAGGAACTCTTACTATTATTAAATGGTTTGCTGTTGGTATTTTTATAGTTCTGACATGATACTTTCATGGTTTAGGACTCTCAGGTTCAAGGCTGCATACAAACAGAGGAACAGATAAATCAAGCCTGAAGAGCCAGCAACTCTGGAGAGACAGGAGAACCAGGCAGATACAGTCAAGCAGCCAGCCCACCTTTCGTGGAGCATCAGTCAGTGATCTGTGCACTCTGGTACTTACCTTTGTCCTGTATTTTAAGACATGGAGCCAGAGAAAGGCTTAAGGAATAGTTTGAAGGGGAGAGCAAGATGACAGGTAGGACTGCTCCCGCCCGCAGGCAAAGGATGGGTAAGGCAGCCTCTAGAATCCCTCACAGTCCTACTTGCATGAGTCAGTGCTCTGAATTTGCTCATTACACATATGAGGAGTATCCAGGGTATGCAAAAGCAAGCAGCTGGCTTGAAGTGTGGAGGTGTGAGTTAATGTGAGAGGCAAGGAAGGAAGCAATGCAAGGAAAGGCCTCAGCTAGCACACTCGACATTGCAGCTGAGATTCCAAGAGTTATGGATGTGCCAGTAGGCTAAAGATTAGGTATCATAGCAGGAAAGTTCAGAGAATCACAGAATTGTTAGGGTTGGAAGGGATCTCTGGAGGTTATCCACTCCAATCGCCTTGCCCAGGCAGGGTCACCAGAGCAGGTAACAGAGGAACACTTCCAGGTTGGTCTTGAATGTCTCCAGAGAGGGAAAATCCATTACCTCCCTAAACAGCCTGTTCTGGTATTCCTTTCCATGCTGTCTGGTAACAGTGCAGCACTGCCTACTGCTCCCATTTGGCAGGGGTGGGGGCTCAAAACCCTTGCAGAGTGTGACAGCCACTGAGATTTGAGATGTCCTGGCTCAGGGTGCCAGCTGTGTGAGTGGGGAGAAGGTGCCACAGCTCTGGGGTGTCAAGCTAAGACCAGGCACGGTTCAGACACAGGTTTAGGCTAAGAGATGAGTTAACACAGAATCACGGAGGCATCAGGAGTTGGGGGAGGTGTGATGGGGACACGGTGGGATGGCGCTTGAGGACACAAGGCGGGTTAGCGGTGGCCCAGGTAGACGAGGAATCGGCGGGAAGAGGATGAGATTCCCCCGGGCATGGGGGGTAGGAATCGGCGCCAGGGCAGCTGGTGGGGCCGGCGCGGCGTCGAGGCGCGGCCACGCGGCGGGGCCAGCCGGAGGGAACTACGGCCCCCAGCGTGCCCCGCGGGGCGGCGCGCGCCACGCGCCTGCGCAAGGGG
>VWYI01002155.1:418636-623697 GCA_013399455.1 Anthoscopus minutus
GTGCCGGTGGGGACCGAGGGCGGCTCCGGCCCGAGGGGAGGGCGAGGGGTGGCGGCGCTTCGTCCGCTCCACGCCCGGGTAGCCGGGCCCTCCGCGCCCAGGTGCGACCCTGACGGGAGGTCTTGAGGGTGGCTGTGGCAACAGTCCCCCATATCCCAGCTGGAGCGGGATCAGTTGCTTTGCGGGCTTGAGGAAGGGAAAACAGCCCGTCCGCCCAGGAGGTGGGCACGGGCTGAGCTGGAGGCAAGCAGCAGCAAGGATTTTTTTATGTTTTGGGATGAGGAGGTTCATAGGTGGAGGGAATGAGGGAGTAGGAGGTTTGGTTTTTTTTGGTTTTTTCCCATGTTTTTACCCTGTGAGATTGAACTGATCACCTGTCTCAGATCTTGAGAGTGAAGTAAACTTGGAGGAAGCTTAGGAGTACAGTCTGTTTACTTGTTTCCTGAGTGGCAGTAGGAATTTCTTCTCCTTTTCTTTTCTTGCTGCTGTGCTGTTTTAGGTGTTTCCTCCAAACTGAGATGTATGAAGAGGTGTTGTCATTTACTGCTTATGTTCTGTCTTTTACAAGTCCTGTGTCTGGTGGATTTCCGTGGTCATTGCTGGCCTGTTTGCTAATAAGTGTGACATTTTTTTTGCTACTTCTTTACTTACCTAGTTTCTTTATTGAGCTGTTGGTTCCAGAGATGGTGGATTGACAGCTGCTGTTTAGTCTGAACTCTTGATGTTCTTTCAGCTGTGATGCAAGGGCCCAGCAAGTTTTTTAATATGTTAATGCTTGCACTGAGTCTCAGGAAGGATAGGGTATCCAGGGCTCCAGGAAGGTACATCTCCAAAGCGCTTGTCCCATCAGATGCTGTTAACAGGTGTTTGATGATTTTACCTAATTTCTTTCTAATGGTAACTTGAATTTATTTTGTCCTGTAGTGGTTTTTTGCAACATTGTAGCATCTCATATCAGTTGACATTTGATATTTTATCCAAGAGTGAGTTATTCTGAAATTCAGTGGTATGTTAAAAGTCCAGTTGATTAGTCCCCACTGTGTAAGCTTGGGAAATTTGATTTCAGATGATGTTTTTGTTTCAGATATTTATTTCCATTTTGAAGCACTGAATTCTGCCCTTTGCAACTGAATTTTCACATTAATTTACAGTGTGGACGAAATGTTTGTTTTGTTTCAGAGTGGTCCTGTGGCCCTTTTATGTATCTTATTCATCTCAAGATGGGTTGCTCTACATGAATAATGTGTTGGGTTTTTATTTTTTTTTTGGTAAAGTTAGTGTGTCTAGACAGATTTGAGTGGTATGAAAATCCAAAAGAAGAAAGTGATTAAAGCCTTTAAAAAAATGCCTATGTGCCTGATGCTAAGTAAAGAAGACCTTCGGTTGAATAAACACTGATAGGACCTAAAGTTTCTATTCTGCACTTGAGAGATACTTCAGTTTGCTTTCTTTAGAGGGCCTGATTACAGCTGGTTTGGTGCTTATCTTGTTTTGATTCTGTTAACTTTGGTAGGCCTTGATTTTGGTTTAGTTTTTAACCCCCCTTAAGTTTTGGAAATAAGAGTTCTGGAAGATACTTAAAAGTGTGAAGTATTTGCATTTTACCCTGTCTCTGTGTCAGTCCTCTGGCCAGCTGCAGTGGAGGGCCCCAAGGCTGTAGAGTGCAGGTATGGTGACATCCAGGTAAATGGTGTAGGACTGCCCACTGTGTCTGGGCTTATGGGAGAGCATGGGAGGCTGTAAGCAACTGTGCTTTTGTCACAAGTCTGTCTTGGATCTGAAGCAGGTATTTTTGCTAGAAATGGTCCTGCTGAGACTCCTGGTGTTTCACTATAGTGATGAGCTAACATGCCGGTATGGTGCCCTGGCAAACGGGAATAAGGGAAGAACTGGACAAGTTGAGGCTGTCAGTCAAGACACAACCTAGAGCAGAGGTGCTGGCTGTCCTAGGGACCATTTGGACTATTTCCCTTCCCTAAGAGAAGTGATCTCAGCTGGCCCAGGGCCAGCTGAAAAGTTATGTTCTCCCTAGATGTGTTCGCTAGGTAAAGATACTTCTCTTCCCACCACATTTTTTTTTTTTTAATTTCAGCTGTATTTGTTACAATTATTTTTTTTTTCTGTGGTTGAGTATTAGGGTCAACATCTTCCTGGGCGGATTTTCTGGGCTGAGACTGGCTTGTGTGGAAGCCATGCCCCACTGTAGCTGCTATTCTGCTTGGAACCTTTGCCAGTGTACCAGAACAGAGCTTCGCCAGAGTACTGGCTTTCTTTTAACACTTTTGGAGCTCATTTGTGAAGATCAAAAGTTACCAGTGTATTGAGCAATGCAAATCTTGTTTTCCTGAATCCACGCTGAGATTCATTTAGCACTCTCAGGTGCTAACCTTCGTTTTTCAGATAACGAAGGTGTGCAGCTGTGTAAGTGCTTTGAACAACTGTGGCATTCATGTGTATGAAAATTAAGTAATTATGCGTGCCAGATTCCCTTAAACAAAGGGTGGCCTAGTAGGTCTCCTTTCCACTAAATTAGGCCAACATGTAATAGTAGTTTTTACTGACTAGATATGTAGTAGCTACAGATCTCTACCTCCTGGCACCGGGAGCTGTGCTGAGGATTGAGAGCACTGAAGTGCTATAAATTCCAGAACTTATTTCAAAGACCATGGCTGGGAAGGTTTAACTGAAAACTAAGATGTTGTTTTTTGACAGCAAATGGATTGACCATTGGAATGAACTGTCTGAAGGTAGAGGGGAACCTCCATTCTTCATACTGCAGTGGAAGGCCAGAAACTTTTCTGAAAGATGTTCAAGCCTTTGGGCTCTACTAAAGAAACAGGAGCTGTAGGGCCAGCATTACATGAAGTTGAGACAGGATGGTCTGATGGGCTTTGTGAATTCAGGTTTAATGTGTCTGTGTTGCTAGAGCCAAGATAATTTCTCCATTCTCTGCAAAGTGCCACGTCATCCCAGGTGTCTCTGTCCTGGTCTGAGTACAGACTCCTACCTGAGTACAGGTTTGGTGAGTGGCTGAGCTGACCAACAGCCCCAGTGGCTCATCTTATTCCTGCTTCTGCCATTGTGGGTCCATCTTCTTTGAGCTTTGGTATTCATCCAGCCTAGCCCTGAGCTAATTTGTCTCTCTAAACCATCCAGAAACTGTCTTGTTTTAATTGTGTTTTATTCTGGCTGTGTTAGTCCTTTTATAGGTTCCTGTGGTTGAATCAGCTCACAGAAGAGCCAGACAAGCTCAGGAACTGGTGTAACGTAATCAGCAGGAGAATAAGACTGAGAGGGAAGGGCAGGCCTGCCTCCTTTTGGCCTCTCAGAACTACTGGCTTGGTTAACCTCATTTTGTGTAGTTTCAGACTGGTGCGTTTTCTTACGGCTCCCAGGCAGAGGCAGGAGACTGGACTAGAGGATTTTTGGTCTGATCCTGTGCAACTACTCTTTTCCTTAATAGCAAATCTGTTCTTCCTCTTTGGCTTTTGCTGTATGTGTCCCTGTTATTGCTTCTTTGTTTTAATTTTTGTTCTTTCCTTTCTCTACATTTCTTCTAAGTGACCAGTCCTTTGCTGTGTGGAACTTCTTCAGACTCCAGCTTAGACCCGTTTGCTCATCTGCAGTTACTCTTGGAGAAGGTTTAAAAATACACAGCAAAGCCTGTCTTAGGAGACCAGTCAAGGAGCTGACGAAAGTGGGTTGCCTAGCAGAGGTGGCCTAATAAAATTGGAGTGGAATTGTACTGTGCATCTTTGGGACGGCTTCTGGGTGGTCTGTTCAGACAAATTCATGTCCTGCTGGTGTGGAGTCTCCGTGTGGGTTTCACTGTGTTGTCAAGTGAACTGAGATGTGTTTGTTTCCCAGCTTTGTAGGGTGCCATAGCTCCAGCAAGTACTTCCCTAAGTAATCAGCGCCTTCGGCCTTGCACATTGTGATCTCACAAGCCATCGCGTCTGTGATGTCACAATGGAGGAGATTCTGGTGCTCTGACATGTGTGGTCGTGCCTTTGACAAATCAGCCAAGGAACCCAGCGGCAAGAATGAGCTCAAGAAATGGGAGACATCTTCCTTAACCCAAGAGTGCCCTTCATCCTTTAGTCAGCCTTTTCCATGTTCACTTATCTCTTCCATAATGACCATACAGATGGAAACCAGTGCCTGTATAGGGTGAATTATTTTTTTCAGTTAACCTACCAAGATGCATGTTTCTCTCAGATGAGCAGTTGCCCAACTCTCCTCCTGTACCACTCATTCTATTCTGTTGTTCCCCTCACTTGTATTGATTCTAATTTTAGACTGTAAGTTCTTGAGAACAGGGACCTCCTCATCTGTAGTGGGAAGAGCCTGGGTGTGATTGTGGAGTACTGTAAAAACAAAATTATGAATGCCACGTTGTATCTCAGCTGAGTAATGATGGGGCAGCATATAGACATGCTATGACATTACAAATTTTCCAAAACACAGGCGTGGTTGTCTAGCAGTGTTGGAGACAAACCCAGCCAAATGAGAAGGGAGTGCAGCCGTGAAGTGTACTGTTCTCATGTTCAAGTGATGATACTGTGAGGTTAACAAATTGAAGAAGAAAATTTACCTGTCTTAAAATTGTGTTACTTTATTAAACAGTTCTAAAAGCTTTGTCTTTTGTTACTTGTTTTACTTTATGTTGGTTGATTTTTTTGCAAGTTTGAGTGGTGAGAGTGGATAAGTTGGTCTTGTTCATAGTCGCTTGTTTCCTGCCTCACAGGCTAGCCAGGTGCTGTCATTTTTGGACTGTAGTTCATCTAATGAAATATTTGGGTTTAGGCTAAGGTTGATTAAAAACCACCCTGAGTTATCTCTATTGTTCTTCAGTTATATTTTCACACAAGTGAAATACGGGCTCACATTTGACCTCTGAGTATGCATTTGAACAGCTACCAAAATTGAAGTCCTGCATTTTTTGTTATACTGTGTTCCAGGTGTTGCTAAATGCATGCAATTTTGTTCTACAGAAAGCATCTCTATTACACTAACTTTTTTTTCTTCCATAATTCAATAAAATAGACAAACCTGACTTACATTTTTGATTGGTTTTGGTTGCTCTAGTCTTGAGTTCAGTTGTCTGTCAGAGACCAGGAGTCACAGCTGCCCCTCCTGAGGTTTTGCACAAATAATAAACTGAAGCATTTTACTCCCAGAGCTTGCTTGCTTTTATTTTTAAATTTCAGTTTGTCTTGTAGTTTAAGTTAGTGGGGGGCTTTTCTTGTTTGTGTGTTTGTTTGTTTTGTAATATGGTGGAGGACTCTCTTGCCATAACAAAGTAATTTAACATGTAAGTGAAGACTCATAAAATGTAATTTTTTGGGTCACCCTGCCAGTTTTGAAGTTAGGTGTTGTCTTCCTGCCCCTTGCCTACTCAGTTTATCAAAATGGAAAGTAAAGAGGGATGTTTTGGGCTTAAAGGCAAGCTGTAATTTTAGCTAGATGTAGTTGTAAAACGCTCATATTTATGTTATGTGCCAGGAATCATTAAGCTCAAGTTTGTAGGCTAATCTGTCCTGCCATTGATTAATTTGACTTCTCTGGAGCTTGTGTGGTGCACATCTCTGTGGCTTTAGGGCTGCCCTGCAGGCAGGGGACAGCATTTGCACAGCCCTCTGGCTCTTGTCACCAGCACTCTTCACATGGCAGGAGTTCCCCATCTTGTTCCTTTGGTTGTCCCTAAGCAACTTTCCCAGTAGGAAGCCTGGTGTACAACAGCCGCCAGTGCGGATTCTCCACTTCACACTCAGTGGGGCCCTGGCAAAGCTAATGGCTACAGCTGGCACTTGGCTTTATCTTGGCTTTCCTTCCTTACTGGTGATCAAACTGTTGTGCTTTAGTACCATGTGCTTGGACTGCTAAAGAAGCAAGAGCTGTGGTCAGCCTGAACTTGTCTTGGTACCTGCAGCAGATGTCCAGAGAACATTTTTTCTTAAATTTATTTTTAAAATATAGATGCTGATTTTAGCCAGTACTGTCGCATGCTACACAAGCTGTTACACAGCACAGAACACAAACTATCTTCCAGGTGAAACCCATCACATATGGCCATTTCCCATCTTACTGGGTGTAAAGTGGTGTCACATTTTCCTAGGTCTGTACAATCTGTCAAAATAATTCCCGAGGTCCAACCTCAGTTGATGGTCCCATTACATTTCATACATATCTGTATGAGGAATTTGAGCAGTGTGATATGAAATATTAACCTAGTAGGCTTGACTGCCAGATGTGACAGCTTACACTGTCTGAGATTATAATCTGATCCTGTGTGTATAAGAAATATATAGATGTGGTGTTTTATGTAGGTTCAGAAATGGAATCACTGAACATGTGGATTTATATGGCTAGAGCTGGGTTTTTAATTTTTGAAGCTGCATTGCGTTGTCTCGTGGAAAAACAGGATAATTACTAGTGCTTTGCATTGTCATAGCCATTATAAATGCTTTACATGACATCTAATAAAGTGTGTTTGCTCACCAGCTATCTTGTGCTCTGAGGCACTCTGACCTTGCCAAAGAAGATGATGTGAGGTCTTCCCAGGGCACCCAGAGCAGTGGCTGGGTAAACATACCGTTAAAACTTCATTTGGCTGAAGGTGCAGAGTTTGTAGTGGTGTTGCCCTTATTTGTATGCTGCCTGTGTAGGGAAATCCACATGCAATACCCCACTCACGCACCTTTGTTCAGAGCACTGCTCCCTCTGCTACACAGGAGAGTGGGGAGGGAGGCTGCTTTTAGGATGGGGGGCCTGATCCTGTTGCTAGATGTGGACCACTGCAGAAGCTGTTAGTGTAAACAGGCACTGGATGTTGGCTGTTACTTTCCTCCACAGATGTCACATGGTACTTTTGTGACCCTGACCTGCCATGCCAGGATCTGTCATAGTGCTGCTGTGTCTGTGTGGGGACGTGCCTGAATCCTGCCAAGGTGGCTGGTTTACCTTTACCTTTGGAGTCAGTGCCTCAGAAACCTCTGCACCACTGTGTGTATTGCAGCCCGCCCAGAAGATTCATGGGGTCCATGTCAGATACCCTGGTCTTGCCAGTTAAGATACATTAGAGATCTTGCTGTGGTTGGGTGGATAATACATATTTTATTGCCTGTGTTTGATAGAGGACTTGAAGCCTGTCTGCCTCCCCCACTCCAGCTGTGTATTTTACTTGATGCAGTAGGCTAAAGATCAGGTCTTCCTGCAGCTAATGTACAAGCTGCTTTATTCTTGTGAATCAAGAGAAATTGTGATGGACCTTTAGACTTATAGTAGTTAGAAGATTTAAAGCATGTATATCTAAAATATCTTATGTGGCGCATGTTAGAAGTAAATATAAGTAACTTCTATTTGGTTGTAATACATTTATGAATGACAGCCAAATTGTAGATTGAAAGGCAGTAGTTAGAACTGAGCCCCATTAAAAGAAATGCCATGTTGGGCTCCTAAGT
This sequence comes from Anthoscopus minutus, assembly GCA_013399455.1. Classification (NCBI taxonomy): domain Eukaryota; kingdom Metazoa; phylum Chordata; class Aves; order Passeriformes; family Paridae; genus Anthoscopus; species Anthoscopus minutus. The sequence continues at coordinate 426,100 of VWYI01002155.1, forward strand.
TTTGGTTTTGCAACCTGAGTTTTCAGTTTTCAAGGTACCTGTTGTCTGCCACGCTGCTTTAATAAAGCAAACAGCTTCAAAACATGAAAGCCTTAAGGCAGGGGTGATGCATATATGCCATGGAATTGTTAGTATGGGCACTGGCTCGGTCTTAAACAGTTCAACTTTGATTTTTGCCTTTCACTCAAAAGCTTGGAAAGGGAAGGTTACCAAATGTGTATGTTTACTTGAAGCACACAACCTGCTTAACTGCAATTATCTCCTAATCTGGTCCTTCTGAGTTTCTCTGGTCTCACAGGTAAATACAGATTTAGCCCTTATTCAAGGCATATTATTTACCTCATTAAGTGTGTGTTTTGGCACGTGCATTATTTACCTGACGGACTAACGGATAGAAGAGAGCAAATGCTGTCTTTTGTGCAAACAGTGACTTTGTTCATGAGCAGCAAGTCCCTGTTTTGCCATGGCCACTTTGTCTCTATGTCTCATGATGGATACTTCCATCCCTTCATGGCAGAGCAAAAAGCCAGCACAGGTGTGGAGGAGGTGTGCTCATAAAAGGGCAAGTGGATGGCATGTCCAGTGGTGGAGCTCTTCCATGACCAGTGGGACCAACTGTGGGGATAGGTTTAAATATCTGTGTAGCAGGATGTGTGTGTGTTTATATATATATATATATATATGCATACACAATTAGAGGAACTAGTCCTATCCTTGTTCAAGAGGACTGAATTGGTGCAATTTCCTTGTTTAGCTATCAGTCCCTGTACCCACCCATGTAATGCCATGAGCTGATCTTGAATTCTCTTCATATAGATATATTAACAGCCCTGATGCTGACCCATCTTGAATAGTGGCAATCCTAGCAACTTTTTCCTGCAAAGTTTTAGAAGAAAAGTAACAGGACAGGAAATCCATGTAGTCTCACATGGAGAATACAATTTACTAAATAGTGTTTGTTAAATAAAAGTATCAGAAGGTGATGGCTGAGTGAGATATTTCTCTGGGACAGAGACTGTATCCTATAGAGTCTTGCTTGCATTTTACAATTCCTGCAGTCCCTGTGTGTGATTAGTTGAACTGATACCTTCCTCTGAGAGAAATACCTGAAGTAAGAAGTGGAGCGTAGCACTAAAATCACATCTCTGAGAAACCTCAGAGAAAATGAGAACTTTCCTGGGGAGGAGTCTTCCAGCCACCAGTGACCTGGATTTGTAATGGAAGTGCCATGTTTTAGTGCAACTGGCAGATGTTTCAGGGCCAAGCTGTTTGGATAAGTTGTAGTGTTGGTATGTGTATTGCTGTGTTTAATTTTTATAATGTATCAGAAACTTCATTATATGTGAGAAGATAAAAGACCTCAGAAATTTCGACAGGGCTTAGATTGGATATTCTGTTTTAGTTGGTTTGTGTTATGTTCTGCTGTAATGAGGTTCAGCAGTGGGGTGTCATCTGGTGCCTGCGGAGCCATGACTGTTGTGTATCTCATAGTTCTTAATTTAGAGTTCTTTGCAGAGGTTAATTTTCAGTTGCCTCTGATTCTGGATACCTTAAGCTCAATCCAAATGTCATCTGATGAGCTTAGGGCAGGTTACTGTGTTATTTCAGTTTTGTGATGCTGGAGCCTTCACTGGGAAGCACAAAGGGAATCCCTGTCAGAGGAGGACAGTGAACCAGTAGAGATGAGGTGTGTGAGTGCGTGAGTAACATGAGTCTCTCTTCAGTTTCAGATGCCTCTGGATGTTCAATGATAGCACTTCTCCATACTGGAGCAGCAAAGTTTCCCCAAAACTTACTTTCAAGTTCAAGACAAGCTGTGTCCCCCCTCTTCCCAGCTGGTGTTCTCAAAGGGTTCAGCTCCATCGTAAGCAGGAAACTGGCGTCCCACGGCTTTGGAGCTTCCATGGCAGCAATGTCATCCTTCCCTCCACAGAGATATCACTACTTCTTAGTGCTGGATTTTGAGGCTACATGTGATAAACCACAGATTCATCCTCAGGTAAACAGTTAATCCTGTTAATTATTGCTTTGCAAGTTGGTGATGCTACTTCAGAGAGGTGAAAAATACCACAATGCTGGTTCACTAAATTTTTCTGGTTTGTCTCATCTCCTTTCTATTGCTAGCTCTCCAGGGCTCTTGCCAGTCACCTGCTGTCTCAAGAGCAATGCCAGGACTGCTTGGTGGGAATGAATAAAGTAGTCTAATTTCCATCAAGGAAGTGACAATTCATGTGTTATTTAAAACAACTTTACGTCATGTATACTTGTCATTTGTCTGAATTGGGAACGGTCTAAAAGTTTTTGGCTGGAAACTTGCATTAATAAATGGCAGCCGTGTTTGATTCTGCAAGGAAAAAGGCTGTTGGTAGTGAACAGCTTTAGGAAAATAATATTTTGAATGATGGGAATATGTGCAACAAAGTGGTATTTCTGAGTAGAGAAGTAAAACGTTTTTAGATAATTTCGTCAAGATCGGATATCTTGCCTGGGTTTTAACTCTGGAGTGTAAAGAGACAGGAAGAGTTCAGCTTCAGAGAGATCTTCAGTGCTCTACCACTTCAGACATACAGAGATCCAGATGAAGTACAGAGCTTTTCTGCAAACAGTCCTTCCATAGTAGTGGAGCAGATAAGTAAAAATATCAGTTGTCATCCAGATGGGCTTAGGTTTTCAGCTGGAAATCTGTACTAAAAAGGAAAAAAACCCCAATATTAGGTAGCAAACAAACAGAATTTCTGAGTCTGAAGTGGACTCTACCTCCTCTGCCAAGTAATTGGTCTGTATGTGTTGGTAGTACCTGCGCTGGTTTACAGCAACTTCCTTTTGCTTTGTTTTGACTATGTGAAAGGCTTAAGCAGTTTTCAGCATGGCGTCTCATTACTGAAGTGACTCAATCGACGTGTTAATTTCCCAGTGCCACTATTGTTTCCCTTTGCTTGTTCTAACAAAGAGTTTCTGCAAATTTGGATCAGATTTGACTCCTGTCTTCCCCAGTAGTGCCTTGGTGGGTGCTGCCTGTTCTTTGTGTTTCTTGAAAAATGGATAGCAAATTCCCTGCTCTTTTGCTGGCTCTTTGTGGGAGGCAGTTGTGGCTCTGCATCCAGTTCTACTAGTAGGCTCTTAACTGCTTTCCAAGTGAGATGTCAGGCTATTTCCTGCATGCTCTGCCTCGGGTGCACAGACCTGTCAAAGCTGTAAATTGGATCTACCTTGTCCCTTTGGATATGGGCTTGGTCTGTGCACATTTTGATGCAAAACCATGATGCATGTGGAGCTAGTTTACAGCTGGCAGTAAAAAGGAGCATGAGTGGAATATGATTACTACTGTTTTAAGGAGCTTTGTCCCTAAGTCCTTGCCAGGGAAGGTAATGGTCTGGGCCAATGCAGATCTGCTATATATTTTGTTGGTGAGATAGCACCTTTAAGGTGCAGATGTTCTTCAGTGTTATTTTTCCAGTCTGCTGTGTTCAGTGCCTGTCTGCATCATATGCTGTGTTGAAAGGGCTGTCAGTTCCTCACATATCCTCACCAACAAATTAGTTTGATAAATAAGGAAATTACTTTTGCTACATGGGGCTCAATGTAGCTGGAAAGGCTGAATGTGCCTGCCAAAATTGGTAAACTATAAAATGAGACTTGATACCCTTACCTACCTCTTATGTCTTTGCTGACCAGCATGACTTTTGTCCCCTTCACTGCTAGGCTGTATGTCATGGTGAGCAAATTGTGTCATGCATTTCAGTGATGTTTTCTGAAAAGTTATAGTGACGGGATCTTTCACTGCAGGATTGATAGACAAGTTTTGGAGGTTCATCTGAGGTCAGAGCTGGGAGCTAGAAGTGGTCAGATGCTGATCTTCACTGTGATACTGATAATCTTTTTGCTTTTATTCTAATACTTGCAAAATAGAAGCATAGATGCAATGAAATTCAAATGCATTGGGATTTGCTCAGAAAGCTGCATATACAGAGCTAAGCTAAGCTGTGATCCATGTTACTTTAAATGGGTAGGCATAGCTGTAAGTTTAGCCAGCCTAAAAACCTTGCAAGAGTTCACTTGTCACTATACAGCACATTTCACATTTCTCACTCACTGTTCTTCAAAATAGTCTGGCTTCTTAGAAGAAACTACTGAGAGAACTATCTTTTTGTGTACACTAAGATGTGTGACTGCCACATCTGCTCCCCCTCCCGCTGTATTTACTCGTGCTCCTCTGTAACTGGCAGCCTTGCTGGCTTTGTCCCTGGGGAAGTCCTTCACACTCATTCGTGAGCCCTGAAGACCCCTTCATTTCCATTCCTTTTCACATTGCCTGATCTCTCTCTGAGGTCTTGTGGTATGGCCTCTGTAATGGGGATCAAGGAGGGTCAAGGACAGTGGTATTCCCCAGGGAAGCCATCTGCATTGTGGCTCCAGTGGCTGGGACTGCTGGCTGAGTGCCTTGTGGTCACTGCCCTGTGCTTTACCACTCCTGTGTCAGGTGTCAAGGGTCCTTCATGCTCCCTACCCTATACCCACAAAGGAACAGGAGCATCCTTGCAGCCTGACTTCTGACTGCTTCCAGAAGATATGCCCCTCCATCAAAGTGCTTGTTTATATACACAGAGAAACCGCTTAGCTTTATTGTTTTTTTGGATGTATGCATAAATAATTGGACCAGAGAGAAAAGAAGGTGTGGGGGCTTTTAACTGAACAGTCTGTGTCATGTAGTGTTTTAGCCAGCCAAAGGTCATTAGGGGTTGGCAGTAAGAGATGTTTATGGCTGGCCTCTTGCATCTCTTTAAAGCTTACCTTGTGCCTTTGGAATGTGATCTGAAGCCCAGTGGGGTCAGTTGGGAGCTGTCATTCTGCGGAGGTCGGTGGACCCTGAACAGTGGTGGTGTGTTTCATTTTTCAGCTCTGAGTTATTTCTTTTACTGTCTGGTAAGAGTTTATAAGTACCTTCTGCTTTTATATACTGTCAGCCCATAGAGCTGGGTACATATGGAGCTTTAGCTTCATGAGAAGACACATTAATAAGTGTGAATCTTGCTCTTTTGTCCCTTTATCCTTGTAGACACCAATGTTTATGGTGGCCAGTGCTTTCAATGGCTGTGTTAAGCAGCTCCACAGACTCAGATCTGTGGCTGCCTTATATTAATGCAGTAAGAAGGTGTGCCTCTTTCAGTCAGCAGGCCAGGTATCTTGCCTTCAACTTCAGCCAAGTGGATGAAAAGAAATTATTTGTTTTAAATATAAAAAGTCTGAAGGTAGAAATCTTTTCAAAGCTAAATTTGAAATTAGCCTTCTATATATGATGTTAATCTCTACTCTGATCTATTAAAGCCACTTAAATGAAAACCAAATAAAATTCAAGCTCTGTATGTCTGCTGCCTGGAAGTGTAAAAGAGCATCAGACCTCTGACCTAGTACAAAGAGCTGGATTTAGGAGTTGCTAAGCTGCTAAATGAACTTTTGGTAATGATAAAGTTGCATTCTCTTGTGTCAGTTTTTTCACATGTTCAGTCACTCAAATTAGTCATCATTTAGGAAGTAGAAATTTGCCTCTTTCAAACTCTGTATAAAGGGAAAATATGAAATGTTCAGATCTTCTTATTGCTGAATAAGGTTGTGACCAGAAGCAGAAAAATAAATTGTTGATAGACAATATTTTCTGTGTCCTCCTAAACAATACTTTTAAAATGCAAAATATCTTGATATTTTTTTGTTGGTGTGTCCTAGATACTTCAACTCTGTTTAGCATGCATTTAGATTGTTATTTCGGAAGAATTTTTAATTATAATTGCTGTCAAATGAAACTGGATATACTAATAAATACAAAACATCACTTACCATTTCAGCCATAAACACTGACACTGACTCAGCAGGTGTTCAGTTACTAATTTATTTTTAAGTGTTCAGACAAATCTGGATGATCATAGTATATATTGTGATTGGCAGAAGTGTATTAACAAATAGGAGCCAGTCTTTCTGTAAGATAATACTAAGTACAAATGCAGGAGAAGGTCATATCAGATTCAGTCTGTATTTCCTTGAGTGCTGCTGTAAAAAAGCATTACATGTGTTTTCCCTTGAACATCCGTTTCACATCCAGCCCACAGTCACGGGCTGTCAGGTACAGCTGGAGTGGCTGTGATGACCTGTCCTGCTCTATCCACGATCTTGTTACTGCAACAGGGACAACTGAGTCGTGTGTCTCTGCTCCTGAGGTGCTGTGATTTATAGACTGACCTTGTGATGGGAGTGGATGTTGATTTCCACCAAATTTTGGCCGTATCAACAGATGTGCAGTTCCTGCCAAGCTCTCTGTGTAGGGTGACTAGATAGAGGATAGGGAAGCTGCCTTGGGAGTCATAGCTGAAGCTACTTTGTAGGAGAAATATGTCCTTGCAATCACAAACTTGCTGCAGGACGAGGTGATGGAGGGTTCGCTCATCTGCGGGGAAGGAGGCTGCAAGGTACCTTCTGTGTGCTTTCCACGTCCTTTTCTGTGGAGGCTGCATCAAGGCAATCCCAGCTGAAGGCCAGGATGGGAATGCAGGTGTCTCACACTCTAACAGACATTGTCACAATCCTACCCAGAGGTAGATAAAGGACATGTGTGTGCCTGTGCCTCCCTGTTCTATCTATACATCCCCACATAGCAGCTTTCTTCTTGCACTGTTTTTGTGTGGCTGTTAAGCTCAATGCACTAGAAATCACCTGCCAAAACCTTTATTGAGGATGATCATAAGTTGCAGAAAAACAAAGAAATTCAGGCTTGTTTCCCGTGCAACTTTAACTCAGCATAAGTATTATAGTGGAATATTAATTTGCTATTAACTATGTTCATGCATCTTAGGCTTGGGTATAGTTTTAATTATCTACTTCTCAATTTAGCTTCTTACAATGCTGTTAAAAATGCATGCAACATAGCAACTTGAAAGTATTTTTGTTTCTTTTTACTAGAAGTAAGTAAATATATATAGTATTTTTCACTTCTTTGCCAGTTATGGCTGTTACTATGCCATTGTTCTGATATCGAAATGCTCTAAGTTCCTAGAGTGGCAGGAAACAGTTCATGTAAGAGCTCTTTCAGATAGATTTTCCTGTTTGCATTGAGTTTTTGAACAAACTTTAGCTTTAGAGGGTTACACTGTACCTGGTGTCTCAGACCTGCATTCACTTTTCTGTGGAGACCTCCCTCATTCTCCCAGTAAGTGAGGACAACCTTGCTGTGACCCATATCAATCTGACAGAGTGGGTTATGACTTTGGGCAACAGAATTAGCTGTATTTATTTAAAACCTGATGAGGTAGAGAACATGAATAGTTATTGAACCCAAATCTCCTGGAGAGCACAACCATGAGACCACCAGGCAAGACATCTGATATACAAAAAAATAATTCAAAGCAATTTATTGTTTAAAGATACAAACTCAGCATTATTATAGCAACAAATCTAAAATACCAGGGCAGTCGGGTGGCCAGTGGCTGCAGTCCTAACCTGACCTAACCTGCTCAGCTTTTCACTGGTTATTGACAGGCTGGTGAGATGACTACTTTAAAGCAATCAGTCATGTTGCCCTTTCCCTCACAGTGTGCAGAGACCCCACATCAGTTACGCATCCTGGAGTGCAATTCCCCACCTGTGCTGTTTGAACACTGTATCCTTAGCTGTGCAAACATTACACATCGTTTAGGTGACAAGTTGCAAAGTTAAGTAGACTTGTTGTTACAGCAGGAAGTAGTTGGGCAGCAGTCACCCTGAAAAGAAAAGATCCAGGCTAGCTCAGGAATGTGCAAGTCTGCTGGATTTTTCGCCTCTCCGTAAAGCTGTTGCTGAGGGCTGTGTGTGCTTCTGGAAATACTCCTATCATGTGCATTTCTGAAGTGAAGGGCATGAGTGTCACAGGATTGTCCTGCCGTGTGCATGGCCCTGTGTGGTTGTTGATGATCAGTGTGTGCCTGCTGCTCTTTTCGGCCTCTGAGGTACGGGAAGGATTTTGCATCACTCCCAGCATAATGTTTTAAAACCAGGCAGTATTCTTTCATGGCATGGCACCCATTTAGTGCTATTTGGGAATGGTGTTTTTCAGGCTGCTGTGGTTCCTGGGAAATAGTCTTTGCTGTGTTAAAGTGGTCTTAGCTTTGAACAAAACCCTCTTGTTAAAGAAGCAATGCAACTCAGTTCTTTTATTGAGAAGGACACAGGACATGCCTGAATCTTGTGGGCCTTTTCCCCTTTATGCCAAGCTTGCTGTGCAGCCATCCCTGTCTTGTCTTTATTGGTCTGTGCACTTGTTAGCTGGCAAAATAACTCTTCATAATGTTATTTAGTTCCTCTCTGTAAGGCAGAAATGTACTGTCATCAGCAGCTAGTTGTGACGTCTGTAAAACCCTGGGTATTCATTTACATGCACTAATGTGCCCTTTCTACCCATCCCAGATGTTTTAGTGTTGTTGGGAACATTGATCATTTGTCCTGCTCAATATCAGGTGAAGAGGTTGGGACTTAAAATGATCTGATAATTCAGCAACAGGGACTGCACAGGCTGTTTGTCTGCCATAGAGAGGAGTGGATGTGAAAAAGGATATGGTATGGTTGCCATTTTACAGTGGAAAAGTAATACTTCGAAATGTGTCTGTGAGCTGTTTTTAACCTGGTTTGAGTGCTAAACTTCCCCCAAACTGTCAAGCTTAAATTGTTGTTGGCTGTGTGTCAGTAGACATGTTCTATATAGATACTCTATATAGTAGAGATGTTAAATATATGTTAATAGTGCTTGAAGAAACATGTTGAAGTGTTGATGTCTGTTGGTCTATATTTCTCACCTCATATGTGAAGAGAGGAGGGAGATTCTGCCTTATTCTTGATATCTGGGTCCTGCTGGAAAGATGAAAATAGCTTTGTGTGTTTTGGCAGGTAGAGATGGTGCTGGTGGTGAGAGGCAGGAGCCAGCCTGGGAGGAAATAATTACTGAAAGTTTTGTTAAGGATGGCAGGGCAAGGGTTGTGAGCCTCCTGTCAAGATTTCAGGTGCAATGGCAGGCGTGAAAAACTCCCAAGGACCACAGTGGTTAAGTTTAGGAGAAAAGTGTCATTTGCAAGATGTGGATCCTCTTTTGTTGGCCCAGTAAGAAGGGACTTGAACTGATGAAGTATTTCACTCTGTATTCTGTACTCTTTAGAAGAAACAAAAGATACTATTTCAAGAGAGTGAAGAAGAGAATCAGTGAGTGTGACCGTGGGTCTGCAAAACGCAGCTGTGAGTGCAGGCAGGATGGCATTGGTGTTGTGTTTAGTGCAGTGATGAGAGGTGGATATAAGATGAGCTCTTTGTTGCAAAAATGAGAAAGGCAGTGTTCTGGCCTGTTTCTGCTGTGGATAGGAGGAGCAGTTGGGAATTTAAACAACAGCAAGGGAAATTCAGATTAGACGATTAGGAAAAACTTTGCAATGATAAGACTAATGAAACAGAAGGATAGAGTGAGTGCCTGGGGAGTGTGTGAGTCTCTCTTATTGGAGTCGGTAAAAACAGCCTAGACAAAGTCAGAAATTATTTAGGGGGTGATGATGCTGCCCTCAGGCAGGTGCATGGACTAGATGTCTCTTTTAAAGCTGAAGCTCCTGGAGGCATGTGATTAGATGGGGATTTCAGCTTCTATTAAAGAAAGAGAAATGGTCCCTCACCCTCAGAGTTGTAAGGCAGCACTGGGAAATAAGAGCCACGTTTGATGTCAGTGCAGAACCCAAAATGCAGCTCAAAATTTATCTTTGAGGAAGTCCAGCCTTTGACATTGGGCTTCAGTGCCTGGGTGTTTGGGGTAGGCAGTGTGATTCACCTAAGAGCAGGGGGAAGAAGAAACATTGGACAATCAATGATCAGTCGGCGGAATTTTTCTTCACGTCATCTTATACCAGTGTTTTGTGATCTTCCCATATTCCTTCCAGTTCTCTTGTGTTTTGTTTTTGATGTGTATTTCCCTTCACACTTTTCTGGGATATAGTAGTTCTTTTAAATGTATTGTTAGGTGTGGGCATATGTGTATTTTTAACTAGGTAGTGGTGGAAAAAAGAAATTTGGAGGTCAGCTGCTTCCCCAAAGACCTTTTGATAAGTTTAATCAGTACATAGCGTAACTTAGCCAGGACTGAGGCGCTGAGAGGCTCTATGGTATATGTGCAGGCAGACATCCTTCAGAAAGCCAGCATAGCCCTGATTCAGCAGAAGTCCTGCTGTTCCACACTGGAGAGGTGTTGCCTTTATGGTACTTGTTTTGGTTAGTTTAATAAAATTTTAGAAGTGGGGAAAAGACCTATGAGGTCATCTTGGTTACTGCCCCTTAGGGCCAGTGCAAGGCTGCTCATTTGGAAATGGCTTTAGTTAAAATAATAATTAAGGCAGAGGATGGAAACTGGGGAGACAGACCTGTTAGGCTAGTGCTGTCCTTACTATGTCCGTTTTCAATTTTAATTGCCTTGGAAAAAAAAAGAAAATCACAAGGCTTTAAAAGCTCTGATTCTTTCTGCTCTTCAACGCCCCCACACCCTCTCCCCGATCTTGGAGGCATCAACTCTCATCTGTCAAAGTGTAAATCAGCAATTAAAACACAAACAGCGAAATGCCAAAGATGACCTGAAGCACAAAGCAACTGACAAACAAGTCCGGACAAATCGGCGGATAATTTATAAGCATTGCCCTAAAATCTAATTATTTGGCAATTCGAATTTGCAGCCAGCCAGGGCTGTGCAATAAATTTAACCCGCCATAAATTATTTAGGAGCAGCCCGTGGTGTAAATCAAAAACACAAGTGTTTGTTTAAGAAATAAGCTCCTTGTGCATAAAATGACTTTTTTTTTTCTTTAAAGAGAGGGGGGAAAAAACCATCCCTGAACAAAATGAGCTGGTGCTGAAGCTCTGTCCCTCCACAGACACTCCCTTGCCTCTTCTGCCCTAACCTTTTTTGAAGGTGTAAACAGTTCTTTTGGTAAGAAGTTTTATGCTTTTCCTTATCAGACACAATCCGTTTCTCTCAACAGCTTCTGCTTGTTTTTATTGCATTTTGAACAGTCAGCTCTGATTTTTATGGGCATCTTTTATTCTTGTGTTTATTAAACTTCTTCACATGGGGGTTAGAGTAAGGTATAAATTATTCTCTGGTAGTTTTTGAACTGAATAGGCCATACAGTCTTCTTCAAATATATAACTCTGTGTATTGAGGCATGCCCTGTCCACTTTGTACATAGGCATCTGGTTTAAAAGGTTTTGAGAGCTGGGAAGCTCTTGCTGGGCACTTTATTCTTTCTCTATAATAATGTTAGTAGTACCCAGATCCAAAAGAATAAGCTAAAAGATTCCTCTGTGGGAATTAGGGTAATTTCAGGTGCTTTCTTCTCTGACCAGAAATTGTTTAGCAGGGATAGTTGTGTGCTCATTCATTTCTTTTATTAGCAAGAAGATCAAGACAGCTGAATTGGTGCATCCCTGCTCTGGTGTTAAAGGGAAGGGAGTTTCATGTAGGATGACTGGGTGAGGAAAGGCTGGGTTTATAGCAATGCTTTCACATGCCATTAAGAATTTTTCAAATCCCTCTTAGAAGACCCTAGCCATTCTACAGTTACCCTATGCTGCTCGCTCAGCCCACTGGCTTGGGACAGTCAGGTTGCACAGGAGACTTCTACCTGGAACTTTTTATTTTTAAACCCTTGGTTTTTCAGAAAGACAAAAGTTCTGAGGAAGCTGTCACATAGATTTGCTTGAAGTACCTTGAAATCATAAATGTAGGGTTGTTGTAAAGAGAGTGGACCTGGTAATGGATCTCTATAAGCCTCTGGCTCTGTAGGTTCCTATTGTAACTGTGTTTGAGGGCACAGCTTAGGGGAGGGACAGGGTGCCAATGTTTTTTTCTTTAAGCGTGTTAATATTGATTTTAGAAGCTCTGTGTTCCAACAATATAAATGCAAATGCCTGTAATTGGGAGCCTTGTGCAGAATTTCTCAACAGAAAACATATCCAACGTTTCTGACAATGAAAGGAAAATAAAAAGCCACTTATTTATTGGTGGTGGTTTGAATCCTGGATTTCCTTTCAAGTTACTTTGCAGTGCTAAATAAAATACCTAATTGCAGTGCTCGCAAAATTCAAATGAGTACATTTGTTCTTCTGGTAGCTCGCGGCTATTTGCAGCCTCTGGACACCCTCAGCATTATTTTAGAATATCCATAACTCCTGGTTGTGCTATAAGGAAAAGCTGCTGGTAGGGCCGGAGGGAAGGCTTAGAAACCCCAAATGCTGCTGGCACAAATCACTGCCAAGTTGGAAAATTTACTCAGTGTTGGAGTGGATATATGTGAGGATCTCAAGGTAACGCTTATAGATGATCAGGCTCTGATAGAAGAAAGGAAGTGTCAGTGAATCTCTGCCCTTAACTCCCTCATACTGCTTTCCTCCACCTTTCCTGCCTGGGAAGAAGCAGTGAAGGTCCTTGAAAGGTGGAGATGGAGCTGAGCATGTTGAGCTCACTGGGCTGCTGTGAAATGTGAGAGAGCACCCAGCTGCCTTCCTGCATCACAGTCTGTTGAGGGGTTGTGTGTATGAGTGTTTAAGTGCTCACTGTTTCATAATAATTACTAATGAAATTCTAGATCTGTAATAACATTTCAGATATCTAAAACAAACCATATGCTTGTTAAAAAAAAAAAAGAGAGAAAAAAAGTGGAAACAGATCAACTTTAAGCCATAAATTCTTGGAAATAGAGGCCTCTTTTCTCTCCCCTTTCTGTTTATGTTTGATAGATATTTTTGTTTCTGCAGGAATGTCAACTCTTAATTTCATGATGTATCATGGGCTTAAGAAAATTGAATTTAATAAAGGCAAAAGATGAATGGCACCTTTAAAGGTCCCAACACTTGTCTTTATTAGCAGGACAAACTGCAGGGTCTCCAAACACTGCTTCTCTCCAAATGAAAGTTTAAATGAAAAGTACAGCAGTGTCACAGGTTAAATTTCATTGCAGGACTGGCTAACGTCGTTAGTGAGGAGTGGGGCTGATTTCATGGGGCTGGTATCTGTTGCCTTAGATACCAGCGGAGCAAACACTGCCAGAGACTGGAAAAATCTCCACTATAGGAAGCATGCAGATAAACAGCCTTTTGGGAAAGGTTCTTTACCACTTGCTTCAAAAACTGACCCCATAAGCTCAAGAGAGTGGCTGCACTTTCTCCTAAGATGCTCTAGTTGCCTCTGGGGTTCCACACCTTCTCCTGGCCATACACTTCCCACAGACCTACAGTAATTCTGGATATTGTTAAATTTTCCACATTTTTTAAGTATGGCTTTTTATTTCCTCCATCTGTCGTAACTGGACCCTCCTGGAAGTGCTTTTTGCCTTTGGTCTGGAAGGCGAGCGACGCCTTTGTGTATCAGATCAGCAGCAGGCTGTCTTTCAGTCTCTCTTTGCATCCAGACAGTTGATGGCCCCTGAGGATGTTTATGGTCCCTTAGGGCACATCTCAGCATTGCAACACAGCCCTGCTATGAAATCCAGCCAGTGTGTGTCCCTCTCTGGAAGGGGAAATGTTCATCTTGCCTTGCTGTGGTCTTGCCTGCTTCCGTGGTCACCCTCTGGTTGGGATGCATGCCTAAGGGGCTGTGAGATGCCCCAGACCAATTTGAAAGATGGGATGGTGTTATCCTGAGGTTAAGCCTGGCTCTGTTATGGCGGCCTGTCCATTGACTTCAAACTTTGCAGTCTGTTTGCCTTCTGAACAGAAGTTTGCTGCTTTCAGAGCCTGTCTGTGGTGGCCCTTTTGAGGGGAGGATCAGCTGTATCCAGCATTTCTTGCTCTCTTGGGTTTCCATGGGTCCTCCTGGGTGGCTGAAGCTGGTGAGTTTAGCTGCACCACAACAGGCAATCTGGCTAATATTCAAGCGTTTGGCATGTGTCTTCTCCTTCCCTTAGAGCCCCTGGGTCAAGTTTGCTCTCTTTCCTGGGAAAACTTGGTGACTCTCAGTGGGCTGGTATGGCTGTGGGGAAGGACGTGCCCAGCCATCTGCTCTGCCTCCATCCAGCGCAGCATGCACAGAGTGTGGTGCAGCTTACCATGAGGAAATGCTTAAACCATGCGTCCTGTGCAGCTTCGCTGCTCAATGTCTACACCTGGGCACTTCCACACTGTTAACACTTTATTTGATTTTTACATTTTTTTCTAACTTTCCATCTCAGCAGCACGTGCTCTCCACGTGCCCTGGTCTGGGCTGTGCCCCTGCTGCACTGGGGAGCTGCTCTGCTCTGTCTCTGGGCTCTGCTCACCATGGAAATTGAGTGTTTCTCCTGGCTATTTAAATTATCTGTTGTTTCCATTTACCCACCCAGCTTCTTACCCTCCCGCTGCCTAGTGGGTTGGTGATGTCATCAGCTCATATGTGTAACCTCACGATAATTTCCGCCTGCAGGTCATGAGGGTTGCAACCACGGTCCAAAAAAGTGTATTAGTTCCTCTGCAGCGGCTGCATTTTTCACATGCTAATTTTACTCACAGGAGTTGGATTTTTTTTTCATTTTTTATTATTTCTTATTTGTCTCTTCCAGATGTTTTCAGGCAGTTTTTTTTGTTGTTAAACTAATTCCGTTCATGTTTTAAAAATTTATGAAAGCACTAATAAAAATGTCAAAGTGGTAAAAATGTTAGCTTTTGCTCTGCTTTGATTAAATTTTGCAAACTGTTTTTGAATATTAAAAAGCAATATTTTTTTTTATTCTCTCTCCCTCTCTCTGTTTTTCTCCAGAAGTGATTTGAGAGGCTTGTTGCATGGATATCACTCAGCAGGCTCATTTGCACTCCAGAACCTCAGTGTCATGGATCTCTATTAAATAACTTAGACAAATTATTCTTTAAAGACACCAAACAAATTGTCACTTCTCCTCTTACATTAAACTGGAAGGAAGAAAGGGAATGGAGAAGAAGGGGGGTGAACACAAAGGATTTTATCGCTTTTATTCAGTGGTGGCTTTTTTAATTTCATGTATATTTTTTAATAATTGAGAAATCCATCGCAACTGGATTTGTTTAAACTTTTTATTAACAGGTCCATGTAAATTTTTGATTGCTGATTATTCAAATAATTGAACATTCTTCTGATGAAGGAACATTTTTATTTCCCTATCAGCATAATTGGCTACAAAGAGGAGAATGAAGCAGGGCTTGCTATTGTGCTGTATCCCATAGGGGTGGATTTGAGAGGAGCTTTCAGCTCCTCAAGTCTGTTGGAGGAGGGCAGTCCTCCTCAGCCTTTCCAGAGAAAGAGGTGCTTCCTGTGGTAGTCCCTGTTGTCTGTCTCGTGGTGTCCTCTAAAAGGAAGGTGGGCTGGAAAGGTTGAGGCTGGTCTTAGGGAGGGCACAGGCCCTGCAATGTCCTTGCTAAACAGCTGTGAGCCCATTGTGAGTACAGCTTCATGTTCCCTGGGAGCACATGGGAGTGGTCCTTCCTTAGGTTCAGCTTAGGCAGTGATGGGTGCAGCTGCAGTGCTGAGCACAGAGACCTCCTTGCAGCCTGTCCTGGCTGTGATGAGCATCAGCACTATCCTCATCATTTCTGATGATGCTGGATGTACTCTGTGCTGCAGCACCACCTTCCCACTTCTGCAGAGCTTTGCATTGAGTTTACTTTTGTTTGGGACTATCAGACCACCTTGCTAGATGGGATAATTTCCAGCTTCATTTCTTGTTTCTTTTAAGTGAACAGCTGCTTTTCTTTTTGCCCTATTCAGGAAATCATCGAATTCCCTATCCTGAAGCTGAATGGCAGGACAATGGAGATCGAATCCACCTTTCACATGTATGTTCAGCCTGTGGTGCATCCCCAGCTTACGCCCTTCTGTACAGAGGTAAAGTGCAAAGGTTCCCTGGTGCTCCAAGAGTCTCTCTGGGAATCAGGTTTCCATTGCACCAGGGACTTAGGTCGCCTCTTCACGGTGCAGCTGCAAGGCAGCATGTCATGCCAGCCTTGAGTTAATGACAAAGAGAACAATTTTTTGTTATTGCAGTAGTGTGTAAAGACATCAGTTTGGATTCACAAATTACTCTAGCTATGATCTGCTAATTAAGATAATTGTATTTACAACTAACAAATGTCTTAATTGGGTGACCACCAGATAAATACACTCATGTTAGTCAATGTTCAAAATCCGGGAACCTCTTTATGAGCTCTTGCGATTTTGCTGTGTCTTTCTGTGGTGGGGAAGGTCGAAGAGAGCATGGACTGAGGAAAGACAGTGATGTGCTGATGTGTGCTTCAGAGGCACTAAGTGATTCTCCTGTGGGCCTACATGTTGGGATTTAAGGAGTCCTTCAGAGTGATAGGATAATTCATATCTGTGTTTTTAAGACCTTGTTTTTGATGTTGTAATTGTAGGCCATTTGAAATGATCACTGGAGAAGTGGCCTCTCTTTACTTGACTAGGACAACTACTCTTGAGCTGTGGCCAGCTTTCCCCAGATATGGAATGAAGGTGGTAAATGTGATCCCTGAGGGTTCAAATGAATTGAGGAGCAGGGATTGGGTTTTGTGGTTGATTTGGGTTTTTTTTTATTCAACCCAAAAAGTTAACTGTTTTTCCAAGTGTGTTTTTCCTTCCTGCCATAATCATCAAAAGAAACTAAGTTCCTTTTACTTTGGGCTTTTTTTCCTATCAGTCCATTGATTCAATTTTGGCCAGCTCAATTTCTAAAATACTGACTGTGGGAATCAGTGTATTCAAGTTCTTCCCTGTATTCTGTCCCTGTCTTGTCTAGGATCATCAACACCATGGTGTTTTTTCCCCTACCTCTGTGGCTACAGGCTTAAGCCCATGGAGGGCTTTCCCCACCTGTACTAGCCTGATGAAAACTACTCCTCTGTGTTAGGTGGAGTTCCCTCCAGAACCAACTAGCCCCTTCCATATTTTCACATTGTAAAAACAAATACTTATTTTTATTCTCCTGTAACTCAAAACCATCTGAAGGTATTTTATTTAAACAAAAAAAAAAAAAAAGACTAAGCACAGAAAACATTATTCCCCAGAGAAGAGCTTTCAGAAAGCTATAAATGTGTGAGAAAAGAGGGTTATAATGGAAATAGTTTTGTAACCTTAATGCTAGAAGGCTGGACAACTACTTTGGCTGTCCTTATCCCCGTGAGACTTGCTGGACATATGCTTGTACAAATGTGATAAATCTCACAGCTTGCACCTGATTTTTGCTAAAGACAGCGTCATCTTCTAGAGCTGAGCCCAAATTGTCGACCTTGCAAGTCACCTAAATTCTGGAGAGAAGTTGTCTCATTAACTCCCACCAAAACTTCTTTTTCTGGAAATTTCTCTATTGCATCCTTTCCCGTTTGTAAAGACTGCAGCTCTGTTCTTGCGCAAGAGTCTGCATAACTCGCTTGGTGCGTGCTTTTGGTTCAGCTTTGTAAGCTGAGCAGAGCCTCCAGCCTGCTGCAATCTAGGGGCATTCAGAGGTTCTCTGGATGATGGTCTTGTGACCAACAGTCAGCCCATCTAATGCTCCTATTTTGCAGTGATGGTTTCTTCTTGGGGGTCTGGAGCAGGTGTTTGTGTCTCCCACATAGAGCCTTGAAGCAAGTGAAGGTGTGTGTGTGTGTCTGTGATGGCTGTGCTTTTGCAGGAGGCCAAGATGGACACATGTGTCCCAGGTCAGCATTCTGCTGCAGGCTCTGCCATGAACCTTGGTCTGGCATCATGTCCGGAATTGGGTGAAAATGGGCAGTACTGAGGCTAGGAGGCAAAATCATTGCAGAATCCCCACCTGTGTGTATCAGTGGTGCAAAAAGGCTACCATGTTTGGCAAGTCCTCTGTTATTAACAGGATGGATTAGGAAGCTGGTTTTAATCCTAGCCTTGATGTCACTGGCTCCTGGTCACCCTCACATTGTACCGCTTGCTACTCAGTGCCCAGCATGGCCCCTCTCCTCCCTGGCTTGGCAGTCCCCTGGCATGTTGCAGGGGCTGCCAAGAGATCCAAGAGGGGGATCATGCTGGAGGTGTAACTGGGCTTGTTCCTGGGGCCTGTGTATTGGGCTGAGTTTGAAACTCTGCCCTGAGAGCCACAGGTGAACCTTACTAAACAGTGGGGTGCAGGGATCATCTGGGAACCTACTGGTATAGGTTCACTTGACA
The DNA here is from genome assembly GCA_013399455.1 of Anthoscopus minutus. NCBI lineage: Eukaryota > Metazoa > Chordata > Aves > Passeriformes > Paridae > Anthoscopus > Anthoscopus minutus. The sequence goes on from VWYI01002155.1 coordinate 444,260, forward strand.
CCCCAGAGACACAGGCAGGATGTGCTCTTGCAGAGCTGCTGCCTGAACCGCTCCAGCGCTGTTATTGACTTTTTACTGGTTTATGTTTTCTGAAAAATACTCATTTTGCTAAATGCCAGTAAAGGGCTTTGTCTAGGCACCTCTACTTACAAAGGGTGAGATTTATTGGCCTCTTTGTCTACAAAGAAAGACCAGGCCTGATTATCAGATTGTACACCAGAGACAAGTGCTTAGGTAATCAGCAAACTTGGAGTAGAAATACGATGGTTTTCCAGATAAGCTCTCTAGGAAAGAGAGAGTAGTGTTGACATTACATGGGAGCCTGTCTGCTGTGCTGCTGATTTCCCCTCTCTCTTCTGCCTTTGCTAAGCAGTAGAACTGCTTGGTGTAGACTGTGTGAAAGGGTTACTGGGGTTGCCTGACTCCTTGCGTTTGGACTACCTCTTCCATCCCGCTTCCTTCTTGAAGACAACAGCACAGCATGGGAAGGGAGCCTGGAAGGGTGGAGAGCTTGTTGCCACCCTCAACAAGTGTAGCTTTTGATGTGTCTGTGCTCTCCCCTGGCTACAGGATGTTTCTCCAACTTCCCACACCAGTGGCCAGGAGCTATCTTCTGGTGCTGGCTCATTCAGCTTGTGAACCTTGGTTATTGTGAAGAGTGAGCTGAATGCTCAGGTGGAGAAGATGCAAAGTGTTTGCAAGTTGCTAAAAGTTGTTATTAGGTGTATAAAGCTCATTGTGCCCTTTTGGAAGATTCAGATAATTTTTCTGATGCCCAAGAAAGTTCTTTCCAGGAGCTTAAGAGAATTTCCCTCTACACACAAGGTGCTTGTACAGATCTTTTCATGATAGTTGCTCTCTTTTTATGACTAATTTTTATTGATTTTTTTTTCCTGAAGGAATAGACAATAAAAATACAAAAAGGTAAAGGCATTATAGCTTACTTATGTTCCAAAGTACCTCATGGTTCTTGGGATAACCAGTGAAATTTTACAATTGTGCAGTTTTATGTTTTTTATACTTTTTCAAAGCTGTAAGAGCAGATAATGCTGCAGAGATCCAATGTACTAGGTTGGATGTGGCAGATGAACATAACTGGTAACAAAAAGTATCAGAAAGGATGAGAGAGTAGAAATCTGGTCCAGTTGGAGCAGTCTCTGACATGTACTGAAATGTACTTATGGAGCAGATACATTCCTTTGTATTCATGTGTGATTTCTGCAGCATGAATCTTGTGTGTGTATACTTGGCGAGGTGTCCTTGTACAGGCAGGCTGGTACTTTGCTTGGCCTGGCAGGGAAGGACAGAAGGAGTTTTGGGCAAGAATAAGCAGTGACTCTTGGTGGCACCTCTGCATCTGCCTTCATATCCCTCCCTCCTCCTGATGAGAAATATCTAGATGAGGCCATTATAACCTGTCCTCCCATGGCATCAGGGGGGCAGTGCTCCACAGGTACAGTCCTGAGTGTGCCTGGAACAGTAGAAACCATTTGCATCAGTACTGGCTGAATAGTGAAGGGTCACCTGTCATCCTTAGTACAGAAAAGACTTCGACCTCTAAAAGCATATTCAGAGGAGGGCCATGAAAATGAGCAGAGGGATGAAACACCTCTCCTGTGAGGAAAGACTGGGAGCTTTGGGGTTGTTCAGCTTGGAGAAGGCTCCCAAGAGACCTTATTGCAACCTTTTAGTACTTAAGGGGCCCTGTAAGATACTTTTCAGCTCTGCCCCATTGTGACAGGACAAGGAATAATGACTTGAAACTAGTCAACTAAGTATACAGAAGAAGATTTTAAATTGAGGGTGGTGAAACAGTGGCACAGGTTGCTAGAGAGGTAACATTCAAGATCAGGTTGGATGGGGCTGTGAGCAACCTGATCTAGTTGAAGATGTCCCTGCTTACTGTGAGGGAGGTTGGATTGGATGAACGTTAAAGGTCCCTTCCAAAAAAAGCTGTTCTATGATTCTGTGTTCCTTTCTGAACACACATTTCAGTCACTTCCAGAGATTTGGGTTGAGCTGCTGTCTGGAAGGCATAACCAGCTCTTTGCAATAGGTGAGCTGTCCGCCTCTGCCAGAAGAATGCATGGAGAGGAAGATGGCAAGAAAAGCAAAAACCCTGCCAGTGAGCTTCAAAAACTGCTCCCAAAGAGCCATATGTTAATTCCTCAAATTTATTTGCTTCTCAGAGTATGGAAGTTTGCAGGTAGCAGCTGTTAACCTAATTAAAGTACAGATTAATATAAAAACATTTTCTGAAATATAAGAGAGTGTCTGTGTCCCTACACTTTCTTAAAATTCCACTTCATAATGGCTTGATGAACTTGAGAAACACACCTAGAGGAGCTCTGCATTCTTAAAATTAAAATACTTTCCCTAAAAGGTATGTATTGCCATTTCATGGGAGTCACTATGAGAAAATAATCTTTCCACTTACAGTTTATTCAGTGAGTCAGGTATTTGGTATTCATTAAATGTAATTACAGGTTAATCGGAGTTTAATATGATTTCTTTTTCTATCCTCCAAGTTTAGTGCTGTAAGCCAAGAAGCCAAAGAAACTGAGAGATAGAAACCATTTAGCTTCCTTCAGTTGCCACACACTTAATAAAGGAGAGCCCTGTGGTTTGTGAGAGGACTTAGATTGTACAAGTAGGTTGAGCTGGTCTGTGTGGAAGAGTTACTTCTGGGTGATGGTGGAGCCATCAGTATCTCTCAACTGATGCTATGGCTTCCGGAAGTGTGGATGCTTCTGTGTTGTGCTTGACGTTTATTTTATGAAAATATGTGAGATGTGTAGCTTCAGGAAAGTGCCATATGAAGTGAAATCCCATAGTGTGCACTTGTTTTAATAATGATTTTTTTAATTACTCGGGTGCATTGATGGCAAGCTAGTGAACTCCGATATTCAATATGTTAAAGGACAGTTTTGTCAGTTGGGAGGCAGACAGAAAAATTATCTGTTTTCCATGTGCCTCAAGCTTTCCTGGGCAGACACAGGCAGAGGCCCATGAGACTGCATCTTTTAATGCAGGTATTTAGCTTTGAACAGCCAAGCAGTCTAGGAGCAGTCAGTAGAAGTGTCTGTTGGCAGGATCTCTTCCTAAGGAACCTCCTGGAAGACAGACTACACAGGGTTCTGGAAGAAAGTGCTTTTCTTCAGATTTCATACCGTTATTTCAAATACAATTTTGAACTGCTGAGGAATGCTGTGATGGACTATGGGAAAGTGCACATGCTGGCTGCCTAGCTCAGGGGAGGATGACTGGGTCTACTCCAGGTCTCACTTAGCAATACTCCTCTGTTTGGTTCATCTAACACTGAAATTTTGGTGTCACTGTGATAACAGAGGAATGTCCAGACACCTTAGTAGTTATCACTGCCTGTGTACATCAAGGCAACACCAAAACTGCTGAAAGGCATGTTGATAAAAGGCATCATGATGTTGTATGACACTGCTCCCCAAGTGGACCCTGCCATGCTGAGAATTTGCAATTTTGTGGTGTGGATAGGAGCCCCACTACATTTCTGTGTTTGGGATGAAGCTCTGCCCATGCCTGTGGCTGGGGAGCTGCCAGGGTCACTCTGCTGTGGCTGGTTCCTCAGTAACACCCGTGTGGGTCACAGGAACGTGGCTGCGGAAAGATGGACAGGAGAGTAGACCTCTGTAATGAACTTTTGAGTGCTGCTCTGGTGACTGCTTTCCGTTTGTCTCTGTTTCAGCTGACTGGGATTATTCAAGGCATGGTGGATGGGCAGCCAAGCCTCCAGCAAGTGCTTGAGGTAAGCAGAGTAACCTTTAGTTCTCAAACTCTGACCTCTGGTCCTGTACTCCCCTCTTCATCTCTTTCCCTGCACCCTCTCCTTGCTGAGAATCGAACCGCGTAATTTGACTATGATTACAGCTTCATTAGAATAACATTTGCTGTCACACTGGTGACACACTGCTGAGATTATTGAACCATTGATCTGTCATCTCCAGCTGTTCATGTCAAGGATGCTGACAAGATATCCAAACTCCTGCCTGTAGATAGGAGAAGAGGCGATTCCTTCTTGAGCCAGTTTTAAAGCACCAAGACATTTCTCAAGACCACTGCTCCTGGAGATTCTGCTTTCATTTATTTTCCCCTCTCTCAGCAGTTTATTGAATTAGTTTTTCTACCTATTTAAATGCTCAATAATACATGTAGTATAGAAAGAAAATGCCCCTGAAATCTAATCTAAAGGATGTGTGAATGCAGATACAGTCCTAATAATACCATCTGCTTAATGTGGAATTCCTAGAGCATTTAAGGCTTAATTAGCTTGGAAGTATTTCTCCATCGATAGCTTTCATTGGTAGTCAGATAGTGAAGGAAACCTCCTCAAGCAGAGCCTACTTGGGCTGCAGGTTGATATTTGATGCGTCATCTCTGTCAGGATTTCCACTGCTGTGTTACCTAATTGTTCCTAATCAGAATAATTGCAACAATTGCTTATCTGAGGAAATCAAATTAAAGGCATTAAAATCCTCCGTGGAGATAGCACTTGATGGGCGCTCACATCAGGGAGTTTAGAAACGATACCACTGCTGTCCCCAACTCTGGGCAGGCTCATGTGAGGCTGGCTGGGAGATCCTGTCAGCCAAAGGGAGTGTGGCTAAGAGGCTGGGTGCTGCATTTCTGGGGAGTTTTACTCAGAAGGCTGTTGTTCAGTTGGTCACAGGAACAAGCATCAACCCCTGGCAGGCAAGGCTGTGGCAGTGACATGAGACTGAAGACAGTGCTCTGCAGAGGTGATGTCTCACATCCATGCAAACCCCCAGCTCTCCAGGGAGCATATAGCAGTCATGCTTGTCCACAAACATATAGATCCATGTTCCTGTTTCCCCCAGGAGGAGAGCCCTCTTTGCCTGGATAGGTGGATGTAGTTCACTACTGGAGCATTCCAGAAAATGATTTGTTCTGTTTCTATGGAAGCTTCTTAGAGTGTGGAAACACTTATGTAGAATTTTTTTTTTATTTGGACAGAAAAGCAGCATGTTTCTAGGTTAAAATGAGATTGAGGTCAGGCAGCTTCTGAGGCATGCTGGTTTACTCAGGATGAAAGGTGTCAAGCAAGGGAAAAGAGGAGGGATTTCTCTTGCTCAAGCATTGAAAATGCTGCAAGTGAGGTTTCATAATAACAGCTGATTGCCTGCCACTGCAAGATTTTGGGCAAGTAATTTGCTAGTTTTAGCTGGAATAAGTGTCTATGCAGGGCTTCTAGTCTAGGTTAGTTCCTTAATCCCTGAGGTGGATTGCATCCTTCAGGTTACCATGGCCTATTTCTGAAGAGGACCCAGAACATCTGTCCCTGTGGGAAGTTGATCAGAAATAGTGGATCCACTTTAAATCCACACTACCCTGAACAAGCACTTCTTCAGAACTGTAAGAAGGAAAGAGGGGTCCAGCCTGGAGAGGAGGGGAATACCTAGCCTTGCTTATTATTGCCACACAGTGCCTATGTGTGCCCTTCCATTTTTTCCCCCCTCCCATATCCCCCTGGTGCTATAAGAATTAGAGTATGTGAGAAATGCTGTAGGAGAGGGATGTCATCTCAGTATACCTGTCTTTTCACTGGAGGGGACACAAGTTATGTTCCCTATGAGCCTCTTTGCTACAGGGAGAGGAGAAATGCCAGGTAACAGCACAGTTGTATCGTCCCGTTAACGCTGCACAACTTTCATCCCTCCACAAGCACAGCTGCTGCGGTGTCTGATAAGATCATCTCTCCTCTGGTTGCCTGATGTCTCCTATCAGAAATCTTCAAAGGTCCAAACGTGCTGTTGTTGAGATGGCAAGCAAAGAGAGAAGAGAGAGAGGGAGAGATGGGATAAGATCACAATTTTCTTCTCTCTTGATTGCAAGCAGCTTATCTGAGTTTAACTGTTGTGGCTCGGCCTGTCTCTGAAAATCTCATCCCCTTTTCTTGCCTTCCTTTCAGAGGGTTGACGAGTGGATGGCAAAGGAAGGCCTCTTAGATCCCAGCGTCAAGTCGATTTTTGTGACCTGTGGAGACTGGGATTTGAAAGTGATGTGAGTATGGGAGGGGAGGGAGATTTTCCTGGGCTTTATTGCTCCATGCTTGCCTGTAGTGCATATGTCTTTGTCCTTGCAAGCCTCCAAATGTCCCTAGTAATTGTTTCTTATGGAAATTGTTGTTTGCCATGCCTAATTGGGAGAGAAGAGTTGTTTCAGAAGACAGGTGGATGCTAAGCATGATGCAAGATCACTGCCTAGGATATTCCCTATAGTGTGAGTGAAGCCTTTCAGAACCCAAAGAGAAGTTTAAACTAGAGCTTTGTAACGTTTTGTCTTTTATCCAATATACTTTCCTAAGGTTCTGGATATTTCTGAGTGCATACATGGATGATCAAGTGATGATCCTTACCTGACTTCCTGCATTTAAGGCTTTTACTGTCATCTTGGCACAGTAACTCAATATGAATCACAGAGTAATCTTTGGAACAGAGTATAAGCCAGGTCTGGCATGCTCCAGTGGTGTTCTTATCGTTAAGGTCATCTTCATCAGCTGGATGAATATCTGGCAAATAACCAGGTGGGGACCTGCACTAGGATCTGCAAGTGTCAGTGTATGTGCACGTTTTGTAAGAAAAATAGCTAGGCCACAACCTAAAACTGTTATTATAAGAATGGAGCTGAATGTCCAAAAATTAAATTAGTTCAGTCTCCAAAATGTTTGCAGATCAGTGTCCTATAGAGCTGAATTCCCTTGGATTTGTATAATCTTGCTTCAGCTTTTCATTTCCCTATGGTGCTGGATAGACTCCTGTTGTTATCACACCAGTAAAGCATGGGCTTGACACATCCCATCCTAAACTGACAGCCACAACTCGTTAGTAGTGTTACTTGGTTTTCACTGTGACATTGGTTTCCCCAAGCTGGAAGCCTAAATAAACTGCACATAGTCTAGGAGCAATCAGCACCAGTTCTTCCCTGACAAGTGGTCTTTGCAGAGTGGCAGCTCCTTGCTTTTTCTTGGTGTGATTAGTGAAACATGAGATATGGGGTCCAAAGCTTAGCACAAGCACCAGTGGAGATGAGAAATTGGCTCCAGACAGAAACAGAAGGGTGGTATTTGAACTTTTGAGTCAGAATCTCTGCTCAGTCTGTGTCTAGAGCTCATATATATTGCAAGTTCCTGTGTTAGGTGCTTAAATTAGGAGTGAGTTGTTTTTCTTCATATATCATGTTTAAGCTTCTGTTAGGGAGCAGCACAGTTGCTGTGCTAAACTTCTGTTTCTCATGTATTCTGTTTTCTCTGTTCTTTACTCCTGTATTGCTGTTGTGAGAGTCCAATTTACCATTTTGTTGATGGTTGTGAGAAACAGTTACCTTTACTCCAAGCCCATCTTTCTGTCACTTTCACAGTGAGCTGACAAGATTCCCAGGTAATGATATCCTAACTTGGTGTCCATATGGAAAGAGCAACCTGGATGTGTTGGGTGGCTTTTTTTTCTTCAGAGCTCTGCAGCAGGCAAATAAAGGTGAAGATGAGCCCCATTTCTGGTGAGCTCTGAGAGTTGTGAGGTGAGCTGGCTCAGAGGGACATGCTGTTCTGGAGTGGAGATACACTATTCACCGTTTGCAGTGGTCTCTCGCATGGATTGTCCCTCACTAGTCAGCTGGAAAAGAAGACTCCACTCCTGGCCATGAGGTTGTTGCAAGTGGTTCATTTCTCCCTGTTCCTTTTAAATTTTTTTTTTAAACCATTAACTTCAGAATTCAATCCTGAAGCATCTCCAGGGCAAAGCAGAAAGTACATTCTGTGTTTCCAAGCACATGGATAGCAAGAGCCTGGCTGCAGCCGTCTGGTGAGTAGCACATCACACTGCTCCATCGCCGATTGGGTGCTGCAGCGTGTAGCGTCACATCTGATTAGCACTGTGCCAGTGGATGAGGCTCGAGTGAGGACTCCCTGCCAGCTCTGACTTGTCTCATTTCCCATCGCTTTTATCCGTCACCACAAATGCCGAGTCTCCCTCCTGAACTAATTAAGTTTGCATGTGTTTAGACACATTGCCAAATAGGGTTTAGCAAAGCAGAACTGAGCATCTCTTTTTAAAGAGAGAAAGCAGAGAGCTGAAACAAGGCTGCTCAGACAGGGAGACAGAGCCTCAGAGACATAGAACATCCATGAGGTATTCCAGGGAATCACCCCATGCTTCCCTACAAGACCTGCGGTGCAGCTGATGCCCTTTGCTACCATGTTGAGACCACATGCTGGTCACAAAAGGCATTGGGGCAGTAGGAAGGGAGGTGGTGCTGTTTGTCCACATTTGGAGGAGTGTTTTTGGAAGCACTGCATACTAGAAACCTGGCTGGGTTCCAGAGGGATTGAGGACACTGAGGTGAGTGCAACGCTTCCTCGCTTAAGGAGCCACCACTTGTGACAGGTCCACTCCTAACTCTACTCTTTCTTTTCCTCAGCTTTCTTAGTAATGACAGCTGCTTGCATAGCTGCAGTCCTCTTACTCATGTCTTGAGTGGAGTTCCTGTCCTCTGTTGTCCTTAGCTTGGCTGATAAACCATGCAGCTTTGTTCCTGGCTTCTCCAGCAGTGACCTGAGCATTTAGTTTGTTTTCTCTCTGTGTGTGCTGTTCTGGAGCTGAGAGATGGTGGCTTCTGAGCTAACCTGTCTACTGTGAGGGCTTCCAGTAGGTACCACTGCTACATGTCAGGGAGGCACACTGGGATAAGCAAGCTAGATGTGGTGAAGTGGCTGTAGCAAGGAGAAAGAATCTTCAAGCCTGTCAGTGTTGGATATGGGGATAAGGTGGGAAACTAGCCCTGTCTAAGCCAGGAGTTGCAATGTGTGTAGCACTCCTAGCTTGAACAAAGGCACCAGAGGAACAGTGATTGTCAGGGTACTGCTGTCTGCTGATGATATCTGGCACTGCTGAGTCTGCAGGATTCAAGATGTAAACTCAGATGCTAAAGGATCAGTAAAGCCTCTGCTTGGCTCAGAGATCTTCAGGAAATGAGGCACTGTGTGGCTACAGATTTGATTGCTTTTGAGCACTGGAGCTTCCTTAGAAGACCACAGAGCTGTTTGTCTGTCTTCCCTCAGACAACAGGGAGCACTAATTACAAGGAGCTGGGTGCTCAGAGCAGGAAGTTCTGGGTGCCCTGGGCACAAAGCATCTGGAAAGGGCTTATGGAGGTTTAGCATGAGTCAGGGTCCTCAGCCGTGCTACCAAAGGTTTTGTCATGGGTGTGGTGCACCAGCAGAAGGTGCACCTATTGGAGGGATTGCTGCTGGAGAGAGTCCATTGTGTGAGAAGGCTCCTAAATGGCACGCTGATCCTCTACTGGCTGTGCTTGGATCAACCTGCTTTCATTTCTTGGTGTGTGTGAATCAGGCTGGAGTCAGGGAGACAGCAGCTCTCCTGCCAGCCCTCCCCTTCCCTCTTGTTAAGATGCAATTTCTTTAATGAGAAAAACCTCTTGAGTAGGAACATCACCTTTCTTGAAGGCTTGTCCTGACAAGACAGTTCAAGCCGACAGAGTCGCATATCAACTTCAGCAAATATCAGTCACTCATTACAGAGACTCTTCTCCCCCCCACCTCCCAGCAACACCCCTCATTCCCAGACAAGAGAATGAATCACACTTCTGCTCTTGAATACATCATGACAAGTCATGGTTCTAATGAGAGAGGGCCATTCATTCTGGGTGGAAAGTTCCCTGTGTCGACTCAGAAATGTTATTAATTAAAGAGAGCTACCTGAAGCAAAAGATGAAAGGAGCACCAGACCTGCCAAGCTAAAATACGAGTGGGGATACAGCCTCGTTAGACACACGGTCCTCAGGCCTCTGCATGCTCAGTGGGAAGATTCCTTTAGCCTGTTGCAAGGAGCTATAGTCCAAGTTTAACAGCTCCAGGGATGGATTCAGATACCCAGTGTCGTCTGCTTTAGTGCTTGGACCTCATTCTGCACCTGGGTTGGAACTGACACTAGTCATTAAGCAAATAGCATTGATGTGGCATTGGGTGGCGAGGGTAACGTGCCTCTGAAGGGGCTGAGGGAGCTGCTGACTGCAGGAGACGGGCTTAGTGGAAAAGAGGGTACTTAGTATCTGCCAGAGTTGAGCCCTTGTAATAGAAGCTCTTTAGTGTAGTTTATCTCTGCTGAAATGTCAAATTGCTTTCCTCTGTGTGTGGAACCAGTTTGTGGGCTCTTAAATACAATGTGAATTACTTTTGGCAACGAAAGAGGCATTTTTACCATATATTCATAGATAAAGAGTTGAAATATGGTGAGGTTAAGTGAGATGCCTCTGGCTGTGCAGGCAGGCAAAAGCAGAGCTGAAGTCTTATGTCCCAAATCTCAGACCCACACCAAAATGTCAGAAGCATCAGTTAATCCTTCTCCTTCCAGATTTGGATTATTCTGTAAGTGCACTGAGCATAGCTAAAAGTACATATAGGCATTAGTCTATATAACTCTGACATGAAGATGCTTGTACTGCACTTACTGTGGCTGATCAGAACATGCTAATTTATATCTTCACAGGAAACTACTGCTCAAAAGTTTTTTATTTTCTTAAATAAGTGTTAAAAGGCAAGTACTCTCTAATATAGTGATAAAACATAGTGAAGTGTCTCGAAATGTTTATAGCCCTTGGTGCTCTTCCTAGGTTGAATATTAGTAAATTCTAAGCATTAAATTATACTGTTGCTTAATTTTGTCTTACTGTTTTAATTCTTTCCCTGCAACTTACACAGGCTGGGAGGGTGCTTGTCTTCTCAGACCAGCTCCTAATGTGGCAATGGGTTGCTCTTTCCAGACTTCTGTCCTGGGCGTTTTTGAGATCAGAATAAGGTCATGAATGGAAAAGAACTGTTGGTATTAGTGTCCTCTGTATGTGCTGTTCTTTATCACAGGACCAGGAAGGGGTCAGTAGCTTCTGCCTCAGAGAGAAATTGCAGATGGCCACTGACTGGAGTGAATGGGAAGGCTTGGGTAGTCATGAGGAAAGCAGGGGAAGGCATAGGGTGGGCTGGCTGTGTGGCAGCAGGGCAAGAGGTATGTTCAGAATTGAGAGTAGCAAGAAAGATCTGGTAACTGAAAGATAATGTAGACATCTGCATTTTAATTTAATAAAACAATTCCTTTCCAACTAAGATCTCTGGATTAGCTTGGTGATGTTTTTTAAGTGGGGATCATTTTGCTGAACAAGTCCATGCTGTATCTCTTCACATGGTTACATTGGCTGAACAAAGAGTGTGGTGTGAACTACAGTGAAGGGATGGGACTGAGTATCCAGGGTCAGGAACCTTTTGAGTCAGCTTTGCTGATGGAGTTGTTCATGTAATTACATCCTAAAGTGCTTTGCCAGAGCTAAGCAAGGGAGCCTTGTGAGCACTTACAGGGAGCAGCACTGACCCCATTCACTTCTGCGACCCTGCGGTCCAGCTTTTTGTTTTTAAAGAAAATGATATCACTTATGGAAAAAAAAATTTTGATTTTTAGATTCCTCTTCTGTACACTCATATTTAAAATGAATATACCAGACTTGACTTTTGTTACTCTTATGTACCAGTTACCCTGGCTGACTCCTGTTCTTGTCTTTATTTGAAATAATTGGTTGCTTGGGCTTCTGCAAGTTACATTGTCCTAGATGTCTGGGAATGCCTTTGGGTTAAGCTTTAGACATTAAATCTTTGCATAGGGATCATCATGCAATGGACTGTCACCTTCAGGTCTGTTCCTTATCTGGCACATTATAGCAAAAACATTTGTCATAGTCAGGGCTACAGTGGCTACAGATTTATTGAGCAGTGGTGTCCAGTGCACTCTGGGGAGCAAGACTCTGCTACCTGGGAATTAAGACCAAAGAAGTTGGAAGCACCGTGAAAGATGGAGAAACTTACATGGAAAAACTTACAAATAAATTTGCAGTGTAGGGGAGAATGAAATAAGGATTGCATCATGTGCTTTATTTCCAGCACTGAACCTTTGGGATGGAGTAATAAGTGGAGAAGGTAGATTTTCTACCCCTCTTAACGGTGTGGCTGTTTGAAAACAGTCACACTGAACTGGATGTAAATCAATGATCTCAATGTCATCTGCTCATCGAGTAGGGAACCATGATTCCCTCTGCACCAGAAATCACCAGGGCTGAATTCTGTGTCCAGTGTTTTAGTGAATTCAGGCAAAATGGCTTCAAAATCAATGGATGTATAATGGATACTTGGTAAAAAACACACCCTAGCCTCTGTCTGTATGAGAGCTCTCTAACAGCAGGTCAGGATTGTGGTGATTCTGTGCCTTGGGGAATTGAAAAGCTGGTTGGCTTTGGACTGCAGAGGACAATCACTGGAGGGCTGTTTGCTATCTGAATTTTGTTGTTTGCGGCATATGTGAAAAACATGATTAGTTCTGCAAAATGTTTGTTTTCTCTTAAAACAGCTTGATTTTTCTAGTGTTAGACAGCCATACTTTTTCATGCTGGGTCTGAAATGTCAGCTGCCTTCCTTTGGATCCCAGCTCTTCTTACTTTGCAGCTGAAGCAGAGCAATTGTATGTTGGCACCAATGCTGCCATCTCAGTGGCTTGGCTGGGAGAGATGTGCTTATGGCTCCTTTGCCTGGAGAGCTCTGCTTGAAGAATACTGCCAGCCTGGGAGCAGCATCCTTCCTCTTTCACTTGCTCTGCTGTGTGAGTCTATAGCTTTCTTGAAAATGTTTTACTTTGTTTGGATGTTTGTTTCCTTTTGGGAGCCATTTTCCTGGATGGGTTCAGTCTCTTTTCTCCTGAAGCTCCTGGCTGGCAAAGACCTACTGGGCCATCTTGAGGTCATCCCTGGTATTTTCCCTCCAGCATATTCTCATGTGCATTGTCCAGTGACACTGTATCCTCAGGAGTTGGATAACCAGGTGCATGCAGGACTTGGGAGAACACTGGAGCTGCAAACTAACTTTTTGAGCTGAGACCATCTCATGTTGGAGTCACCTTTCTCGGTGTTTGGCCCAGGTGCTGCCATCAGCAGCCTGGCACCCCAAAGGCAGTGTCCTGTACTCAGACATTGATGTGGACCAGGTGTTAGCAATGATGTGAGACATATGGAGGAGGTAGAAGAAAGCAGAATAGAGAAGTCTGTGGGAATAAGAGCAAGCAGGGTGATGTCCTGGCAGGGTTTTGTCCAGGAAGCTCATCCTGCCTTTGTCCTACCAGCTTTGTCTCTCTTTGAGCAATGATTTCTCCTCCTCTCTGCCTGGCACCTATGCCCTGGCACCCTTCATTTTTCCTCCATAGTTGCCTCTTGGTCATCTCTAATTTCCTTGCTTCAGGTTTTCCACCTGAATGTTGAACCAGATCTCAGTGTTGACTGTCAGCCAGCATGCCCAAGGTGCTTGGGCACCAATTGAATTTAGTTCCTCATCCCTGCCTGGAGTCACATCTGTCCCTGCAAAGCAGGTGGATGGAGTAGGCTGGTGGGAAGTTGCCAAGACTTCTCCTCCAGCTCACAATGCTCCCAGCTCTAAAGAGAACTTTTACATTTTATGGACCATTTAGCTTCTCAATGGTGATCCTAATTCTTCACAGCATGTATATGCCATTTCTTGGTTATTAAAAGGACCCCTGAAAAGGAGCTGCCCTCTGAGTCAGAGCTCTTCCATGCAGTTAATTGTAGGAAGGTTTTCCTTAGACTGTGAAGCTTAATATTTCCAAACTTTCCCTGTGCTAAGAGGGTAAATTAATACCCAGGTTTCCCCACGGCTGCAGAGATTGACCCTTGTGCACCATCAGTAAGCAGGCACAAGAAGAATACTTATGCTGGGAGTAGTTCAGACTTGGAATTGTTGGAAGGAAGTCCACTTGGTTTCTGCACAGAGCTCAAGAATGGTTTAAAGGTTTTCTAGCCAGGTGTCTGTCTTTCATCTCTGTATCCTTATTTCATGTGACACTTCAGGTGCCAAAGTAGCCTCCGTTCCTTGGGGGCCCAAGCAACCACCATGTTTACTGGGAAAGGAGTGATTACCTTGGACTGACTGACAGGTCAGCCAAAGGTTGGATGGATGGATGGACTGGGGGTGGTTCAAGCAGGGAAGTTCTTTGTCAAGTCACTGTGCTCTGTATGAGAAAACAGAGGCAGCAAGCCATTAGACTGTGTTTCAGGTGTGAGGAAGCTGCTGAGGTCCCCTGGCATTGTGAAATGCCAAGTGAAATGTTACTGCCATGTGGAGCACAGCATTGTGTTAGAATTAATGAGTCTGGTGTAGGAAGAGCTCATGTGAACAGTCTGGAGGGTTAATGTGTGAGGGTGATAGACTTAGGCAGGGGTTTGTCATCAGGATTGCTGTGTTTGGGAAGCACGTTCTAATGGCAAGACTACATGAAAAGAAATTGGGACTTGCAATGAGAGCACTAAAAGTCATCAATTGCCTAAGTTGTTTTGCGTTAGCTGCAGGCCTGAAGCAAATTGCTGGCTTAAGGGGCTCTAAGCACCTGGGTCTTGCACTGGATTTACAGGTAAACTGAAATTGAGAAGGAGCTAAGTAATTAATTCCTCTTCCTGTGACCAGGATGGGAGATGATTCTGACTTGCCACTTCTCCTCAGAAGTTGCTTCAGAAGCTGGTAAGGACTCTGGTTGTGAAACCCAGGAAGCAAAGAGGATCCCTGGGTGCCTGACAATTCCTTTTCTCTGTTGGTTCTTTCTTGCAGGCAGCCTCAGGCTGCCTGTCTCTTTGTTAAGAGAGTGACAGCAATGTGACACCGTGAAAATAATTACTAACAAATCACGGTGGTGACTGCAAACAGCTCGCTGTCTTCAGAGGCATGTCAGGGAGCATTAGAGCAGGGCCGTGGGAGCGGCAGAGCGGCTAGGGGCTCTCTCTCTGCTCTAGGCTGGGGGAAGATCTTCAGAGACCTTTGGCGCCTGCCACCCCCACACTATTCCCTCCTCATTGGCTCTTTCTTTCCTCCCTTCCCTGTCTTTGCCATCCATAATTAAGCCCATTGATTGCACAATGAGTTTTAAAAAGTTGTTAATGGTAAGACAGGGCTTCTGCCTTCCCTGGATTCAGCAACCAGACACAGAACAAAGCAAAAAATTCTGGAGAAGTATCATGGGCAGAAGCACATCCAAGCTATGTTTTTCATCTTGCAGCTCTCATGTGTTGCCCTGGGCAGTAATGCTTAGTAGCAGCATGCCCCTAGGAATTCATGGACTGCTGGTACAGTTGGTCCTTGTCCTCAGGAGCCTTCAGTCTCAGTGAGTCTGAGATAGGTTTATATTTGTGCAGAGCATCACATGTAATGGCAAATGTGCTGTTACATGGCATGTCCAGCAAAAAAAGTGGGCAGAAGAATGAGGATGTTCCAGGATTCAGTAGAGATGGTGCCAATCAGTGTGACTGAAGCTGCAGGTGAAGACAATCCTTCAGGGAATAAGGAGTGAACAGGTCACATGTTGGGAAGGTAGCTGGTATCAAATAGAGCAGCTGGGGGAGTTTCTGCAGGGATGAGCCCCTGTGGCTGTGTTGGAGTGGGGACCCTTCTACAGGTCTGCGCAGAGCCTGAGGGAAGGTCCCTCTAAAGCCTCCTGTTATATTGATATAAAGCTCCCTCCAAAGGGCGGGTCTAGCAGAGATACTGATAGGAAATGGGAAGGCAGCTGCTGGCTGAAGCATCCTTCAGCAGCATTGATAATCAAGCCCCTGGGCAAGCTTTGAGAGGGAGCTCACAGCTTCCCTTCTCCTCCCCTCCTTGTTCCTGGTGGTATTTCATGCGCCAGTTTGCGAATGGGCTGTGCAGTTAGGCAGAGCTATAAGGTGAGGCTGAAGGTGCAGATGGGAGCCTGCTCCCAGGCACCTGCTCTGCTGTGCAGCCTTCATTCCCATTCCCTTGGTTACTAAAATGATTTTCCTGACTGTCACATCTGTAAATAATGTTGCTGGCGTATCTAGCTGGATGCAGAGTGGGGATGGATGGGGGAGGGCTGGCGCTGAGGGTGGCCGTAACAGCCCCTCTCCCCGACTCATACAATATTTATGCAGGGCTGGGAGTCGGCGGCACTGACCTCTGGGTCGTGCTGTTAAACAGCTCCCGCAGCCCCTGCATCCTAATTGCTGCACTTGTCCTTTGCTCTGGAGGATTCGCTGCTCCTTCTCTTCAGCGAAGCAAATACTAATGGCAGCTTGTGCTTGGAGGTGGGAGTGGTCTCTTCCCTACAAGGAAAAGACAAACTTGTTTTCTCCTGTACATGTGTAATTTGCACAGAAAACCTGTGCTCAGACCCTGCTACCCAATGTGCTGGTCTCCCCAGTGCTGACAGCATAAGAGCCCATGAAGCTGCAGTGAGTGCAGTTTTGGGTTGTGTAGAGGCTGCAGGAAGGTGGTTTACCCCATCCCACTGGCTCCTATTAGGATTTCTCTCTTCCCTTTAATGGGGAATGGGAAAAAAGAGCAATATCAGAAGTCTGTTGAGAGAGTAGAACTGGGTGATGTGGTGCCAGAGGAAGACAGAGATGATGCCAGGAAAGAAGAGGGTTTCAAACAGGGTCACAAAAGAGAACAGCATCTTTTCTTGAAGATAAATGGTCTGCTTCAGTGAGCAGAAAGAGGGGAGATGAAGAAGGCTGGAGACTCCCTCTGTGGATGAGGGGCTCTTCCCCTTGCAAGTGGTACAGCCATGGCTGAAGATGGAGACAAATCTGGCAGACAGGGGTTTTCAGTGGATTGGAGTGGTTCAAGAAAGCCCAAAAGACAAAACTTTTGATTGCTAGAGTTGCCATGGTTTTGCCCCATGCCTTCTGGCCAGGCTCTGTCCTGCTTGGGGCTTCATGTCAGGTCAGCAAATCCAGTGACCTGACTGACCACCCACGTCCCTTATCCTGCTTTCCTGGATTGGTAGATCCCCTCTGTGACTGGAAAAGTGCTGTTTAGACTGGAGACTAATGGCCTTTAAGTGGCATGATTGTATTATCTTAAGCGTCTATAGGCTTTACCATTAGGCACTAAACAGTTTATGACTCATAGCAGAGAAGCCCTTGTCCTGAAGAGTTTATATGCTAAATGGTCTGGACAGGCAAGGCTTGGAAGAGGCAGGATTTCCTCCTCCATGTCAGAGAGCAGATCTAAGGAAAACCTGGGACAGGTCTTGTGCGTGTTCAGGTTTCCTGGGGAGAAATATTTCTGCAATGGGATTTTTGCAGTGGGAGGAGAATCATATTTAATTTTAGCTTAGTTTTTGTGCATGTTTTGGTTTTGAGGGGGCTTAGACACGATGTGTTGTGGGTACATCCATTCCATCAGATACATTCCCTTACTCAGTGCATAATTGCAGTGTTCTGCAGGAGGAGTCTGAACGCTCCCTCTTAAAGCAGCTAGTATGGCAGAGAACCAGGTGATTACTAAATTAGTGTATGAAAGACTTATTAAGAGACCGTATAGACAGAGAAAAGACACATGCTCTGTGTAATCAGGCTCTGCTGGAGCACGATTCACAGAGTAATTTAAATAGAGATCTCTAATCCAACCACCTGTTCAAAGCAGAGCTAACTTCAAACTGAGATTGGGTTGCTTCGGATTTTCTCCAGATGAGTTTGAATGTCTCCAGGGGAGAAGATTTTGCCACCAATCTGTTCCAGTGCTTTATTACCTGCATGGTGAAGAGTTTTTCCTGATGACAAATTGGACATTCACCTGCTGCAGCCTGTGGTCATGATGCATGACTTTCACTGAGAACACAGTGTTCAATTTTGTACACTCCTCTTCATAAGATGCTGTATAATGTCATGTTTAGTAAGCAGACAGACTCTCACACAAAGCTTATGTGTAAAAATCTGTTTGTAGGGGTTTTTCATAGGGTCAGGTTCCCAAGGCTGAGGAAACGACCTCAGCCTTGGAGACTTTGCAGTTTCTCTTTTCTTGGGAGCAGTGTTGTGCATTTCTGATGTCAAAGGGAAGTCCACCTAGTTGTTCTGTGTGTCTGGAAGGGATGGTGAGAGCAATCTGGAGCAGTGCAAATCTTCCGGCTGCTGCACTTCTAATCTCAGCTGAACCAGGGAGCCAGCAAGCTCTGGTATGGTAATTAAGTATTTATTTAAAAATCAAGAAGCTCAGTTCTGATCCTACTATCCCTGGCTGTTTACAAACTCCAGGTAAAGTTACTCTAGATTTACTCCCACATGCCTAGCAGCAGAATCTGGCCCAGTAAATAGAGCTATGAATCTTTTTAAGAGAAGCTGTTAAGAAGTAGCACATAGATTTAGTGTAGCATCATGTGTGTGCAATTGTTGATGAACATCTTCTGTTGGAAGCTGAATACCTGCTGTGTTACAGCCTTGCTTTTAATGTCGAGATAGCATCTCTGCCAGCATCTTGCTGATGCACAGACAGATACCCATAAATGGGCCAGATCTTGCTTGGTGTTAAGTGCCTTCATGTTTCATTAAGGTTGATGGCAGTGGAAGGCACACAGTGCTTTGCAGGACGAGCGAGTCACGACGAGCCACTTGCCCTATGTGCTTTTTGTGGCAGAATTATGTCCCTAGTGTATACATTGCTCTGGCTGCAAAAGGCTAACACCCTTTTCCATTCACCGGCTAGTGGCTTGGAAAGCAAGGGTCTTGAGGTTCTCTCAAATTTCTTAGTACCCAGCAAAAATTTAGAGAATAGGGATCACACTGTTAGCGTGTGATGGGTGTTCAGATATTTCAGCCAATGATGCTATGAGTCCCGAATGTTAAGGCTTGCAGCTTGCCTTTTTAGGCTTCTTAGGCAGGAATTCTTCTGGTAGAGAGAGAATGCAGCTCTGTCCAGAATTGGCATCACAGAAAAAGAAAGAAGATCTGAAAGTGCCAGGTATTAGCCTTGCTGCTTAGCCTGTGTTTTTTGGCCTCATTACACTAATCCAATTAAAGATTGACGGGAAAAGAACGCACACTCCAGTGAAGGGGTTTGTGTGGCAACTGCTTTCCTTCCTGGGCATCTGGAGTGGCCTAAGTTATGTTGTGCATCACCACACCTCCTCAGGCCCTGCAGACCCATGGTGCCTCCATGTGCCGTGGTGTGTGCTCTTCTCCTGCATCGTGTCTCTCTTATTACTAATGGAGCATGGATGCATTTTAGCTGCTGGTCAGCCCTCATTAATATCCAGAGATGACAGGTTGACATTTGTAAAGAAGACTTGCATTGACCTTCATGTTGTGCATCGGTGCGGTTGCCATACAGTGCCCTGTGCTGGATGCGTCTCCCTGTGCTGCCTCGGGAATGCATTTGTGTTTGCAAAGGGACTGACTGCTCTGTAACCCTTTGCTGCTGTCAGGAATGCAGGCAATGTGTCTGGATGTCTCAGCACCCCTCTGCCCATTCTAGGACTGGTTGCTGTAGAGCCTCCATCCATCTCAGTGAACAGGACTGGAGGGTGTTGGGGTTGCCCTTGTGGCTCCTTGTGGAGGTTTGTTATTTGGGTACTGGGGCCTTAATGGAAGACAACTTTATGCCAATAGCGATGACCTGTCTTCCTCCTTTTCCTGGCTCTTGCCAGGAAAAGCAGCAGAAGAAAAGGCTGTGCTGCCCAGGTATCCTGAGTGCTGTCAGTTGCCTGTCTCTCCCCCAGCCCACGCCATCCTGGCTTGAGGACTGCTGCAGCCTGCTTGACAATGACATTTATTAACAGAGGGGGCTTTGAAAAAAGGCAGGCTGCTCCTGCAAAGGCTTCTTGCTGTAACTCTGTCTCCTCTCACCAGCCCGTCTGAGGCAATGGTTGCTGGTGTTGAAATTCATTAGTGTTACCTGACAGGCGATGGAGGCTTGCTCTGTCTGTTCCCACTTCCCTGCTCTCATGTCCCTGCTTCATGCATGCTGATATTTAAAGGTGATATGTGGCTCATAGGCTTGTTGCACTGTGACAAGTCTGGGGGTGGTTGAGAGAACTGAGAGGGTGGAAGGAAAGCAAAGAGGGAGGGAGGGAGATGGGACCTCTCTCAGGGTTTCTGTGAAAGCCCAGGGCTTTTCAGACCCTCTCCAGGTGTACTGTCTTTCCACAGCTACTGCTTGTGAGTTTAAAGCACATCTATGCACGTGTGGTTTGTCCTGCACTGATGGAGGGCAGAGAGAGATGATACTGTGTGAGCTTGGCGAGAGTGGGGTGCCGGCACCTGGCAAGGGCTTATCTGGTGGAAAGCAAGAGCAGGTGGGCTCCTCTGGCCTCTTGGCTGGTCTGTGGGCCTGAGAAGTGTGTGAGTGGGGAGCCAGAGTTCTGGCAGAGGGTTTGTCCTTCACTTTGGACAGAAGCCTATTTGCACTGAGTGGCAAAGTGACTACAGCACTGAGGAGACACATCCCTGCCAAAGCTTTTGGTTACACAGGAAAGTTGTCCCAGCCTAACCTGAATTACTGGGATGAGGAAGTTTGGGTTTGGGGATTTTTGTGAAGGTGTATGTTACCATGTTTCAGATTTTGTAGGCTATGGTGTGGCTTGGGTTGTTCTTTGTGCCTGGACCATTCTAGTGTGCGTGGGTGCTGTGACATCACCCTGACAGAGGCCTCCTGGTCTGGCGCTGTGGTTTCAGCAGCCTGCAGCTGCCTCTTTGGGAAGGTGTGGATCTACCTAAACTGTTTTGAATTCTAGCTTGGCTCCATCTCATGAAAGTGCAAGTTAAGTGCAGAGAGATGCAACTTTGCCTCTTGCAGTGCCATTTCTCTGCTAAATTAGTTTAGGTGCCTGAGCATAGATATTATTCCCTTGCTAGCTTGCGCTGTTGGGAGAGGACACCTAAGCTTTCCTCTTGGCTAGGCAGACATGCCACTCTACATCAAAACAGAGCATCACCTCTGAGCTGTGTGGTCCAGAGTGTTGACCAGCCTTGCTTTGAACAAAGGGGCCCAGCTGAGGTGGTTTGACAGCTCCTCTCTTTCACCATGGTGCGTCCTGTGTGCTTCAGCATCCAAGCAGCTTCTTCAGTGAAGGATTTCCAGGGCAGGAGCCTACCAGTGCTCTCCTTTGCAGTCCAAAGCACAGGTGTTGGCCAGGACACAATTAAAATGTTCTGCATCTCTTAAAACGCAAGGTCTCTAGGGAATGGATTTTTTTGGAAGGCTAAGAGCAGCTCTATAAACCCAAGATTTAATGTCGCTTTATCTTCCCATAGAGGAACTTGTTCTTTTAACTGCCTTGATATCAATACACCCTGTGTGTAGCAAGTGGCCCAATTTCTTTGTCTCCTGACATCCTGAACCCAGAAGCAGATGGATGTTAACCAGCTCTGATTAGTTGGGAGAATCAAGCATTAATTTTTTATACACCAGAACCACCTGAGTGACGGAAATCAATTATGGCTGCCCCTCCCCCTTCCATATTAATGTGTTGGCTCCGAGCAGAGATGGAGGGACCTGTTGAAAAGAGAAACCCCTATTTCTTCGTTTGACCCTCTAGATAATTAGGGTTAAATTGATATGCTATCGCACTGGTGACACATTTTATCTGCCTCTGTTTGTACAAGAGGATACAATAGTGGAGGAAGGACCAATTTGTGCCCTGCTTTAGCTAACCAGACTGAGATAAAAGGTGTCACTAGTATGATAACGTTCTTGCCTCATGCTCCTTTATTGTTGCTCAATTTGCCTTTTTTTTTTTTAAATCCTGTTCCTTTTCTTTCAGTACCCTTGGTCATATTTTAACTCCATGCCATCGCATAATGACGCCCTGCTAAATGTGTGTGGAGATAGGCAACTCTGGCTGACAGCCTTCCCTGATAACTGAATTCCAGCCCATCCATCACTAGGCTGCTCTCCTTAACTTAAGGAAAGTGATAACTAAAGCAAGGCCGTTTATCACCGCCGAGCTGTGTGCTTCTTGCTGCCTTGGAGAGAGCTGGCTTCAACAGCAGAAATGCAGCCATGTCACCTCACGTCCTATTTGCATCCCGTTCATCTCCAGGCTCCATTTACCCTGCAGG
This sequence comes from Anthoscopus minutus, assembly GCA_013399455.1. NCBI lineage: Eukaryota > Metazoa > Chordata > Aves > Passeriformes > Paridae > Anthoscopus > Anthoscopus minutus. Next base: position 466,214 of record VWYI01002155.1, read on the forward strand.
GTGGTAAAGCAGGGCTGGGTGAAAATCTGAGCCTGGGGTGGTCAAAGCTCTCTAAAAATGATGCAGAGTTGCCACTGCTGACCATGGTCTAAGAAAGACTTAGACTTGCTTAGCTGGTGAAGGAGAGTGTGCTACCTGATGTCTCTTGCTCTTCTGCCTGAAGGGGATATGCATTTTGGGAGTAGGCAGAAGTTATGTGCTCCCATCTCTGCTTCTGGGAGGACAGAGCACCAGAGCTGCATTGGAGGCTAGAAAATCCCACAGCCATTTTCAAGTTTCTCTATATTGAATGCATTTTGGCTGATGGGGTGGTTTTTGAAAGCCAGCATCCTTCCCAAGGAGTGAGAGCTTCAGTGTTTGAGAAGCCAGTTAGACCTCATTCAAAAACTGGAAGGATCATGAGATGTTGAATGCAGCAAAATGTGTTATCATTTCTCTTCTCCCTTACTGGAGGGAGGACCAAATGCTGAACTCCCTGCTAAAGCAGAGCTGCCCTCAATGAGCAAGTTTGACTCTGGAAAGAGCAAGAAGCTGTACTGAGCATAAAAGCTTATTTATCAAATAAGTGAATGCTCAAGTGAATGGTGGCTTTAATAAATAGATATACTTCCTTACAGGCCATGGTACTCCTGTTACCCAGGACAACCACAGATGTGCCTTATTCAGTCCAGCCTGGAGAAGATGATAGAGAAGCTCCTGCCTGGTCACCAGGCTGAAAGAGTGGAAGGGACCACTGCAGGTGGCAGTGTTGGAGCTGGGGAAAAGATTCTGCAGGGGTATTTTCCTCCCCATAGCTACCAGGAAACCTGGGTTCTGTACAGCAAAAGCCCCTGGTTCAGCTAGGAGTGCTGCATATTCAGAATAAACCAATCCCATATAGCAATCCTTTGCTAATCCTTGTTCAGTGGCTGTGACCCTAGTGGTGGCCTGCAGGAGCCACCAGGACTGCATCTTGCAGCTCAGGGATAGACTTTTATTTTTGTCTGTGCTGTTGGCAGCCCGCCCAGGTTATAAAGTGAGTATTGGTCTCCTGTGCTTGAAAAACTTGAAACCCCTCTGCTGCTGACAAGAAATGAGGGGAGCTCAAGCTTGGAGGGGGAGGGGGAATGTCCTGAGGTCACACAGCTTCACCGGCAGTTTGTGGGGCTGTTACTTGTTTGCAAAAATGTGTCATTTATTTAGTTGACATATTTATTTGGAGCATTTATTTTCTCCAATTAAAGACCCACTGTCCAGCGCCCAGGGCGCACTGCCATCAGTCTCTGGGTGAAAATAGAACCAGACTGTCCAGTTTGCTGGGCCTTTTGGTCCCACAGGGATGGCAGTGCTTTAGATGTCATTCATTGCACTAGGTGGTTTGCTGTCAATTCCTGTGGCTAACAAGAACAATGCTGCTCTCACTTCTTTTGGGCCCTATCCAGATGTTAGGTAAATTCATATTTTTTTTTCTAACTGGAGCTAGACTAAGGACCTGTATTAATGAAAGTCTCTTGGGTTTGGAGGAGAAACTAATTTTTTATAACATATCGTTTGCTAACTTCTGACATCATCCTCTCTAGCTAAACGTGAGCAGCCTGAAAGAGGTTGAGCTAATCAAGTGCCTATATTTAGACCAGTTGTTTGTTTTAGATGGTTCCTTTTCTTGTGATTTTTCTTGGTTTGGGCGCCAGCAAAAAGCAGCTTTCCTGGAGAGCTTTCTCAGCATGCTGCTTGGGGTGGTTGGATCTGTTTGACTAAAGGATGTTGTGGACTAAGAGATGTTGTGGACATCTGTGTAAAATGCATGAGCCAGGCTGCTGTTTGTGTGGCAGTGTGCAACTGCAAGGAGTGACTCCAGTGTGATGGCACAAGATGAGCTGTGCCCAGGGATGGTATTGTGCTGTGCACTACTTGCCCTGTGAATTGCTGTGGCCCCACTCCTTGCAAGCTCATTCTTTTGACAGCCTTCCTGCTTTCAAAGAGATTTCTCTGGACATTCTTAATCAAATGTTTTTGTATGACTTAAATGCTTGGTCCTAAGTCATCACATGTACATCTTCCCAGGACCAGGCATTTGACTTTTGCATAGGAAGTATATTACTTTCTTAGCCTAAGCAGGGCAAAAGTAGTACACAGGTATGCTGGCTCTGTTGGCCACATATTCCCAGGAGATTCCTCTAGATATGTTTCCCAGCTTCCTTCCTTTTTTTCACATAGAAATGGAGGAGTCACCAAGACCAGACTGCTCTGGTAGTGCGCTACCCTGGGTCTCACATTATCTGCAAGTGCATTTTCTATATTGCTCCTTCATCTCCTTACTTGGGGAAATGTCTGGAGAGATGTTTACCCCAGTTTACCAAGGGGTTTGGAGCTGGGCTGAACACTCAGGTACTACCTGGGATACTGATGGTGCACCATGGGGTGTTTACCTTGTATCCGCTTCTAACCGGAGCTTGTTCCTGTATTTCTGTCTTGAGTCTGAAGACTAGTCTGAACTATTCACTCTTTCCTCCTTGGAGAGCAAGAGAAGACTTTTCCCTGGACATGGTGGTCTGTGTTCGGATGTTTGAGCAGCTGATGATGGCACTTATAGCTCTTCCTCCTCCTCCTACAACCCCCATGTGCCTGAGGAAGTTGGGAGATTCCCCACCCTCTCCGTTTGCAAAAGCTGGTTTCTGGGGTTGTGACTTTTAACATGCACAAACAGTGCTAATTTAGTCATTTATTTAGTTGACATATTTATTTGGGATGTTCCTTTGCTTCACTTAAAGATCCTGTGACCAGTGCCCCAGGCATGCTCAGCAGTATGTGAATGAACAAGATCCATCAATTACTCTTGATCAGATCAAAGTGGCCAGGAAATACTCACATAACTCATGTCCCTGCAGAGGCTTGGCTGGAGCCACACGGTTTGCAACTCAGTGTTCCCCAGCTGAGGGGCACATCCTCGCTCCCCTGCAAACACATTGGGATCGGCACAGTGTGGGAGAAGCAGTTTTCCTGAGGTGCTGCTGTCCCTTCAGGCAATCTGCCTCCCTTACTGGCACTGTTTTGACTTGAGCCCTATTCCATCATCTTGCTGTAGGAAGGGAGAGGATCGATACATGTGCCCACAGCTCTGGCTGCTGTGCTTACATCCCGAGTGAAACAGTGTGCACTTACCTTGTATCTTCAGAGTTGTGTCTGCTCTCGTCTTCCAAGTATCTGCTTGGAAAAGAGCCTCTGCTTTCTTAGCCCTACAGCATTGTTATGCAAAAAAATTAATGCTTTGGTGTCTCCTTCCCTCCTTCATATCTCTTTTGATGTTTTAACCATAAAGGCCGAATGAAGAAGCACCGGTGTGTGACAGGTGACTTGTCAGTCCCTCTGCCTGCCCTGTAAGCTGCTGGCAGAGCAGGATGGTTTTGCAGGGATTTGTGATGGGTTTGCTTAGTCAAGGACAGCCTGGATACTCCAGTCATGTTTGTGTGTTAGGCAGTGTGGAGAAGAGCTGAGTGTGCACTTGTACACAACTGTTCAAAATGTTTAGTCTAAAAGGTTTTAGCAGCCTGGATATGCCTGGATATATGTAAGTCTTAAGCCAAGCTGTACTCTCATGAGATTTTTTTGCCAAGAGCTGTGGTGTTTCTGATGTGCAGCATGATGTTACAGCAGACTTGAGAGTTTTCCATCTCTGAACAAAATGCACTTAGGAAAACAGAGTTTGTGTTGTCAAGACACTGATTGAATCAAACTTGCTCTCTCTTCTCTCTTACAGGTTACCAGGACAATGCCAGTACTTAGGGCTGCCGGTTGCTGATTACTTCAAACAGTGGATTAATCTGAAAAAGGTACTTCTGTGCAAACTGCCATGGTCCCTATTTCCCTGTCTCCCTCCTCCCCTTGTCCTTCACTTTTCCTCTTTAAGGAGGTGTCTAATAACTACTGCTGTTTTGCATTGAAATGAGTTATTTTCTCAGAAGCTGGGCTGAGCGAGTCCTCCAGCTCCCTATTGTATCTCCTCTAATAGAGTCTTACTGTACTTGATGGGATGTGTTCTGCAGCTGGGGAGAATCCCATTGTGGCAGGCACCGTGCAATGTCTCTGCATAATACTGGGACACTGTGAGACCCCCTTTCAGTGAAGGTTGTGTTGTTGCCAGTACCGCTGACTTCATTTTGTTTTGCAGCCTAGGAGCATGGTTCCTGTCAGATAAAATTCTGGTTAATAAATGCGGAAATATTCCGATATAAAAATCAGCATTTCTCTTTGTGGTGTAGGGAAAGGGAGCTGTCTCAGCATCACATCCCTAAGAGATCAGTGATCACTTTGCTAAGCAAAATGCCTTTGGCTGAGTACTGTCTGTTGCCTTGTCTTTTGCTCCATGCCTTCATGGGATGGTTAAGGAGCAGCATGCTGTGCGTCCACAAGGACTCCTGGCACAGCTGCTTCATCTGCACAGAAAAATGTGCCATAAGTCACAAGCCAAAGTGGGAAGAAAAGAACAAGTGTGATTACAAGCAGAGCAGGGGAAGGGAGGAGACTGCAATCTGTGCACAAGAGAAATTGGGTGGCCCTCCTGGTTAAACCTTTAGATGATAAAATTCCCTTCCCCCATCCAATTTAGTGCTTTATTTGGGTTTCTACGCCTTTTCCTGGTAATTAAGGGTCTCAGTAAGTGGAATTTTCTTATAAACAGCTTGTTGTTCTTGCGGGCTTTTCTTTTGTTCTTTTATTTATTTATTGTTTTAAATGGAAGCATGAGTGACAGGCTGAGCGGCCACAGAAGGACAATTTGCATGATCTGTTCCATCAAATAGGGTAGAACATGAACTTAACAAGGGATGCTGGCAGCACATTCCTGGATGAACTTGTCAAAGGGTCTTGTATTTCCCTGCTGTCAGAGCAAATCTTTTGGCTGATTGCTGGTCCTTGGTAAATGAAATCTGAAAGCACATTGGGGCATTCTGCAGTTCAGTGACCATTAATGATCGCCATTTGAAGTTCACTAAACTTCCGGTGAATGGATAGCAGCTATATAACCAGCAGGTTGATGGCTGCAGAATAATAATACTCAAAAAAAATCCCTGTGTACTGTGATGTTTGCTAAGAAGTAGGTTGATCCAGCCATGCTCCTCCTCTGGGCCTCAGGATGAATGACTTATGGCACTTTCCCATAGTTCAAGGCTCCTGGATTTAGTGTGTTAGGAGCTGGGATTCATCATTATTATTCATCATGTCCAGGCAAGTGCCTTTTCTTCAAGGTGGGCATTCATGTATTGCATGTCAGCAAATACTGTGATACTAAGATGAGGGCTGCTAAGCATCCATGAAGTCCCAAGCACAGAGCTAAAGGCAGGAGCAGGAGGGAAGTTGTTACAGTGAAATGTTCTCCTATCCAGCTCCCTGAAATGGTCACATGCTGAACACATAGGATGGGGGCATGTGGGTTGGGTTGTCCTCCTCTGCAGATGTGTTACTTGGAAAGTAAAGCTTCAACCTCCCTCAGATTGTGCGGGAAAGGGGATGTGAGAGAGAACTGTTGATCTTCTTCCAACCCCTCTAGTCCCTTAAAAACAATGACATTTTTCTGACACTTTAATACCTGACACCCTCTGAACACGGAATGGTTCCAGGGACCCTGCATCCCTCTGGGAAGTGACCCATGTTGCAGAGGAGAGCAGGGACCTCTCCTGTCTTGTCACTGAGAACTGCTTCTCCTGGATCTTGCTCTTACCCTGGGATGATGATCTTTCTATGCCATGCACTGCTTTCAGGTTCTTGTGGGGAAACTGCCTGTGTGTTTTCATAAGACAGATTTTCCAGCCTAGATAACTAATTCTGTCCAAGCAGCTGGACCCAGTGGAGACTCAGTCTCTATTGAATGAGTTCCCAGTGTGAGACAGATAAGAGTGGACAGGTAACTAGCCCCTCTATTCTTCCCTCCAAAGCTCAGGTGGCCCTTTTCCCCCTCCCTCTGGTACAATCCTGGCTTAGAAATACTTCCTAGGCTGTCTGCCTCTTGATCCATGAAATAAGTGAAGGTGTTGGAGGATGGGTGGGGCTTGTAGTGCGAAACTGATGATTTCTAGGTCATGGATAATGCAGAGATTTGAATGTTTCAGATCTCAGGAAAACAGGCACATATGACAGAGCTGTTTCCTGGAGGATGGCCCCACCTGCACCTGCTGTATCTTCTTTGAGTCTTTGCTTATGAGCAGTGATAACAAGAGGACCTTTCTGAATCAGAGAGCTCCTGCTGCAACTACCATGCAATGCTGAAGTAGGATTACATACAGACAAGTTTGTGTACCTATGTGCATTGCTATAGCAACACATGTATGTTCCAGATTCCTCTGCCGATGCACACATAGCTTCAGGTCCTCTTTGTCTCTGTTTTGTATCATTTTAAAAACCAGTCGTTGTCTGGACTCCCTCTGCCACAGCATGAGATACTCCAGATCTCAGCAGAACTTCTTCCTGCAGTGGTGAGAGAGTCTTTCTCAGAGTTCATTTGCCAATAAACTTCCCTTTTCGCTGCTATGCTGCAGGAGCAGTTGAGGTGAGAACTTTGTGCCTGCAGGCAGCTTTCACAATTTCCAAGACCTGCCTCTTGGGCAAGCTGGAGAGAGGAATTGCCCCTGTAGCTGTCATGCTTGCTTTGCCTGAGGTTTGCTTTCAAACCTTGTTGAATTGATCTGGCCATTCAGGTGGTGGTGAGCTCCACATCTGACTGCTGCAATGGTGACCACAGTGTCTTGGGATCTGTAAAAAAGCCTTCTGTGGAGGGGGGGGAAGCTGCCTGTTCACTTGACCGTGTTTGCTGAAGTTTTACCTTGCCCTGTGTCCCCCCAGCCTGCTAATGCATCCCTTCCGTCAAGCCTGATCGGTGTTTGCTGACATTTTTAATGTCACTGAGCGATCTTGTATCTCTAGTGAACTGTCAGTGTAGAGCTGACTTGGGGCAGAGAGTTTATCATGTTCTTCACTTCGATTAGTTCAGCCTTGTGGGAGGGGAGCAGAAAGCAGAGGAGGCTTTCTTTGAATGCTGCAACATTTCAGATATCCCCCTAAACCATCTCAATAGAGAGCCACCATCCCATCTGCCAGTTCTCCTTAGGTACCTGTCATGTTGATCTGCAGAGGCCCCGTGGGTTAGGACTGAGGTGCAGAACCTGAGCTACATCACTGGAGCTGAATGCTCAGTGATGCTTCATGTCAGGAGAGAGGGGTGCCAGTGGAGTAATGTGTACAGAAAGCAGGAGACCATGGGTCAAGATTTATGCAAAAAGGGAAGCTACAGCAAGCTACAACAACCAAGCTGTTGCCCTGAGAATATCCTCAGGTAGCCTGGGTAAATCCATTAATGCTTATTCTAACACTAGGATCAGCTCTCATTTGTGCTCCTTCTGCTCTTTCAGAAGCCTCTGTGGTTTGTGTTCCAGGTCCCACTAGACTTAGCAGCATGGTTGGTCCTGTGATGAATCCTCACCCCTGGGGCTGGAACCAGTGCTGTGTTAGGCTGGGGACACGGTGCCTGAAATCACAGGGTGTCCAAGAGCCTGGGAATGGAAACCCAGCAGGCAGTAGGAGTTGTCAGCACCATTGGGCTGGGAGCATATCACTGAAGGGAGAACAATTTAAAGGAGGAAGGAGGTGGAAGAAGAGCAGTGAAGACAGATTTTCTTACAATGAGCTTGTACAAGAAGAATGTTAGAAAGATGATGAGAGCATCAAAATGGCCAGACCAAATAAGTAACCCAGATTATCTTTATGCCAGAGGCCAGTAGCCAGTGCTCATGGGTGTAACAGGGAGAATATGGCTTGAGTCAGCTATCTGTGATTCCCAGCAACTGTCTCCTCAAGAACTGAGAGCTGTCCCTGGACCACTGTTTCTAGTACCCACTGTTTTTATCATGTTTTTCTACCAGGAACTTGTACACCCTTTTCTGAATCTGCTCATGCCTTTGGTTTCTACAGCATCCTGCGGCAATGACTTTTGCTATTTAATTATGCATCAATTATACTCTGTTTACTCATACATTGTGTGAAGTTGCAGATCTCTTTGTTTCTTTTAAAACTATTGTCAGATCATTTTCTTGGACCTAGGTCTTACATTGTGTGAAAGAACACGTGTTTCTAGTTCTTCTTCATGGTGTTACTCTCAATTTGAGACCTCACTCATATTCTTGCTCACCTGTCTTTTCCAGCACAGCAAAACTTGTTGGAGGGCCAGCACAAAGGTAGTTGTGGGCTCTGTGACTCCAGAACTGGCTTGTGGAAGTTATTCTTAACATGTGTACACTATCCTGATCTTCCATTTATGATCTGGATGGTTTGCAGTTAAAAGAAAAGAGTAGTGTTTTATGTATCCACTAAAGGTTTGTTTTATTCCTTGTTTCTCAAATTATATATATACATATATATTTATTTTTTTAAAAAAAATAGGACAGTCTTCATAACCTCACAGAGCTGTCCTTTTCTCTGCACAGCTATCTTGGCATCTTTGACTATCTTTGATTTCTGTTCAGAGGGTGCAGCATGTCTTTAGGTAAAGTAACAGTAGCTGTTTTAGGAGTGACAGAAAACTGGTCTTAGTTTGATATCCTCCTGAATTTTAGGGGAGTTTTTATGAAAGGCAAGAATTGAATTATATGTGTGAAGGAATGCAACTTTCTTCCTCTGGGCATGATGGAACAGGGTTAACAGAGCCTTGAGGAACACAATGTGAGTATGCTGAGGTGCTGTGGTTGTGCACAGAGCTGGCCTTTTCCAGGGTCAGCCTTTATGGATCTGTAGATACTCCTGTTTGGAAGCAAACTGTTAATATACATTCTCATATGTTTTAAGGTCACCTACTTGCATTGTGAAATCTGTCAAGGAAGCATGTAATAGGATGTTTTTGTTAATATTTGGCTACTAGAAATAAACATCTTAAACAAACAAAGATTTGCTAACAGCTTTCTGTCTCTCCTCTGAATTAACAATTCCTTCTGCCTTTGGGGTGGGAGGAGGGGCTCTGAGTACTTCTCAGGCACTTGGTGCTGAAGTGTCTTAAGTGCTTTGGATGAAGATTGTTGAAACGGGTGAGAAATGGTTTATGTGTTAACTCATATATTTGGAAGGTACTTTTGCGAGGTCTAACTTCTGGAGGACTTAGACTGATTGTTATCAATTTCCTGTTTATTGAGTTGCTGGCTGCAGGGAATATAAAATGCCTGGTATGGTTAGAAATGCCAGAGAAGGACTCCTTAGGCAAAGTGCTTCATGGCCAGAGTATCAGGCACATGAATAAATGTTGCCTTCTAACTGCAAAGAACTCTGCCCAGGGCTTTGCTGGTTTGCAGCATGGATGCCTGTTCTGAGACCCTGTCAAACCTTCCTTCAGTGCGACCTGGGCTTGCTTGGTTCCTCATCCCATCGGTGAAGCTCTTGGCTTTGGAAAGTCTCAGAGGGCACAAATGGGAGAGATTGTGAAAGGAAGTGTAAGGAGAAGTTGACTCTGGGGCTAGGGAAATAACAGTATCTCTTTCACAGGGATGAGGAAAATAAAGTGTTTGTGGAACGGCATTGGTTCATAGTCGGAAGGAAATGAAAGGAATTGCTTATAACAGCAAAATGACTGTGTTTAATAAATACTTTCCTCTGTATTTACAGAAAGGCAGAGGTTGCCATATTGCTGAGCAAGAGGTTTGCTGTTGCAACACAATTTTCTGATAAAGTCAAGTGGTGAATTGGTTGGCATTTTGCATAGCTGGTTTACAGGACACTAAGATGCTCTGGACTATTAATAAGTCTTTGAACATGTGGGAAGTTCTAGAGGACAGGAAGAAAGCTAATGTTGTACCAGTAATTTAGAAGGGCAAATGGGATGACCGATGAAGTAATTATAGCCCTATCATCTTGACATTAATTCTGGGCAAAGTAATGAAAAGCCAGATATCATAGTTGATTAATAAAGAATGAAAAGAGGGTAATATAATGCCAATCAATGTGGATTTATGGAAACTAGATCTTTTTCAAACTAACTTGATATTTTTTTTATGAGAATACATGTTTGGTTGATAAAGGTAACCATGTCAATGTAATATACTTCTGGAAGGCATTTGACTTGGTACCTTATGACATTTTGATTAAGAAACAAGAGTGATACAAAATCAACATGGCACACATTACATTGATTAAGAAAGAGCAAACTGACAGCTCCTAGCATTTAATTGTAAATGGATAATCATCATGGAGTGCATGTCTTCCTAGTGGGGTCCCACAGGGATCTATTTCTCAGACCTCTTGTATTTAACACTTTTGTCAATTCCCTGAAAGAAAACATAAAAATCATTTTTGATAACATGTACAGATACCGTATCCAGAAGGCAGCTGTTGTTGGATTTATAAACAGGCAATGGTGAGGAGGAGCAGAGGGGCTGGATCATTTCTTTCTTTGGGTCTGATTTGACCAGCATGAGATGTTGGACCCCATCTGCATCAGAAAGAATTCTGGAACCTTGAAGACTGGATGAGAATTGCAAGACTAGAGGAACACTCACCATGCAGTAACAACCCTGGGAGCCATTTAGCATACCAGAGTAAGGGTAAGGGCTGTAGTTGTCAAGTATCTAAAGGCAGAGCCAAGATGTGACAAGAGGTTCCTTCACAGAAGCAGACAAAAGCATAAGCAGTTCCAGTTCCTGGAAGCCAAAGCAAGGTAATTCAGGTGCAGATCGTTACAGTGTGGGGTAATTAACTGTTGGAACAACTTACCGAGGGCTATGGTGGATTACCCAGCTCAGGAGGGAGAGCCTTTTTCCTAAAAACGTCAGCTGTGGTTCAGACAGGAATTTGGGGCAGTGTTGTGGCCTATGCAGGTCAGGCCAGCTGATTGTGGCTGTTTCTTCTACTGTGATGATCTTTGCCCATCCGTCTCGCACAGCTCTGGCCACTCTGTTCCCTTGCGGTGAGAGCTCCTGGCTTGGGGAACACAGACAGCAGAAAAAAACACAAGGCTAGGAATGGAGGGGAAAGTATCCCAGGGAATGCAGCACCTCTGGCATGGACAGAGGAGCCCTCCTACTCCTGGGCTGGAGCACAGCAGCCATCCATGACTTCTCCTTTAAATCTGTCGTGCAGCTGTCTGAACTCTGAAATTTCTTTCACTCTCTCCCTCGCCTTGTTAACATGTGTTGCCTTTGGGGTAATCAGGGAAAAAATATTATGTCCTTTTACAATTACCGGGTTTTGGAATATTAAAATGTCTCTCTGCATCGGCAGTGTTATTTTGATTGGTATTCTAACCTTTGACTAGCCCATAAAGCGAGCCGCTCTTCAAGCCAATATTGCGGGACTGAAATTTAATTCCGAAATGATTCCAGATAATAGGGAGACAGATAATATATGCATGAAGGATATTATGTTTGGACTAAATGCAGCAGGGCCAGGGCTTGGGAGTTGAATAATAGCCCAGAGTGAGTTATAATCTGTGGGACAGAAATACCTTACTGTCAGGGCCAGGAGAGGAACTCTTAAATCAAAGGGAGGCAGATGAGGAGGGAGTTGAGGATAGTCATCTCAACAGGAAAGGGCATCCAGGAGAGGCCTTAAAGGAGCAGCCCTTTCTGTCCTTTTGCAGAGCAGCCTGTCCTTCCTTTCTTACTTAATAAGGAGTGCTGAGTAAAAACATTCTTCCAAGGAAAACCAATATGCAGGGGATTCTGGAAGTTCTTGTCAGTCTTTTCCTTTCTGTTCTCCTGGATTCATTAGAAGAAGGTACAGCATGGGTTGATGTCTCCGTTTCCCTACAAGTTGTACGAGATGGACCAAGGGGTTGTTGTAGTGGATTTGCAATACATGCTAGGGTAGAGTGCTCACATAATACAGAGTAATCATCAGGGTTGATTTTGACATCTACTTTCACATAAACCAAAGAAAGCACAGGCGTGGCATGTGGGCTACATGGACAGCAGTTGTTCAGGGCTCTGCCCTCGATGTTCTCAGCCTGGGACTCACTGCCAGGCCAGGCTATCTCCCTCCCTCAGGAGCTGCTGCCTAAGCTGGAGACATGGAGTAGAAGTATCTTCTGTGACAGCAGAGGTACAAATTCAGTGACTTTTAAACATTGGAGTCTTTAAGAAACAACACCTCCCTCTGGACTCTCTGTACCAGGAAGGGAACTTGTGGTTTTTGCTATTTACTCCTCTACAAGTGGCATTTTGTGCTTTGCCAGCAGCTTCCAAGCATGACAGAGTAGTCAGCAGGATACTCTCCACTCTGCAGTAGCTCAGTCCTATAACTTATCCTGTTGGGCAAGGTGTTGGGAGATTTCTGTAGGTAGACTTTGCAGAGCATTGCAGATAACCGTGCAGCTGTCCTAGGAGGAGGGCAACTGAGCAGGCAGAGATGGAGAATGATGTCTGCTGCTGGGTGACACAAACCCATGTCGATCTAACAGGCTTTGGCTCAGTGGCACAAGCTTATAGTTTCAAAGTAATGATCCCAGCCTCACATTTCATTTCCTTTCCTTGCAGTCTCAGGAGCTGGTCTTGCTACAGCTGAGAGGGGCTCTAGATGCAGTCTGGAGGCTTCAGTGGTTTTGGATGACTTGAATGATAACATACATGCCCATCTCAGGAGGGAAGAAATAGAGTGTCCATTTTGCCTAAAACAAATTATTCTGTGTGAGGGTTAGTGCTCTCCTTTGATTTTTGGTTTTGGTGGGTTTGTTTTTTTGCAAATTATGTCATCAAAACACAGTAGCAATTTTCTGTGGAACTTGTGTCTCTACAAATTTTTCAGAGAGACAGGAAACATGTTATCCTCCTGAGGGCTAATGTAAATTATATGGAAGCCACTTAGATCTATTCCAGGGGAAGGGGATGGCTCTCACAACACAAGTTAACTCCTTTACCATCAGGGGTTCTCCTACATTCTCTTTTGCTAATACATACTAGGTGTTAGGTGCATGTTAAAGTTCACCTCTTTTCCTAAGCAGGGTGTTTTGCAGCCTGGTCTTAACCTTTAGAACAAGTGAGTTTCACATACTGCATTTAGGGAGGACCTAGCACAGGTGGAAAAACCCAGGGAGGAACATAAAAGTCAGAGAACTGGAAGACATGACCTCTAGAGGAAGATTGAGGGATTTAGAGGACTAAGTCTCCAGCTGTGCCAGTGGACATTTAAGTTGGACATCCGGAAGAATTTATTAGATATTGGAATGGGCTGCCCAGGGAGGTGGTGGGGTCACCATCCCTGGAGGTGTTTGAGGAAAGACTGGATGTGGTACTCAGTTCCATGGTCTGGTTGACAAGGTGATATTAGGTCATAGGTCAGACTCCATGATCTCAGAGGTCTTTTCCAACCTAATTGCTTTTATGATCTGGGATATTCAGCCTAGGGAAGACTAAGCAGAAATAATTTTTGAGGAATGAAAGTGCTCAATTTCTGACTAGTTGTGGTGTATAGCTCTCGATCACATCCTTACCTGCTGCAAGAAGATCAGTAAGCAGCCTCCATGGATAAGAGCGGGAATATGGGGCCTCTAGCTCTTGTGAGTTCAGAAGAATGTGGTGGGAATGGTTTGGGTAGAGCTGGTCCTGCCTAGAAGCAGACAGTCAGTCATCACTTCTCCCCTCTTGCTTGCCCTTTGTGCTATACTACTTCCTTTGCTCTTGCATTGGGACACAGGCTGTTGGCACTCCTTGGGACACATCACTGAAACTCAAGTGTACGTGAGCTGGGAAAGAAGGGGTATTTCCCTTGGGTGCCATGTACAGTCTCCACTTCCCTTCTGATGCTATCTGCCCAAATGCTTGAACTGGGGAAATCCCAAGGCAGACTTTATGATTTGGTAGTGCCTTTAGGCTTCAAGTAAAAACCAGGGCCTCCTGTAGCCATGTGATACAGAGGGCTCTCAGGTAAGGTCAGAAGGTATTGATTCAAGAGAAAATGAGGAGCACAATTCTGTTCCTTGGCCCCATGCAGCCTGCAGCTACTGGAAAAAGCAGAGAGGAGAATTTGTTGCCTTGGAGCTTTTTTTAACAAGGGCAAAAGATTTGCCTTTTAGGTGAAATTCTAAGCAGCAGTTTGCTGAACACACTGCAATGGTCACTTTACCAAAAGCATCCCTATCTATGCAAGTGGTTGGAGGCAGGTTGGCATTTGTGATTCTTTCTGTGCACATTGTTTTAGCTGCAGAGAAAAGGCAGAAAGGCAGCTGCTCAGACCTTGTGTTCTGCTCTTCCTGCTGAGTGCCATATTGCTCGGCTGCACCTCACTGTGCCTGCATTCCCCATGCTGAGGGATTTGAACATCTGTCCCCTGCACCAAGGAGCCTCCTGGTTTCCATCTGGCTGTGTGTGTGTGCTGCTGCTGAGGTTAAACATGCTGCTCAGACCTTTGTTCCATGGGTCTGGTTGCTGCTTGCAGCTTGAAGAAGGAGTTGTGCTGACACTTGTGGTGGTCCTACCTCTTTATGGGGGTGTGTGCCAAAGACAAAAGTTTTAGAAAGAACTTGCACCCAGACTTGGTGCCCTTAGCATGGCAGGCCAGGAGCAAGCCAGGGGAACCATAAGAAGGGTCAAAATAAGGTGTTTGTGAGCTGGTGTCAGCCTGTCACAAGTCTGGCATTTCACTTGCACACAGGACTGCGCCTACAGGGCACTAGTGCTGCTGGCAGAAGCTGAGGCCTCCAGTCTCACCTGCCTGTTTATGTGATGCTGTGGAGCATCCTGCATTTCCTCATGTCTTTGCTGCTGAGGCCTGCCAGAGGGGCTGGAACCTTCTTCATACTTTGTCCTGGTATTGTGAGAGGGAAGCTGACCTCAGGCCTGACACAGCTCCATCCTGGAGCAAGGCTGGAAGAGAAGGGATTAGAGACAGGGCATGTTTTACAATAATCCTGCAACATGTGCTGCATTCCAGGCCAGGAGGAGCTAGGAGTTGAAGACACAAATGTGTGAAAAATGGCCTTTCCTAGAGTCCCATGGGAAAGGCAAGTGACAGAGCATCTGCATCCCAGCACTTTATCTAGAGCTTTGCTTGAGTACCAGCACAGTTGCCTAGTGCCTGGGAAAGGAGCTGGTTTTCTCAGCATTTATTTGAAAGAGAGGAGCTCCATGTAGGACCTTGAAAACAGACTTTTGCAGTTTTCCAAGAAGGCATGATGGGCTATCAGATTTTCTAGCCTTGGGGATTAAAACACTGGATGGTCCTCACTGTCCTACCAAGCCAGCATAGTTACAAAAGGTAGAGTGATTGCTTGGCATCACCACCAGCAACAGCAGACTGGTTTATGGTAGCCATTGATTTACCTGTAGGTGGGAAGGATTTATAGAACTTTTTTTTTTGGTATGAGATGTTCCTGCTGTCCTGTGCTGTGTGTGATGCACTGTCCTCCATCCTCCTGAAAGGTTTGGGACTTTGCTACTGGTGTCTTGGCTGGGAAAGTGTGGATGTGCAGCCACTGCCCCATTGCACAGAAGCATACCAGGGCTTGGTTTTGGCTTTTCATGGGTTCAGTATAAAGAGGCCAGAGATGGTAAGTAGTGAGATGGGAGATACAGTAGTCATATTTGTATATTAATAACTTGCAGTACTTCACACTTATTAAATTAATTAATTAAATCACTCAGAACCCCAAGGCTACTAAGCAAGTTGATTTCAGAGTTAGGATTAAAAGTCTCCTGTCACCCTTCCTCCATGCTAGCATAGCACTTGTGGCTTCATCCTGGCTTTTGCTCTTTCCACTTGCAGGTTTCCGTGCTTGAACTCTGCCTGCAGCCCAAGGATTGAATCTGTCAAAGTGGCTTTTCTAAGAACTGGCTGAAAAGTCTACAGATATGATCTGCTTTTGTTTAGAAAACAACTCATCTTTTGCCCTTGTCTGGGCATAAACTTCTCTTATTTTGTGGCCTGCTGGGGAGGGCAGCTCTCATCACTCTGAAGCATGAGCCCAGCCAGGGTCCATCCCACAGTGACTGGCTTTCCCAGTTGCCTGGGCACTGTCTCCTACAGATCAGGACCATCATCTCCTTGGGTGCTCTGACATGAGTGTTGCTGCTATCTTTATAGGGCATCAAAGCTCCTGAGTAAATGGCCATTCCCAAACTCATTCAGTACACATCAAACTCTCAGCAGTCCCTTCTGGGTGTCAGTAGGTGTGGTGGGGCAAGATGCTTTTATTTACTGACAAACATGTACCTCCCTTGTGTTCAATGTTGTGTAGCAAAAGCTCATAATTATGTTGTTTAATGTTTTCCTGGAGGTCCTATCCACAGCTGAAAATGTAGGTCTCACTCATGGCTGATGGATCAGCTCCACCCACCTCACCCTTCTTTGAGCCAGAACACCAGCATTTATTTCAACACTGCACCCAAAACACCTTAAAGGAAATTACTTATATTAAGACATGCAGGATGGAGTATAACTGTCTCTTCTCCAAGCATCGGTTGACATCCCTGTTGGTTTTAGTGGTGTGGAGATGAAACCTCAGTGTACTGTTCTGCCAGTGCTCCTCCTGCATGCATCGATGCTGCAGATGTGTTTTTAAACAAACTGTAGATATTTAGTGTATGGTTTTGTGCCAGTTTCAGGGAAGCCTGTTCTTTGTGCTCTCCCAGTGTGGTAACCTCTGTCAGCCTGGCCCTGATTGATGCTGTTAATATTTGAGAGATCTCTGCCTTGGCTGCTCTCCTCACTCAGGGAAGAGCTGTCCTTTGTGGATGCTGCAGCTGCCAGAGGAATATGCTTCTTGTCTGACAGTGTGTTTTGAGGGAGGCAGCAGGTCCAGCCTCCAGCAGGTTCAGACTGGGCCTTTATTTCTGTAGGTCTTTCAGCCTCCCTGGGACATATCATTCTGTTCTTGCCTTATGGCACTAACTGTATTTGGCTGCTGCAGTGGAGGGGTGTCCTCACACCTCTGCTCAGCCCTTCCAGGTACTGGAGCTGGCCTTGGCAGAGCTGCCAAACCAGAAACAGCTCTGAGTCTCTCCTGTGTTTTGGGTCTCCCTTTGCATTCGTACCACATATGTTTTCCCTGAATGGTTCTGCTGCACCATTCCTTCCTCTGTGGGGACAGTCCATGCCAGGAGGTGACTGATTCTCTATTGGTAACTCTGCCACACACAGTTTCCAGCTACCTCCCAGCAGCTGCACATGGACTGTCTGCTCTAAGCAGTGGAGGTGCATGGTCATTTCTCTTGCTGCAGGAGAGTTCTAGTGACACATTCTGTGCTCAGCTTTCCCTATGGGGCCCAGCTAAATCCAGTTATAAGAATGGGGCTGACGTGCTGAGGATAGGGGCTCTGACAGATCTAGGGGACAGTAAAGCCATGTGACTGAATACCAGACTGTGTTTGCTCTGCCTAATTATCAAAAGTATGAGTTTGTTCTGCTAGGTGCACATTATGCCTTTATTGTGGTGTAATTATGCCAGCTGCCTATGTTTAGTGTCATAAAAAGGAATAAAATGCCCATTACCCGCCTAAAGAATTCTTCTTGTGGGTTTTTTTTATTTTTATTGCTCTGGAGTACACAGTGGGGATATCTTTGATCGGCAATTCTCCATGCAAAATAGCTAGTGAAATACTGTGCCTTTCAGAGAGCTCCTCCAGCCAGCAGTCTGCTAAGGCAGCTGGCCCACAAGCCTCACCTGGCGCTGCCTCTGTTGCTTTTTGCCAGCCTGATCTGGTGGTCAAAATGGTGAAGCCGCCACAATGCCTTCCTCTGCAGGAGCTCAACTGCTTTCCAGCAGCATTTTCCTGCTGCCATCCAGGTCCCAAAGCTCCCTCCTACCGACACAGCTCATGAGAGGTGCAGGATGCTTTCCAAGACTGGGTAAAGATGCAGCCTCTCTACCTGACCTACTCAGGAAGACACAATGGTGTCTGGGTCTGGCTGAGGTATTTTTTGCACAGAATGCTTTGTTAAGGAGTCCCATGCCATGGGGAAGCACTTAAGGTTGTCAAGGAAGCAGCCCAGAGAGATGTGTGGATGGGAGCCACGTGCTCCTTTGCCCTGCCTCATCTGGCAAGTGTCACGAACCTGCCAACAGCCTGGTGGTGCTCTTACAAGAGTAGGGATACCAAGCCTCATCCCCCAGCCAGCCCAGAGCCCCTGCAATTGGGTTTTGGCTGCTTTGAGGTTTCCTGTGGTGTCTAAATATTTGAGGCCATGTTTCTGTGGTGCTGAGAGATGCCTCAAAGGAGCCACATCCTCAAGAGCCGAGGTTCTGTGCAAACATCAATTACTGAAACACATACCCTGCCAGGGAACAGCAGCGGGGGGCTTGCTTTGTGTGTGTAAATCCCAGGGGCATTTTGGTGATATTAAGTAATTTCTGGCAGGAAAGAAATTAAAGAAAGCCCCATATCCAAATCCTACATCTTCAGAGGTTTTTAAAAGCTGTCTCTCTGCCTTTCCTTCTTCTAGTGTTTCAGTCTCTTAATTGGAAACTGACTTTATTTGCCTCATTAGGAATGGTTAGTGCTGGCTATAGATAGCCCTTAAATATATGGTTTCAGTGGATGTTAAATCTCTTATGTTAGTTGGTTTATTTTTCAACTCAATGTTATGTTCAGCAGGTCCCTGATCCCCCCAGCCCAGCTGTGCCACAGATACCTTGCACAATGTCCCTTTTAATTCCCTCCACTTATTTTTTACATCAGGTGTTCCTTGAAGTGGCCTTCACAGTTCTCCACCCTTTCAGCCGATGACTACGTCAGGGGAAGATGGACTTGTGCCTCCCCGCAGCTTCATTGCATATGCACACGCTGTCTGCCCCGGCGGCACGATTGCCTTGGTGAAGAATCCAAGGGGCTGCTGATAGCAATCATTGATTAAGAGGGTAATTGTCCTGAAAATTCAGATTGATCAAAAGGCAGAAATGATAACTTGTGTAACTGTGTTTAAAACCACGTCCTGTCAATAGGGGAGACTGAGACGTGGCGAGCAGAAAGCAGGGAGAATTGGATGTGCAAGCAGGTGAGTGTGCCTGTGGTTCAGGGAGGAGGGGGAGCCATTCTTCCTTGGGGTCCATAGCAGGATGTTTCTTGTCACTGACACTGGGCTATTGGAGATTCAATCACTTTTATCTTCCCCTCTCTCTCAATCCAAATGCCTTTTCATATTAGAAAATTAGAATCAGCTCTGCTCATGCAAGATTTATTAGCTCTGCTGAGCAATACCACAGAAGAGTAAATGATGTCGCATTTCAGGGGCTTTTTACACATTATGACCAAACTTGCAACTTCTTAAGTATTTTTCCATTGAGCCACTGCAGTATGTTAAAGGGATGGGGAGACAAACTTCTCTCTGGAAATAGTTCTGCATCAGTTCAGATGTCTTTTCTTTATTATCAGAATGATTGGATTTGGATTCTAATACAGATCTTTTCTTTGGGCTCAGTTTCTGTGCTTATTGCTCTGGAAATCAAACTCTGAGAACTGAGCCTATTTATCACATTTTTTTCTTGGGTCCCTTTGTAGAAACTCTTTTTGGTGCTAAAATGGGCGTCTTTGGAGCTCTGCTGCTAGCTGGCACTCATTTACATCTGAAGAAGGCAAATCTTGTTTCATACTCACTTCTTTTCCGTTGTGTTTTGCACTTGGTGGCTTCTTTTTAAAATGCCTTTTGACCTTGTGCTGTACACGGCTCATGTTTTGTGTAGTGATGGTCCTTTGGTCTTCAGGTAGTAGATGTTAAAGCTCTTTAAAGACAGGAATTAATTTAGGCTCACACCACTCAACAGATGTTATTGTGGGGCTACTGAGGCATGGGGGGTTGGATGATTTTCCTATGAATTCATATCAGATATTGAAACAGAAATTAGGTCTCATCTCTCCTGCCTCTGGACTTCAGCCACAAGTCTTGTTTGTGAGGCTTTTCGCTTTCAAATTGCTTTGCAGGCATTAAATCCATGCAACATCCTCGTGGGCTGGCTGCACAGGAGGGTCACTCAGCCACAGGAGTCAGAACGAGCAGTTGCTGGGAGCCTCTGCCTGAGCTGCTGTTCAGTTTTTCTCCCCGTCTCAAAAATTAAAGTACTTGAAATACACGGTATTTAAGTGATGCTACCTACACATATCCTTGGTGCTCTGCAGCATTTCACCCCTCTCAGAACGGGCATTTTGTATGTAGCCCCTACACAAAAATGGCTGTTGCCAAGGTAAACACCATTTTTCTGCTAGATCTGGTTTGGAATATTCTCAAAAGGGAGAAAATTTTTCTCCAGCCATCATTATTTAAGTAGAGATCACCACACAGGGATATTGATGCAGCTCAAGTGTCTCACACCAAAACCAGCATTAAGCAACAGAAGCTGGAATCAAGCTGTGGAAGGGAATAGTTCATTCATAGCTTCATCTGCTGTCATTATGGTGTGGTAGAGCCCAGCACCTGCAGCTGAGCTTTTGCCAGTCTTTTGTCTATTTGGATCTGACTTTTTATTGACATGGCTGAGCTGCTGGGAGGATTGCAGTGCAGACAGAGTGAAGGAGAAGTTTGGGCAGCCTCACAGTTAAGTCTCCAAACACTCAGCAGCATACTCTTCTTGGCAGGTGTAAAGGGACTATTAACAGGCAGTACTAATTACATTTAAAATAACACCATATTTGGACCTGTGCCAAATATGCCAGCTTAACTTTGTGCAAGTTTTGCCATACATCTTAAAAAAAGCCATTTCTGAAGAGCTGCTTAGAACTTTTGTGGCTGGCAGGGAGGTTTCTCATCAGGTGCCAGTGCTTGGGAGGCAGATGCACTTGACAGGCAGAAGTACTTGACTTCTCCTTCCATGTACAAGTACTATGTATTATTCAAGGTCTTCTTAAGTCAATGCTGGGTTATTAATCGGTCGTTTCTCTGCATGTTAAATTTGCCTACTAATTTCGAGGCTCTGGAAGAGGACTCTTCTCTGTGGGTCCTCTTCTCTGTCAGAATTGCACAGTATTTTCTTTCCCTCTGTGAGTCTCTGAACACCCATGTATGCAATCTATGGCTGCTGCACCCCCTTGCTTTGAGTTCAGATGACATAGTTCTGCCTGTGCAGTAGCTGCATGGGGAGGTGAAGTCCAGGTTAATGACATAATGTTCCTATATCCAGATAGTCACGGATAGTGGGGGGAGCAGGGGCAGGGCTTGAGCAATGAAAGCCTTGTTGAACCTTGAGGGACCAAGCAAGACCCCCACACACCACCTCCTAAGGACTATCAGTGCTGCCGTCTCAGGTGTCACTCTGGTGTGGTGTCCAGGTGTGGGGCAGGCATTGTACACAGGCCAGGAGGGGTTTGATCCATGACATAGACGCTGATCACCTCCCTTTGGCTCCTGCTCTCTTTGCAGACTGATGTAATGAGTTATTTGCAGCTGTTTTGGAGACAGCTTCTTGTCTTGGGATTCTGTCTCCCCTGTACCCCAGCCAGACTTTATGCTCTGGTCTCCTCTCCCTCTACAAGCTCTGGCGGTGCATCCTGTGGTAGGCAAGGCACGTGGGCCAGTAGCGCCTGCACGTTCCAGGAATCACGTCAGCTGTCATTACTTACATTTCCTTGATTGGGAACAGTCAGTTATGTCACCGTTCATCATCGCGTCTCTCCCAGGAGACGCTGAGGAAGGAGGAGAGGAGCAGGAATTATAAAGCGCTTCTGCGGTGCTCTGCCAATCCCACTGCTCCGTTAGCTGAACATCTGTCATCAGGCAGCTTGAAGAGAAGGTGCTTTTGTCTGATGGATCTTCCCATTGTAGCTCCACAGGGAGGAGCCTTCTGCAACACCAGGACTGCCCCACTGGAAGAGCACGGGGGACTCTTACAGAGTTTAACATGAAGGGAATGATGCTGCTGCCTGGGAAGCTCTGTGGGGTACTGCAGCAGAGCATGCTGGGCAGCTGGGGCCACAGGATGGGCTCTCCTGGCTGACAGCTGCTTTGAGCCAGGTAGAGTTACCAAAACTATTTCCAGTCCAAATAAGTTAGTGTTTGGACCTGGATGTTGTCCCCAAGTGTAACTGTGAAGGATTTCTGCCCATGTCTCAGGTGGGGTTTCATCCTCCCTTTGGCCAGGAGCTCCAAATTCCCCAGATGAGAATGAGATCTGGATTTTGACAAAGGAAAGTTCTCATTTCTAATGAAGAATTATCTGGAAAGTTTCCAGTCCTCTGCCCCAACTGATTTGGGAATTTGACCCCAGTTCCAGCAAGGAGTTTCTTTGACTCTCGTCCCCCTGGCAAGCTGGAGGACAACATTTGGCAGTAGCTGTGGCCATCTCTGGTGGTAGAGCCCATGATGCCATGTGTGGTGAGGAAGACAGTTTGTCTGTACAGCAGTCACCTGTAAATGAATTTGTGACTGAACTCAGGGTGGGTTTGAGAGGGTAAGAAGAAATAGGAACTCTGTGGCTGTAGCCAGGAGGTGCTCCAGACACCCCAAGGCTTATGTGACAAGGTTGTCAAGGCTGGAAGCCGGAAGGATTCAAGAAGCACATGCAGCCCAGCAGGACACAGTAGGAGGGAGGGAAGGCAGTAGTGCTTGCTTCCTTGTGTTTCATGCTATGTGTGTTGGTCCTGGCACCATGACTTGGGAGAAATGCTATCTGCCAAGCACAGTATTCACATTTTAATTTCTGTTAACTGGGCACAGAGCAAGGGTGGCTTGACAACAGCTGGACCTGGCAGTGCCTCTCCAGAGATCAAGCCACTAAAGGGGAGGAAAGCCAGGACAGGAGAGGTCTGTACCTAGAGTACAAAGTGGGGAAGGAAAAGAAGTTCTGTGGTTCTGTATGTTTCTCCATGGAGCAGCTCCATCACAGGCAAGAAGATTGTTCAAAGGGGAGTATTAAAACACATGGAGGAACCGGATGGTACCAGCAGTGGCACACGGGTGCTGCCCAGGGCAGGTGTGTGGGTAGGTCATGGGTGGCTGAAGCAGCCTGGTCCTGCCTGTGCAAGGCATCTTGTGCAAGTACAGCCAGCAAGGTCTGACCTGTGATCCATCCTATCATTTAAAGAACTTGCACTATACAGAAGCGATGCTTTCTTTATGCCAGGGGCATCACTACACTTTCTCTTAGCTGAGTTTGAAGAGCTCTTGCTGTCCCCAGCTTTAGGTGTAGGCATTGTTGTGCTGGATGGCCCAGGTGCATGGTGTTTGCTAGGCAAGAAAGAGATTGAAAAGGGTACATGGAGCAGAGGAGAATTGTTCTTGAGGAAAGGTGGGTTTCTCTGGTGGGTGGATAGCTAGTGAAGTGAGTAAATACTTGCTATAAACATGTTCAGAGCATCTCTGTGTGAAGAACCCAGCACAGCTTTTCCAAGTGAATAGAAAGAGAGCCCGGGTTCAGTTCATATGTCTGTTTTCATTTCTTTTCTTCTTCTGGTCAACTGCGGCTGTAGATAAGAGTTTTCTATTTGAAGTTCAGAAGGGAAGGGAAACCCATTGTTAGAAGGGGAGACATTTTTTTTGCTTGATATCTATCTCCAGCAACACAGCAGAGAAGGAAAAGATTTGCTATGATAAAGGTAGGTTTAAGGAGAAGAAAAAAAAAAGGCACATTGAGTGTTGCTTTTCTCTGTACTTCAAAGCCTGGAGTAATATGGAACAGTATAAAAGAAGAGAGGGGAAAAAACAACCTAGCCCACTCTCTGCACGGGGGCTGAGAGTGCCATAATAGAGCACCATCCTGTCCAGAAATCCAGAGCTCTGCCTGAGCTGTTCATCTGGGCTTGGCATGGTGGTGTTCAGCATGCATAGCACCTGCCAGGAGTCCGCAGGGATGGGCTGCAAAGGGGGATTAATGCTCTTTATGGGAAAAGCAGAGGAAATGTTTTGCAGGTGTGCATCCTGTGGAAGGACTGAACCAAGGGAAGTCACTCACTGGAAAGAAAATCAGGCAAATGTGGAAGCAGTATGGGGAAAATGTGCCAATAAACATTTAATTATTAAAATAACTTGGAGAGTGTATGGAGTGTTCAATACAGCGTGGCAGTGAAAAAGCTGAACAGCACAGCTCTGGTGAAGGCTGTGGGTGGGAAGTAGCTAAACATCTCTGTCCATGTGCCTCAGGGCCAGTAGAGTTGGTTTTCTGGGGTCCTGTAGAATCACCATTACCCAGTTTATTCAGTTCATTCTGAACAAGTAAGAGTAGAAGAGTGCAGGGGATGGGGTACCTGTGAGTGCCACTCCTTTGATTGGAGCAGGCATGAGCATACACAGGGACTGCAGCACCACAATCATCAGCAGGACTCCAGTGGCCTAAATGTGGGTTTGGGCTGTGCAAGACAGGCAGGAATAGGAGCTCCCTGCCAGGGGACAAGGCTGGGGACAGAGAAGTGTAGCCTGGGGAGCTGGGGCTTGTGCCACCCCTGCTGTAGTTCTGCTCTGTTGATGCAGTCATTTCCTTTCCTCTGGCTCTCCAGCCAGACTGGCTCTGGGAGCATGATGCTCCATGTCTGCTCTGCTGTCATTGTGATTTTGGTCTTTATCCCCATCCTAAGCTCCATGCACAATCTTGGCTTCTGGAACAGCCCTTATTGTGTCAGCCAGTTGCTGCTCTGCCAGCCTGTTTTGGGCTTGCTGTGCTGCTGGGACACCCCTGGAAGAGACACCATCCAAGGCCTCCCGTTCCCCTCCAAGAAGCTAGTGCCTTAAATAAAGGAGAAAGCAAGCCTGTGCTGGAAGCTTTGCCTCTGTGGGAGTCTGGGGAGGAGCAGAACAAGAAACCAACAAACTCATTTTCAGTGCTGACCTGAACAGAGGTTGGAAGTGAAAAGATTTCCAGCAAACCTGGGCTGGTCAGGGTTGCTAACGAGCCTTTCCTTTGAGCAATGTTTTACATTCTTTAAGGATGGCAGGGTGCTCTTGGGGAGAATCTGCTAAAGTAAATGGCAGAGTCAAGTGTGCCGGCTCCTTTCTTTCCCTTTTCTTTTCCCTTTTTTTTCCTTTCCCCTTTCTTGGTTCTCTTTATTATGTGGAGTTGCTCTGGCTCTTTCTCTCACTTCTGTTTCTCCTTTTGTTCTCTCTTTGTCTATTTATCACACTGTGAAGGTTGAAAGAGATGTTATTAATCTGGGAGAATGAAGGCAGGATTAGTGGTATGAATCGGATTTTGAGAGCTGTAATGATGGAAAGACTCGCTCTGCTGGCGGGCTGCGTGAGTTTGATAAATGGGGAGCACTCCAAACTGACTCGCGCCTTCCTCCGCACTGCTCGCTTTGCCCGCTGGGGCGTGCCATGCTCTCAGATCTGCCAGCCATCCCACACCGCTCCTACCTGAACCAGAGCAAAAAGCCAAGGGTAAATCAGAGACAAATATCTCCCATTGCACTTAAAGAGATCATTTCTTTCAACATCTTTTTCAAACAGAGTCCTGTCAAGTTCTTGGACAGCCTTGTGTGGAGGTAGGATCCTTCCTTGGAGTGTGGCTCGGAGCCGTGGCCGTGTGTTATTGTCTCCTGCTGTGGCTTTGCAGAGAGCATTGAGGAGTCAGTGTGGCTGAAGCAGAGCTACTATCCTGCAAAGCACGAAGAAGCAGGATCATCTCCATAGGGCTGCACCCTGCTGTGCTTGCTTCCTGAGGACTGCACCAGGCTTCAAAGCCCTTGTGCAGCTGGAAGAAAGCAGGGGCTATTTCATCAAAAGTTGCTTTGGGGGTCTTTGCCCTGAAATCTTCTGAGTGAGGAGTTCTCTTCTTGCGTAACATGAACCAGGGTCCCTGTTACCAACCTTGAGGTGGGGCAAAGTAGGCTCTGGGAACAGCTTCAAAGAGTAACAGCCCCCAGCTGTGGTCCAAAACAGGGTTCTCTGTACAGCATCTTTAGTGAGTATGGTTCTTTCCTGGGATCACCCATCACTGCATACTCACCCACTTGAACTCTTCTTCATCCCTACCTTTGGGTATGTGGTGGCCCACATTGCACTCTACAGAGCCAGAAAAGCTAGGGACAAACTCAGAGGTGTAGGTTATGTTGTACTTTGAAGCAAGGACAGAGCTTACTGAAGTTATGCCCACCAGGCATTCATATGTGGGGACTGTGCCCTTGTCCCAGGGTCTTTCATGAAAGTCCTTACCCTCTAGTATGGTCTCTGTGGATATTTTGGGCTCGCTGCTTGGTCATGGCTAGGCTTGGGTCTTGTGGTCCAACCACATTGCCATGTGCAATGTCTTGTGAAGGTTTGGGATCTTTAGTGCCCCTTGCCCCAGAGGCTGTGGGCATAGACTTGGCCCTACAAGCCCCCATCCAGGGGAGCAGCGAGTGCCTGGTGGTGGTTGCAGGACAACCCATCACTGCAAGGTTTGCATCTTGCCTGGGTACAGCAAGGGGTTATTGCTCAGTAGAGGAGAGGAAACAACAGTGTGCAGGAGCAATCCTGCTTCCAAAGGGGAGTCAGACCACCAGTAAGCCCAGAGTTGTCAATGTCCCTTTAACTACAAGGTAATGGACTCCCCCGCGCTCGGGCTGAGCTCTGCTCCTGCCTTGCCAGGAACAGTAATGATTGTCAAGGTAGAGCTAATGAGACGTGCACATCTTTAAAGGATCGTGGCTTCCAAGACAAAATTAAAAGGCAAAAAAAAAGAAAAAAGGAGAGAGAGAAATGAGGGAAGGAAAGTCCCACTGAACTGCCTTGGCCGGCAAGATGTCTGTCCATCTGTCTTGCCTGCCCTTGGCAGGATCACCCCTAAATGACTACGAGGGCCTCTTTGCTTGCTGCTGCAACTTCTATTTGGCCCTGAGAGCCCTTTTACTGCCCTGTGAGCTTCCTCCCAGCCCCTCTGCAGGCTCTGGCCCCAGCGAGGAGAGAGCAGGGCATTGCTGGGTATGTGACACCTTTGCTGCTGTGTGGCATAGCTGTGGGGACAGTGGAGCTGAAAAGTGGGATAGCAATAAGGTGTACAAGGAGATTAAGAACACAGGACTATCCTATCCTGGGTCAGTTGAAAATGTGAGGATGGTGGTGTTGTCAGTCCTGGCTCATCCCTCTCTTCATCCTTTTCTCCCAGGTCTGGGATTGATGCAGTTTGCATTTCCAAGCATACATAAAGGCACAGTCTGGATACCAGGGTTTTAATGATCTCCCAAATGCCTGTCCCATTGTCGGTAGGGAGGTAGAGATGTCTCCAGTGTTGGGAAATGTTCCATGGCCACTCCTGGCATAGGAGAAGGCTGTGCCAGTCAGGCTGAGTCAGTATGTAACCCTTTGGGAAGAGCTGGCAGGGGAGCTGTGCAGTATTTGGTGTGACTGCCTGCCCACACTTTTCCTCCTCACTATTTCAACTTCACAGGTTGAATTGGTTCAGAGCAGCCAAACTAAATGAGGAGAGAAATGATCAGTCAAATATTTCTTAAATCCTGTCTTTAAGAGATAAGTGCTTGGCTGGAACTTTAAGGCAGGTAATGAGGCTCTCTTCAGATCAGCTTGTGATGTGGAAAGTGCTAGATTGACCAGGCTGCAACTGGAAGAAAGCTCTGTCACAGCCGGGGATGGTGCGGCACGGGACTCCCCACACTCTGGCACTCTGCGCTAGCTACCGCCCACTGCTCTCTGCTGCCTTTGCCCTCATCCTGCGAGGAGTAAAATACAGCTTGGAGCTGTGGGGAGCAGCTTGCTCACACAAAATTGAGTGACTACCTTCCACACAAGGAATGTCAGTCAGTGCTTTGGATCCCAGGCCCAGTTTGCTCCAGCCATGCAGGCAAGAGCTTGAGTGGAGGTGGTAAGCCACAGGACCACTGTCCCTCTAAAGGACTCTCACCAGTTTTCAGTTTTAAGCTGACAGATTTGTTTTGCTGAAAAAATCAGAGTGACTTCAAGCCTTGCCATGGCTTTGTGAGGTGGGGTTCTCTCAATCACGGCTCAAGCTGGTGCAAGGGGAGAAGGAAAATTACATCATTCTTCCAGCAGCCTGGTAAGGATGTGTTGGTAGGATCATCCTTCCTTTTCAAGACACTGTCCTTGCCCTCTGCAGTGGGGCATGAGCAGTGCTGGTCTGTCTCAGGATGACACCTTCACATGGCACTTACCAGAGAAGAGGAGCTGGTTTGTTGGAGAAAAAGTGGCAGTGCAGGAGCAGCAGAAGAGAAGGGAGCAATGCTGTGCAAGATGAGATGTACAAGTGTCTCTTCCTAGCTCCAAAATACTTGCTTCTCCTTTAGTCTGTGACTGGGAAAAGAATCTGGTCTTACCTGCATGCTCTGTGCCACAATGCCAGTTCCAGACGCCTATGCCCTTGCTCCCTTGTGCCGTGCCCACCAAGCAGCACCTTGCCATCTTTAGGCAAGGCATCTCTTCTTTAGGGCTTTCCCAGGCAGGAGCTGGGGACCCTCTGAGCTTTCTGGTTTGTATCCAGGATTTTTAGACCTTCTGTTGTTAATTATTGAGATGTAATAATGTGATTAGTGCACTATTAAAAAAATCGCTGATATGATTACCATGGATTTAATATCACATGATATATCATTACATTGTTACATGGTGACAGATGTAATTGAAATACACTTATTGGAGCCTGGGGTTGTGTTTCATTCAATCACAGCAGCACCTCCGGGGGGCAGAGCAGAAATGGCTAAAAAAAAAATAAAAAGGCATCAGCATTGGAATTTGTACTGAAAACAAAGAAACTTGCAGCCTGTTCAAGTGTGCAGCCTGGCAACTGCTGCTTTGGCATTTTCTCCAGAGGAATTTAGAAAGGTGCAAGTTTGGAGGATCACCTGGAGGAGATTGGTCAGTCGAGTTGAACCTGTTTGGTCAGGGGACCGGCAGGAGGATGTGTGCTGTGGACTTGTACCCAGAAGGCTTCCAGCCATCTTGCAGCACATGAGCCTGGCACTGTGGGCAGTATGCCACTGACCTCTTGGTCCCTCTTGGTTCCTGTTTAAAAGGCAAGTGGAGCAGAAGATGGTATTCAATGTGCTGTGGGAAAGCCAGCCAGCCACTCCCCACCTTCTGCCTAACTCATTTTTGGAGTCAGGGATAACTCAGAGTGGCTCAGGCTGTGCCACAGAGGGAGGGTAGACAGTGGTGAGCTCACCTGTACACTGTGACCTGGGTCATGTTTCCTTCCATGTCAGTGAGAAGAGGTGGCATCTGTCTCTGCCACGTTATCCTCAAGGGGATTTGCACGTGGGCTTTGGGCAGCTGGGGTGAGGAGAGAAACAGCTCTCATGTACCCTCTGCAGAGGCAGCCAGCTAAACCAGAGCCTGGGCAGGGAAGGGACTGGGCTCTCACTGCCCGTGGGGCAAGGCCTGGGCTGGAGAAGTACACCTGTAAGAGAAACACAAAGACCCTGCCTGCTGCTGGCTCAAATCTGCTACTTCTCAACATGGTGGTTGAAAAGCTGGTGGTGAACACAGAGGTGTCCTACTCCTTCATCTTCTCCCCTTCCCAGGGTCACCTAGCCTCCCAGTCCCCTACAAGACAAGTTTGGGGTATTGCCTTGAACAGGATCAGAGCTGTGGCAAGACTTCAGAGATACAGTACAGCATACTTAATGCATTTTAATTGCCCTTATCATCACCATGTGCTAAATCTCATTCCCTAAAGGGGGTAGAGACATGATTTTGTCTCAGGTACACCTGGTCCCACCTCTACTGGAGGTCCCAGGGCTATTTTATCTTTGCCACAGACAGTGTGTAGGTGACTTCAGAACTGAAGGGGATATGTTTAATCTTGCCCTCAGCCAAAACAAAGAGGAAGAATTTGTGGATAGAGTGAAGGCGACTTTTCCACCAAGAGGGGAATGCCAGTGTGGTGAGCTTGAGACATCTGGATGTTTGCATAATGATGTAGCAGCATCTGGCCCTGGTCACTAGCTCAGCATTCACATGTTCAGCACAGCATTACCCCCTAATCCAATGTGTCTGTCCCCAAAAACAAACCTTGCTTGAGGGATCACTTATATTTTGGGCTTTCAATTCTGTGTCCTCCCCTCTAAAAAGTGCTCCCACTCCTCTTTTGTGGAGGCAGCATACCCATTCTAAGCCCTTGTTTTGTTGGGAGCTGTGGAAATTAATTTCCAACTGGCATGGGAGCTCTCTCGCTGGGAAGACTCTGGCAAGCATCTTTCTTTTGAGGTTAAAAACATAATTTCAGTCTGACCTCTGCATTTCGGAGCTTTTGTTGGTTTTCTCCACCCCCAGATGGTTTTTGTGTGTGATTTTAAAATAGCCTTCTTCTCTTGGTTGAAGCTAGCTGATGCGTCCACTTCTCATTCGAGGATTGTTGTGTTTTATTAATGCTGTTATTATTCCATTACTGTCATTGTGCTCTTTTATAGCAAATAGCTTAATTTAGTTGAGATACACAGATGCTTAGAGTTTAAGTGAAATCTTCAGCACTTGGTATGCTGGGCACTGAGCAGATATTCCCTAAGCACTTTGGTATAAACCTTTCACTTAAAAACAAATAGGCTTCTGAGGCAGTGCTAGGTGGCAGGAGCTTGGGATAGGGGAGAAAGGGCAGGGGACTACCTGTTTAGCACTACACAGAGGACCTCATAGTTAAATGTGACTATAGGTGCTGAGGAATGAAGCTTCCACTAAGGATTTCACCCCCAAGATGGGTTGTGACGGGTCCCTCTTCCCTACCAATGCTGCAGGGCATGGGGAATTATGCCACCAGCATTGCTGGGTGCTTAAGGTTGAGATTTTTAGAAGTATGGGGACAAAGTGTACCATAATTTCTTCATCTGAAGCTGCCTGGCTCTTGGGAGAGGTGAGGACTGGACATGCTGCCACCCTGGGGTAGAAGGTACAGTGCCAGTGAAACCCAGTGAATGTTTGAAGAAAAACATGGCTGCTGGAAAGCTGTACTGTGCTGCAAGTAGATCTTGGAGTAGCGCAGTTGAGAAATAACATTGGTGCCCAGACAACTTAGGGGCCAGGGCCCTACTGTTAGAAATTACTTGGGTGCTTAAGCCTCCTGGGAAACTGGTGCAATCCAGGCTTTGAAGTACCTTAGCTACTTCTGAAATTTTACCACTTACTGTTGACAGATGTTTGTCTGAAATGGATGCTTCCTGCTTGGCGCCTCTGGGCATTCATTAATACTAGTGATAACAATTTCAGATTGTCTCCTACACCTCTTTCCCTGCCTCCATCCCTTAAAAATTGCAAAGGTAAAGCTTGTTAGTGTCATGTTATTTGTGCACTTAACTCTTACTGACTTGGCAAAATCTGCTGATTTTGGTGCTGTCGATGCCAAAATTTCTTTACATGGAGCAGGGAAAGCAAGAAGAGAGTAAAGTAAAATGGACCAGGTAGATTGCCACACAGATTGAGGTGGTGCTGATGGCGGTGTTGGCTCACGTTGTCCTCTACACCTGGCCATGGCATGGAGGGTAGCATGTCTCTGCCAGATGGTCCTGCCTGGAGCAGCAACTTTGCCTTCCCCCTCTACCACCTATACCTCTAAGACACCCCAGTCTTCCTGGGGAGGGCTCTGCTCCTCTCTTGAGCTCCCCAGGGACAGTCTCTTTTGGGGTGCAGCTAGCAAAGACTTCTTCCTTCCCCCCTTTATTCTGTGGCCAAGCGAGGGGAGCAGCTCCCTGTGGTGGGGGACTGTTTGGGGAGGAGTGCTAAGCATGCTGTCTGTCTCCAGTGTGTACTCATAATAGCTTGGGGGTCCATGGGGAGTTCCTGGGATCATTTTTATTCCCTGCTTTGCAGCAGCTTTGTGACTTTATCTGGCTTTTGAGGCGACTGGGGTAGCTAACAACATGCATGGAGCATCCTCTGCGGAGGAGGCCTGGTGCCCGGGTTTGCTAGAGGTCTGCTTTACCACTTACGAGAAACGAGTTAACCTCCCTTTGATCTCAGTTCACGGCTAACCCTTTAACAAAGTCCGGGATGTGCAAGGAAATCAATACTCAAGGCATTGAATTTAACACCAGCCATCAACTCAAGCGTAACACACACACTGACTGACTCCGATTACAAGGAGCGGTCTGGTTTGAAGCTTGTTTGCCAGCTCTCTGGGGTGGTGCGGAGCAGCAGTGGGGAGGGCAGGCAGGCTTACATGGCTTGCTGTCATTCAGGGAGGCAGTAAGAGGGACCTGGTGTGCTCTGCCATGTCCTCCTGATCGTCTCTGCCTTCTGGTGCCTCATGTCTCCTTATACCTCTGATTTGTAGCCCCAGCAGCTGTTCCCTGACCCTGGAGCAGAGAGCTTGGATGCCGTGTGTGATCACTGAATGCCTGTTTGTGTACACATGAATTGTACTCTGCTGGTGAGAAGCAATAGGACCCAAGGCAGGGCAGGTTCTGCTGACCCAGACAAAAATCAGTACTGCAGGTTAAAAATCTGAAAATAAAATGCTGCAGGTGGGTATCTGGTCAAGGAGGCCGACATGTCATTTTGCCAGCTTAGTCCTCCCCATGGAGATCTAATTAGATTAGTGGTTGGGACATCTTGTTCCATACCAGCTTCTTTGTTCCTTGTTCCATACTCTTTGCTGGCACACTGGCAGTGGGCAGACTGCCTGCCATGGTTCCACATTAGGAAAGCCAAGTGGTCCACAGACAAGTGCTTTCTGGACAGCCCATACACCTACTCATCACATCTCAGCCCTCCAACCCCCAGCTGCAGACCAGCTCTTCTCCGGGGACATTTGTTCCTATTTGCTCTTCATCTTTCCACCAGCCACAGCCAGAGCTGAGACAGCACATGTAGGTTAGGGATGAGTTCAGAGGGGAGCTGAAGAATGCTGAGGGGGTGGGGTGAGCATTCCATCACCCCACAGCTCTGTCCTTGCGCTGTGGTTGTGTGGGAGCCATCCCTCTTCTACACATGCTTAGTAATGCTGGGCAGAGCTTCTGGGGTGTGCTTCTCAGTTCTTGTATCACCAGCAGGCAGCAAGGCAAATCCTACTAGTGTTTCCCAGGCTCAGTGGCTGCGAAGAGCCAGCCGAGCCACAGAATCTTGGCAGTGGCAAGCAGTGATGGCCCCTTCCACAGTGAGCAGGACCCAGGGGCATCCATGTGACCCAGGGGTGTCACAGTGCCTCAAAGGAGAACTGCAGACATGGTTAAAAGCTACAACCAGAGAGTGTCCAGCTTGCCCAGTAAGAAGACCCTGCTTGGCTGGCTGCAGGTGGCTCCCTGTGTCTTTGCAGGAGCCTAGCCTGGCTGGAGACCACTGAAGCCTGGTGGCACCAAAGAGCTGTGGAGATGCCTTAAGCTCTCTTGAAAGACATGGGTTGAGCTCTTGAGGACCCAAAGTCCTTCATTTCTATCAACTGTATCATGATCTCTGTCACCTTCTCAGGACTATAATATGGTGCTGGTGCCCCTTTCCCTCTCCAGCTATCCAGTCCTGCTCCAAACTCCTGCCTGGCTGTAGCTGCTGTAGTTCATCCCTCCATGCCTCCATTAAGAACCTCTTCTCAGGACCTTGCCATGTTCTCCTTGCAGGTCCCTTTATTCTCTGATTTCATAACCTCTCTCCAAATAGATTCTCTCATGATATGTTTCCCAGCCTTTCAGACCATCTCCTTCTGTTTGTTCTTCCATTGAAACTGGGAAACCTCAATATTGCTGCTGGTGCCCCAGCAGGCTCTGCTAGCTGGGCTGCTTGCCTGGCGTTTGCATCCATCACAGCTCTTAGAGGTGCCTCTGCTTTAACCTCCTCAGTCTTAACCCTGACCCGAGTCAATAATCATGAGGAAGAACTGCTGCTTAGATGATCCAGTGTAAACTCTACCTTTGATTAGACAGGTATCGTCCCTAGGCACTGGCACAGCAGCACCTTGTTAGCTTTTCTTGGTGTTCCTTTACTGCAGCCATGAGAGCCTCCAATGTGAGCAGGGGATGGGCTGCTGCCCTAGTAATCTTTATTGATCTTTTCCCTGATGTCTCACGCATTGTATTTCTTGCTTTTCTCTCGTTCTTCCAGCTGCCTCTCCTTTGAGCAGCTTTGCATCTTGTGGGAGTGCAGAGAAACTCTGTTTTTTTCAATTCTTGCAGAGCAGCAGCACTCAGAGACTCCAACAGCTGTTATTGCTCTGCAATGAAAACTTGGACTTTGCTCCTGCATGTTTGCTGTCTGTGAGGAGGAGGTAAGAAAGAGTAGGGCAGGTATCTTCATGCCCCTCTGGTCTGTTGTGTATGGACCAGTTTCTCTGTATTGTGTGAGAGGTGTTTTAGAGAAGGTCATGTCCCAAGACCTGATCTGGTGAATATGAAAATGGAAGGGACTGAAAGATGTGAGCTGAGGGAGAGTTGGTCCTGCAGGATCACTCTGATTTCTTTCCCATCCTCCAGGGCCTGGGTTTTCCAAACAGACTGTGAAACACATTTGAACATACTGGTCACCCAGCATCCCCCCCTTGCTGCCAGCTTGCAAGCACCTAACCTTGTCAATGACAGGTAGTGGAAAGCAGACAGTTGAACTGTCTTGTCTGGCACTTGCACTGTGAATGGATGTGCAGTTGTACATTATCTCCCTTGTGTTTTTCTCTTGGTAACCTGTCCGTGGGTCTCTGCCCTCTATGGTCCTATCATCCCCATCTGGCATGTTTGTGCACAGCAGCTGAACCATCGCCAGAGGCGTCCTTGCCAGAAATATCCAGACCACCATATGCTGAAACATGCTATGTGAGGTGCAAAGGAGCAGTGTATCTGCTCTGGACAAATGGCTTTGTTTTGCACTGGGAAAACTGGAGTCAAAATGTCAAAGCAGTGTTTTGCGCAGGAATAGATTGTTCCTTTCCAAAGGGCAACAGTTCTGTCACTGGCTTTTACTTTGTGGCTCCCAAGCAGAACTATTCCCACACAGTGAAACAAGCCAATATTTTGGCTTTTCCATCCTAGCTTAGGATGAAAGGTAATGTCTTTGGTCTTTCAGTGGGGTGGATGCAGTTTCCCAGCCTGTTACAGCAAGAGCACACTCCCTGCCAGGAGGCAAGGATGAGTCCCAGGGATGTGTTGCTTCTGCTTTCAGCACGTTTGATCCAGCCCGTCTCTTTCAAGGTGTGTGGAAATGAGCTACAATCTCATCATTCCTGTGGAGGCTTCTCAGAGGAGATAGCAGAAGGGTCACAGCGCCTCTGGAAATCTCCCTTCAGGTGATGTGCCGTCGCATTTCACA
Source organism: Anthoscopus minutus (assembly GCA_013399455.1). Classification (NCBI taxonomy): domain Eukaryota; kingdom Metazoa; phylum Chordata; class Aves; order Passeriformes; family Paridae; genus Anthoscopus; species Anthoscopus minutus. The sequence continues at coordinate 501,230 of VWYI01002155.1, forward strand.
GCAGACAGACAGAATAACCTTTAGGGCATGGTAAGAGGCAGCGTTTTGAACTCTGAGCTGGGGAGCTCAGGAGCTCATTTCTCTGACACATCATCTGTGTCCCTGCCAGTTCCTGCATCCTCCTGAAATACCTTTGTCCTAATCCATCACTTACTTAGCTAGAATTAAAAAAGAAACGAAAAAGCTGGGCAGTTGGTCCCTTGTGTGCTGGCCACACAAAAGCTGCAGAAATGCACCCAGACCCTCTGCTGTAGCCAATTTTGCCTTAATTTGAGCTGGTCTTAGTCTGTGTGGAGGAGGGGGGCTGCCCCACCAGGCCAGCTCCTAGCAGGAGAACAGCTCTCCTGCACTCTCACCTTTCCTGCGTTGCAGCCTCGGTACGTTGGTCCTGAGTTGGGCTTTTTCCCCCCAGATTTATCTTTGCAGTAATGGGGAGATGAGCGGGCTGGAACCAGGTGAGCTGGGGTATGTACAGGCTGGCACAGGCTGCCCCTATGAACCAGAGGCTGGGAACACCGGGAGGAAATCGCTGGCTCTCCCTCCTCCCTGCTCTGGAGTAAATAATGGTACTTTTTATTTAGCTATTATTTCCCAGTGGCAGATATCTCCTTGGCTGTCTGTTTAACTATCTTTATCTCACCCTCCTTCTCTGTTTGATATTGTTATAGATAAACAGATAGCTACCTTATTAAATAACATGTTTAAAGAGACCAGTGGTATGGTTAACATAATGCAGCAGCTGTTGATTTGTCTTTCACTGTTGGTTTGTTTTTTGGTTTTTTTTTCTTAAGGAAATGCTTTAAATAAGGGATACTTCATCTATTAAAAAAAATACACTTGTAGCAGCTGCTAAGCCCATCCATAAGCCTGCTTTACGTTGTATTTGTGATGGGACTGACAGTGCATGGAGGAGCCTGATTATACACAATTCCATTTTAGCAAGCCCTGCGATGTAATTTCACAGGGCGATCAGTGTTTGAATGTAATAGCAGCCTGTGCTAAGGTGTCAGAATATTAAAGGCGCTAATGGAAAAGCTCCCTGGTACACAAGGGGGACAGCATTACAGGAGACGTCGCAGATGGCTGGGCACTAAACTAATGGGGCAGGATCCAAAAAGGGAAAAAAAACCTAGAGAAGGGAGAGCTCACGGGAGCACGGGCACCTGCTTCCCTCTCACACGGAAATTAAACAGTGAGCCAGGGAGAGGCGAGCGTGTGCGTGTGTAAAGATAGAAACTGAGGGGGGGAAATACCCCCTTCAATACTCTTGAAAGGCTTGAAGGTTTCTGTATTAAACCTGGTGCCTGCTTTGCTTGGGAAAGGCTTGGGGTTAGATTAAAGGGGTATATGGGGAGGTCTGAGCATCACAGACATTGTCTTGCCCTGGAAAAAGAGTGATGGATGGATACTGTTACCCACCCTATTGTAATATGGCAAAACTGCAGCTCTCTTTGGTGGTTGTTCATCTCCAGTTAAATCCAAGGAGGATGAGATGTATCCACCTTGCATCTGCCCTTCTGCAGCAAGGTGCATCTGCTGGGGCCATCATGCTCATTTCTGTCTTCATGTATAGAGAGGCTGACACTGGGTCTGATTACGGGGCAGTGTCAACATTTTCCTGTTTTCCAGCACAGTTAGAGTCATCTTCTCCCTCCCTGTGAACCCCTAGTTTCCCTAGGAGCAGCCAGAATTGGACCAATCCATTCCTGTCTGTATGGAGAGGCTTCTGTGCTTGTGGTGAATCATCCATGAAGTGTGCTTGTGGGTTTTCCTTGGTATCATACCCAGCTTCCCGCTCTGCTGGCCACAAAGCTGCGGTAGGGAGAGGCTTAGTGCTGCTTTCCTGCTTGAATTGGCCCCATAGGGGCAGGGGTGGTTGGGGGATAGCGCTGCAGGATGTGAGCCTGTCCTTCCAGGGCTAAATCAGCCACGTGTAGGTCCCTGGAAGCTGTCTGCCCTGTAGTCATGTGTCTCTGCCTTTCAGGCATTAATCGGGAGCTGCTTGTGTATCTTAGTGCTGGGAGCCAGTTGTATACATCAGAGTAACCCAGCTTGGGTCTGTCACCCTGCAGTATCACCAGGAACACAGGGACACCATGAGAAGTCAGCCTTGCCTCTTGTCCCAGACTGGGAAAGGCACTGGGCATGTGTCTCCCATACCCTCTGGTCATGCTAGCAGACCCCATCCTTGGGCTGTTTTCTTAGTGGTGGTTTATGGCTCTGCTTGTTCCCTCTCCTGGGCCAGCAATGGCTTGTGCACACCCCAGCTCCATTTCCCAGCCCTCCAGGAACCCAGACCTGTAGTTTTGTTTTGCTTGTGACCAAACCCAGGGCTTTGACCCAGATCTCCACAGCATTAACCTAGTGTGTCCCCAGCTGCAGAGCACACAGCAGTCAAGAACATTTTATCCAGGATAATCCGTAGCCTGGGAGCAAGGCAAAGACTGTTCTTGTTCAAACACTGGGAAATGTGAAGCCTAAACCGCTTGGCACTTTGACACCCTGGAGTCAGGCACGCCAGTGTGTTTCTTTTGCAGCCTCAGCCAGGGCACATGCTAAACCTGCACAGCAGCAGGGACACCTTCCTGCTGCCTGATGGGACCACAGCATCCAAATGCACCCTGGAGATGGGCTCTTGGTGGCTGCAGGGTCCTTCCTGCCCCACCTGAAGTTCAGAGGAGTTTTAGCAGTGAATTTGTACAGCTGAGATATTGCCAGGACACTTGCAGGATGAGGCTGCTCAGATGTGTCTGAATGGGAATAGGCAAGGCAAACAGCATGCCTCAGTTTACCTTTTGCAGAGCTCCTATATACAGAGCTATATATATACTCCTATACATATCTGTATGGCATGGGCTGCTTATTTTAGTAAGGAGAAAGCACATACAGTTATGCTGCATCCTCTGCATCTTCTCTGACATGTTGGTGTCTTCCCTGAAGATTGGCCTGTCCTCCTCCCATGGCCTGGGGACACCTTACCCTCTGTAAAGCATTTCACAAAGGTGAGCAGAGCCAGGCAGCTTCTGTGTGCCCAGCACTCACCTTTCAAAAAACAGATCATTCATCTTTTTATTTGTTTAATTTACTCCTTGATGTGAGGCATAAAGTTGTTTCTGTTCTAGCAAGCATCTTTGCAATTGGACTGAAGTGGACACCAGCTGGGCTTGCCAAAGGCTCCCTGTGTCCAGGACATGAGGGATGCTGGCTGTGTGGCACTGATCTGTGAAAAGCCCTTGTGTGAAGAGGGCAGAGTACTAGGCAAAGCCTCAGCACCTTTTTAGCAATGCGAGAGGATTTTGTCCAGATCTCATCCTCTCACTTGCAGGAATTTCCAATTTTCCTTTACTTCCACCCAAGTGGGGCCAGACCCCATGCAAGGTGTCCTCTTTTTCAGTGTGTCTGCTGCTCTTCTTCCCCCCACAGCTCTTGGAGGATTTGTGATCTGGAGAGTGATGCTCCCTGGGAAAGGGCACTGCTTACTTCTTCCCCAGCATCCTCCCATGTCCAAATCCCAGCCAAACCATGTCCTGCAGTAGCACTGCAGATATATTTGGCAAAGGACAAAATGCTTTTGTCGTTCCTACCCAGCAATGATTGTCACAGATATTTAATTCAAGGCTTAGGTTCACAGGTGCTACATTGGGCAAAAGTAGTTTTTGTGCACCCTGTACTACTCATGAGTGTTCTCGGTGCACTGAGAGAAACTAATTAAACATGAGTGGTGTTGATGCTGTACCTGGTCAGTCTGATGGCCCCTCTTGCCACTCAGTTTGTAAAAATTAAATGCCTCTTATTAGTGGTGCAGCAGAGATCTCTAATATGCGTGGACAGAAAGGCAGGGATGGATGGAGTTGGTGTCAGGGCAGCAATTGCTTATCGTGCCTTATCTGGGAATATGAAACTGTATTGCATGACATCCAGAGGCAGGCTGAATAGATATGCCAATTCATCTCGAGCCTGGGCTTTGACAAGCTAGACTGCCCTTGTTGAAAGGCATCAGTCAAACAAGAGCTGCTGGCTGCTTTTCCCTTTTTTATACTTTCTCTCGCTCCCGCGCTCCCTCTCCCTCTCTCGCCGCCTCCCCTCCCTCCACCTCTTTTTTCTAAGCTTTTTCTGCACAAAATTGAAAAGCTTTGGAAATAATAATAATAAAAGCCCCCCAAACTAATACCGTTTTAAGTACACCCCCCTCCCTCCCCAAATGGGATTGATAAGGAACCCCAGTGTATGAAGGCATGTTTAGATAACATTGAGAATATTATAGCGAGTGAGAGAAAGTAGGGGGAAAAGCTTCCTGCCGCGTCTAAGCCGGGAAAGGCGACGGCACCCTGGCTAATACGAGTGTTTAATATTTGATGTGTTGGGATAAAGCAGGATCACCTTCGAATTGAATTGAGTGTCAGAATGAGAATCTATTACTGAAATTCTTGTGTGATTTGACAGCAAAGCAGACGATGTTATTCTTCACTAGTTACCGCAATCTTCTCCCCTACATCACTTAAATATTTTTTTCTTTGCTTGAGTAAACACACATTATCCTTTTTTTCCACCTCCCTTTCCTTTTTTCTCTCCCTCTTTTATACTTATTTTTTTATTTATTTTTTTCTTAAATCAAACCTGCCTTTCACAGGGCTGATGGAGTAGATTGTTATTTCTTTATTTGTCCTATTAAATGGAATTCCTGATCATTTAATCCTGCTTTTGTAAGTGATTTAAAAATACTTGAAAAGCTGTGAATGTGGCAGCACTTCTGACTAAACTGCTTAAAAGAAACACGTTACACCTGGGTTTAGCTCCTGCCTCCTGACAACCAGCAAGAAGTCTTAGGCTCTGTGCCTCCATCCTGCCAGGCAAGCGTTCCTCTGCGCCTTCCCTGCAACAGAGGAGTTCTGCTGTTGTCAGCTGGGGGGTGGCAAGCTGCTTATTCATTACCTGACTCTTATTTAATTGCATTCAGCCCTCTTCAGGAGCCTCCTACTAAATGATTTGGCAGTGGGGTCAGCCCCTCAGTGGTGTTACATTTGCCTCATATTGTGCTGATAAATTTGCATGGCAAGAAATCCAAGCAAGAAACGTCCACCTCCCATTGCTGGACTGGCATGCAATTAAAATGGGAACACTCTGGAGCCCCCAGTATCCTGGGTGATATTTAAGGGTGTCCTGCAAGACAGTCCCAGCCCCAAAACCTTACAGTCACTAAAAACATTTCAAACTATGTTTAAAAGCCCACTTAGTCATAGACATGACCTCTCCTTTCTTCCTACCATACCAGGTAATATAAAACGTTGACACCTCATTGTGGCAGCATTGTGGAATAAGGGCAGTTAGATGGGAAACGCTTATTTGGGCAGATGCAGTGCACAGCTGACATGACAGGAGGAGGAAGATGATTTTGCAGTTCCAAAGACATTTTCTCCATTGCAGAAATGTCAGGGGGTTTACCTTCGATTGGCAGGCAGCTGTGCCCAGCCTGATCCTGGGGGAGCACAACTGGCACTTGCTGCTTTCCCAGGCTAAGGGCAGCTGGGGAAACCAGCTCACACCTTTTTTCTGTGTACTTAAAACCATGTATTTTTCATGTGTCTTTTGGAAATTCTTAATGGAGGTTTTCAGCAAAACCCACCACTTTTCTTATTTCTTAGTACCCACCCTTCAGCATCTTCTCAGACTTCTTAAGCCCCTTTTCTCCTAGGAGGATTTCTTCCAAAAGGAAATATTTTCTCCCTGCCTGAAAGTGTCTCTGTATTAGTATTAAAATTATGATTAGCAGATGAAACATAGCATATGAAACCTCTTGGTAGGACATGTAACATAAAAGGTCAGAGTTACCCAGCTGATCAGGGCAGGACACTGTGCCAGTCCTGGCAGTTCTTGCTGCTGTGGTTTGTGAACACGCTCATGCCATTGCAAAGCACAAAGGTACCCTGCCCTTCATCCAGGGTGATGCAATGCCAGCAGGTCTAGTGGAGGGCAGAGGGGCCAGCAGGTGGCCAGCAGGTCACAGCACGGACATGTGTGGAAAGAACAAGGCGGACTCTACCAATATCAGTGCGTTGCCCTAGCAGAGCTCCGGCAGCTCTGTGAGGACCAGCTCTGTTCCTCCCTCTGCATGTGGGTAGGATTTGTGAGACTCCCTTATTCTGACTTCTGAACAGGTGCCTGTTTATATGCTGTGAGGTGTTTAATTTTGCCTTAATGTGACTGCTGAAGACCAATTTTTGTGAAGTGTGCTGGGCACTTCCCCATAAATAAATGATAGAGCATTATTCAGTCCACTTAGATCAATACATCAGCTTGACAAGTTCCAGTTCTGGGAATTTTCTGACCCCCTGGAACATCTTCTCTGCAGCTGTGCTGCTTATGATCCATGGTGTGCAGCCTAAACAAACTCCAGAGAGCAGCACATCAGGATCCGAATGTGTTGGTGCTGTTGCTGTGGCAGCCCCAATGTTGCTGGGGTTTGGGCACTGATGTGCACTGGGATTGCAGCAAGGGCAGGTGAGCCAAACTTGGTGCCAAACTGCACAAGCAACTACCACCATGGGATTGCCCAGCCTCACTGGCACGCCCTCTATCCTAGCACAGGGGACCATCTTTGTAGCCTAGTGCTGCCAGAAATAGGACACAGAGCTCTTGTTTCAGGCTCTTTGCAATCTGAGGCAGACGTGTCATAGTTGAAGGTTTGTGACCTGGTGCAACAGAAGGTTGGTTTCAGACCTTTTTTTGGTCTGTTATAAAGCCAGCCTCAGATGCTGTGATTCTGCACATGCATCATCTCCATGCTCCATTGTTTTATCCCCACTTCTGGATTTTGGACTTCTGCAGGATATGTGGGGTTGAAGTTATCTAATGACCTACCTCCCACCCCAACACTTGTTTAACAAGGTGTGGACCATCCGTGGTGCTTGCTGTATGAATGGAAACACAGTGTGTTCCTAATCTCCTGCTGCTATTAGCTAACATTTATCACAGGAGTTTCTGCTTACCTTTGATTCAAGATCCCTTCATCAGGGACCCAGGGCAGTATCTGAACTGCTGTGTATGCCTATGGGATTGCATAAGTAAATAAATATAATTAATAATCATCTGACTTCGGAGCAGCATTGGCAGGGAGCTAAATGTAGCCTTCATAGAATTACAAACAAAATCGGGAAAAAAGGAAAACCTTTCTAGGAGATGGTATGAATGAAAAGAATTGTATTCAGGCTGCTTAAAAATTACTCAGTAAACATTGTTCAAGTGGTTTTTAGCAGATCAGAAACACTTGAGTTTCTCTCTAAATCAGAATTTTGTCCAGAACTATTTAAAAATAGCTTTTTAAAAAGATGTCTGCATTTTTATCAATTCAAATGCAGAAAAAATTAAAAACCACAAGGTCCTGGCCCTGCTTCAGTGTCTGAACTAAAAAGGAGCTATCCAGTCTCTACAACACCAAGACTGAACCAGAGACAAAGCAGTGCAGTTTCCTCACAGAAAGGGTTTCATGGCATTTTTTGAAATCCTTTGGCTTGCAAGCAAACCAGGGGCATCTCAGACTTTTTCAGAGTTTGCCACAGGGATAAGCACTGAAGGGACTGGGGTCTGTGCCATTGCTGCTGGCTGTGCAATCGATCACAGCTGGCAGGAAAGTGGATGACACCAGTGTCCCAGCAGCTCCAGTGAGCCAGAGGCCACAGCCACCCCTGCAGGCTGGGTACCCCTGGTGTTGGGGAGCCACTGGCGCTTTCTGCCTTGCTTTAACAGTCAGAAGAAGAACTTTCCTGTTTAAAGATTAAACGTTGTCTTTAAATATTAAACAGCAAAGCTCCTTGCTCTTGATTGTGTGGCTGCTGCCAGCAGGCGGCTCAGAATTGCCGCTTTTAATTAAAAAACTTCATTTTCCAGCGCAGGCCAGCAGTGACTCCTCCTCCCGGCCAGCGGTGCTGACCTCTCTCCTGCCTTCATCCCTTCATCATCGCTGCCTGCACTTCCCTCTGCCTGCAGGAGTGTTGGTCCCTGCCAGCCCCGGAGTGTGAGCAGCCTTGTCTGGGACTGATCAATGCCCCTGGCACTTCCTTCCAAAACCCCAGGAAAAACAATTAAAACCCGATCGATCCTGCAGGCAGCTTTGAATATGCATAAGTGCACACTTGACCTTCAGTGGTCAGGCCAACTTCCACCCCAGCTGCTTAGGTAGTTTGCTCAGGTATTGCGGCTGTACCGAATGACCTTGATCGGGAGAGCACAAAGCGATGCAGAGATGGGCCCGGTGCTGATCCGCGGGCTGGGGCACGAGCTGCCAGCTCCCTACTGCTGCTGCAGAGCCAGGGGAGGCAGGCTGAGGTTGGCAAGCAGCACCCAGCTGCCAGGAGCTTCCCAAAGCTGTCCCCGTGGCTTTCCCGGGATCCTGCCAGTCTCCCGCTATGCTCCCTCAGTTACTTCTGGCCAGAGTCCAAGTGATGTCTGGGCTGGGAAGGCAGCCTGCCATATGGCAGCTCTCTGGGCAGGAACACCTCTGGTTCTTCCCCATTCGGGAATACCCCTTCCCTAGGGATGGCCCCTACTGCTGTAGATCCACTGGTGCTGAGCATGGGAGCCTTCCTGTGCTCTGCCTGGGTTTGCTCTGTGGGATGGCACCCAGGAGAGGGAACAACACATGGAACCACTTTGCCATCTGGCAGCTGGGTGGCAGGGTCCCGTCCTGCACCCCAGCCTCTGGCTCTCCCTGCCCCGTGGCTGGCTGGCCTGCATCCTGATCATGACAGGGAACATACCAGAGCGTGTTTGTCAAAGGCAAAGGAAATCTCCCCGTTGTGTACACAAAGTGTAATTTCAGTGAATTATGCATAGACTTAATTAGGAGTTTTAATTGCTAATCATCTCCCAACAGGGTTACGAATGCTGTCTATTAATTATCTGTGGAGCCCTCTGTTTTGCTAAGGCAGAAGTAACAAAGCAGCATGAATGGCTACATGGGCCACTAATAAATTAACTCCCGCAAGCCCCGTGGCTCCCAGGGGGCTGCCGGCAGAAGGGGCTGCGCAGGGGGGTGGACCTGCCCGCTCTAGAGCAGCAGGTAGCAGGAAAGAGGGGCTGGCAGGAGGTCCCAGCGGCAGGCAGGTGGCTGGTGGGGGACACCTCTCAGCTTTGGTCACCCAATTCATCCCCATTCCTGCTGCAGAGAGCATCTCCCTTGCATTTGCAGTCTGTGGGGGTGCCGGCAATGCCCTGCCACACTGTGGCTGCGGTTAGCTATGATCCCCCGCTGCAGGAGGGAGATAGGGGCTGCCGGATTGACCTGATCTCAGCTGGGGACAATGGCCCTCAAGGCAGCAAAGATAGTGCCAGCATGAACGACGCTAAGCCCACGCACCCTTCTTACTTCTCACAATGCATTCTGAGCTTAATTCGTCAAGATGAAGAAGATATGTGGCTGTCAGGCTGTAATTACAGCCGTGAGTGTGACATGGAGGCCCGGCTGCTTTTATATTTGCATTGTCCAGTGGGTTTTTGTGCTGCTTGGGCTCCCAACTGCCTTGCTCCTCCTGGAAGCACAGCCAGGGGATGCCGTGGGTATGAAGTACACTCCCTCAGCCAGGCTCTGTATAGTGGGGCTCTGCAGGCTCTGTACAGTGGGGTGAGCAGTGCTGGCTCCCAGCAGGATTTGTCCCAGTGATGGAGAGCACCTAGGCAACTGGGTTTAGGAGTACATAGGAGAGGGAGCTGGGAGGGCTGTGATTGCCAGAGGAGAAGGGGCCTGCTGGCCAGGCCAGCCTGGGAATGAGCACCCCTTTCCAAACCCCCTGACTCCTGCTGGTGACCCTGTTGAGGCAGGTGTGGGTGAATGTTTTTGGAGCAACTAAGGGACATAGGGGATGAGCTTTTAGCCCCTGGTTTGCCCCCCCAGCATGGCAAAGGTGGCCTTGAGTGATGCAAACCCATCTGTCACAAGGGTTGTCATGTACACGACACCACCAGAGGCTCTGCACACCTCTATAGAGAATCAAGTGGGACAGGGCAGGGTGAGAGTGCTTTGTGTGGGCAATTCCAAAAGAGTTGCTACAAGGGTGATGTGTGGGTCCACACTGAACACAGTGAACACAGACACACAGCAGACCCTGAATGCAGACCCACTCCAGCCCCAGGAGCAGTCACACCTGGGCAAGTACAGATCATGCCTGCACATGGGCTATGTCTGACCCTCTGCTTCTCTCTTCCAGGCGTACAGCTTTGCCATGGGGAGTTGGCCAAAGAACGGGCTCTTAGACATGAACAAAGGACTGAACCTACAGCACATAGGGAGGCCTCACAGCGGGATAGGTGAGTGATGCTGCCCTGTGCCATTTCCATCCCCACAGCTGCTGCTCCAGGTATGTGGGACATGCCTCAACTCTTAAGACATTGTCCAGTCTGGGGTGCTGAGAGCATGCTAAAGGGCTGCAGAGTCCCCAGCTGGTGGAAGGGATGAAGATGTGTCAGGGCAGAATGGGCAGATGGATGACCTCTCTGTCCCTTGCACATGCCAGTGTGCCATGACCTGCCTGTCCCTCTGGCTGGGGAGCTGCTTCCCTCCTAGACTGCTCCTGCAGTGCTTGGGTTAGGGTTGGATGTGGGTGGCACTAGGTGCCTGGAGCACAGCACAAGGGTCCCCAAGCTGGGTGGGACGCTCTACCTGTTTGCCCAATCCTCCAGTTGCTCTGGATGCTGCAGTCCTTGGAAATGAGGCTGTGCTGCCTGGCTTGGGAACTGTCTGGAAATACACTGCCGAGTGAAGATGCTTGATCCCAGTTGGAGAGTCATCTTCTTTGTTAACATATATGATGAATTTTGTGGTCCTGCAGCATGCTCCAAGATAAACTGATAAATAGTGCTCTGAGATAAACAGTGGTAGAGTTCCATGTATTCCCCAACTCCTCTGCACCACAGATCAAAGTGATATGAGGGAGACCTGGCTCAGGACACTGAGGCTATATATCTGCCTGCTGCTTAACACTGGAGATGCAGAGCTGGTACAGCAGCAGGCTGTGGTATGGGCAGGAGCTCAGATTTACTGGGCTGTAGACAGGGCTCTGACTCAGGCCCGCATCACTCTTGTCTGTCTTGTTTCTCTGTGGAGCAGTAGATCGCCACTTGGAGACCAGTGGTCAGGTATTCTCTCTGCCTCCCAGCCCTTCATCCACAGTAACTTTTGACCATTAAAGTTTGCAAGGAGGTAAGATTTACTTGGAAAAGTCACTGGCTACCTGGGCCTTGAAGAGGCTGTTTAATATTGTTTCAAGACTCTAACCATTAAACTCCCCAATCAATCCAAGTTAAGGAGATGAATTATTTAAAGCTCACCAGCTTTTAATTAGCAGGCTCCTTTTGAACTATGGATCTGGTTGCATTATTGACAGAGGTAGCATTAAAATTTGCTTCCCTGCCTGGGAGCAGATTTGCCTGGATTCTGTGCTATGTTGGGAGGATCACAGGGAGGGAGCAGGAACTGCAGGAGTTGTGTGTGCATGTCCTGCTTTGGGGACTTGGACTTTTTCTGGGGTTTCCTGGTAGAGTCAGAGTTGGCTTCTGCTTCATCATTCCTCATTTTATTTGTGTGATGAGCTCTCTTGTTGCTGTCATCCCTTACCCCTACAAAGTGTCCCCATTCTCTGGAGTATCCTCTATCTGCTGTTGGTTTCTACCCCTTTATCTCAGTGCTGTTGTCTTGCACAGGTGTGACTCCTCTGCCTGACAGAGTTCAGGGATTTGCTGTTTATGTCCCTCCCCATTCCAATCCTTTAGGAGAGTTTTGCCAAACACTCTCTGGAGGAGTTCTCCTAGTATAGGGTGAGCCATGGGCTAATAGTCCAAGGAAAGCGAGGCCCAGCACCCAAGCTCCCTTCTTGCAGTGCTCCATCCCAATGGCAAACCTGCCTTTCCCACACTGCCTGGAAGGGGTCTGCATGGGTGCTGTGAAAGATGCCAGGCCAGTAGTGTGACAGTCTCCGTCTCCTTGGTATTGCCAGTGGTGCACATGTGCCCTGTGTGTTAACAGCCTGCTGGCTGCTCCATTTGGGCTGGCTCCAGAGCAGAACTGTCCTGCATGCCTACAATGCTCTGACTGCCTGCAGAGGTGGCAGTCGCTGGACTGTGTGCCTGCTGGCTTTACTGCAGACTGTGTACTGCAGAGTGACCTGGAGTTGGGGAGAAAATCTCCTCCTCCCAGCCAGCTTGGCACCACCAGGCACAGCTGCTGCCAGGGCTGCTGGCCTCATGGCTTGTTGCCTCGTGTCACTCTGGGAGAAGGCTTGGGGCAATGCTGGTGTCTAGTGACGTGCCTTGCCTGGCATTTTTTCAAAGAACCAGCTTCCTGGTTTTCTGGCCCCTTCATTTCCCAGCCTGGCCTAGGCATGGATCAGGTGTTGGTTCTAGTGACAGCCCAAGAGGTTGCCAGGCCAAGGGCTGAGGAGGGACTGAAGAAGCAGTCTGGCTTGCTTGGGTCCAGTGTTGCTGCCTCATCCTGGAGACAGTGTCAGTCCTCCATAGCCGAGTCCTTCCATATTGGCCACTGGGACTGGGCACAGTCATCTCAGTTTCTGATGGTCACCCTGCAGCCTGAACAGTCCTCACCTCTCTTTTCTTCATGCTTTTGATGGCCCATACATCAGGGTTAGGAGGAGCCATCTATCCCTTTCCCTGCTCAGGGCTGCCCTTCCCCTCCCTTCCCTTCCCGAACCTTCCCTTCCCTTCCCTTCTCTTCCCGAACCTTCCCTTCCCTTCCCTCTCTGACTGTAAGGAGCCTTGCTCCCAACACAGCCCTACTTCTCAGCTGAATGAAGGACTCCTAATCAAGGTCTGCTGCACAAGGAAGTGGAGAACAGTGAAGACTGCCAGCCTCTCACTGCCCACAGTGAAACAAGGAGTTGGCTGTGGATCTGGGGATGGCCCCATGCTGTCTAGAGCCTCCCTTCTCTTTGTGCTCAGCCCAGGAGTGCAGCAGTGTTGAGGGAATGTTAGGGAGCTGAGAGTAGGCTGAAAGGGTCATCTAAGGAGGGGAGTCAGCCTCTGATTTTCATGGCCCTCATGGGTCATTGATGTCCAAAAAAATCTGCAAACCAAAGAGGATTGAGAAGGGAACAGCAAAGAGATTTGATAGCCAGACTCACCAGTTTCACAGGTACCATGCAATGTAAGAGTGTCTGTGCAGCTCCTTTCCTGGCAGTCTGGGGAGCTGTCCAGGGAGATGCAAACATTCCTGTGAAGGCTCAGCATGCTTATGCAGGAATGTACAACACAGATGTTTCCCTTCAAATATGACAGAAAAATTGCAGTGGATAGCCACTTGTTTTTACAAACAATTTGCAAGGAATTTTGCTGTCTTGCCTGATGGATTATGTATTGCCTTGTTTTCAAATCATTGTTTCACTGTCTCAGCAGGTATCTGTTCCAAATCCCTGCACTTGACATGCTCTGGGACCAAACCTGCTCTATGCTTCATCTTCTTACCTTCATCATGTTCAAAATCTGAAGAGTTCAGGGTGCTTGACACCCTGCAGGGCCAAGGCCAGATTCTGGATGGGAATCACCTTTAGCATCCAGTGGATATAGGCAGGATGGCCTTTCTGGAGCACAGTGGAGTCTCCCTACATCACCTGGAACACACAGCTGCACATACAGCAAGTTGCTGCACAGAGCTTATGTTTTAGCTTTTGTTTGATTTCTATTCAAGAGCAAGTGAGCTACAAAGCTTATTGAGGTGTTAGAAAAGTGATTTGTGTCCCCAAATACACCGAAATGTATCTGCATACACTGCAAATACAGCTGTCTTGGGGTGGGATGGATGCAGGTCTGGTGCCATTGTGTTCTTGAGATGGAAAAGGTAAAGGAAGGGGGAAAATGTAAATATTTCAGGATAAGGAGATAAAAACGTCCTGCTCCAGAGGGTGAGGATGCAGGAATTCCTTGGGAGATCAGAAAGGAGCAAAAGGGGTATGAAGCCTATTCTTTCATGCTCTTTCTCAGGTTGATGTTTCAGCTTTAAGGATTCCTTCTGGGCTGAATGTGTCCGTGGAGACTAGAAAGGACATTTTTATGCAATTTCCATCTCTTCTCTAACACAGGTTAGATATATGTCAGCTCCAGTGTGGGCTGTAGAATCTTGGGGTGAGGAACTTCTCTTTGTCTGCTGTTTTCTTGGCCCTCAGCAAAATGAAGTTGAGTCTTGCCAAGAAGTTACTCAGTCTTACATATATGGGGACATTGCCATTCTTAACACATGTGTTTGAGGCTGTGCTTGCCAACAACAAGCTGCAGCTTTTAATGGGAGTCTTGGCACTCGCAGGCAAAGACCAGCATTCACAGGCTCCACACCAGTGGAGCTGGATACCTGTGTTGGGGTCTCTCTGCTCAGAGACTCAGACAAATGAGAAGGATTAAAATCCCAGGTTTTAGTTGTGATTTAAATCAGACAGCAGATCACCTGCATTCAGAAATTGATTTTCTTCTGGTTTTGCCTTCTTTTAAACCTGTTTCCGTGGAAAAAAAAGTCAAATTTTACTAACAGCAGCTATCAAACCAAGTACAGCTTTCCTTACTAGTACCCAGTTGTTAAATCTGGTTATTCTTTTACTCATCCAATAATCTATTTTTTCTACATTTATTTTGATTGATTATGTAACGTAATATGCCTCTAGTCTTAGTTTTAAAATATTTTTTACATTAGAAAAATGGTGACTTACTATTTGTTCTTGAAGAGTTGGTGATTAAATTATTACTCATGATTGCTCTTTTGGATGAAAACTGTAATGCCATGCTAAAGTACCTGGCGTTAGTTTGAATTGATTTTATTAGGAAAATCCTCTTTCCCTTGCAAATATTCCTACTGAAGGAAAAGTAAATTTCAGTATACTTTTTAGGTTAAAAAAAAAAAAAGCAAGAAATTATCAGTGAGCTGGGGGAGTGTTTCTGGTTTCTGGAAACCAGTCTTTTGAGGTTTTAGAATGAGTACATCTCATCCTCTCTCACCTTAGTTGGTTGGTTGGTTTGTCCTCACTGATTATGGGAAGATAAACGACAAGCCTTCTATTTTATTTTTAATCCTTTGTTGGTTCTCAGCTCTGAACTAGCCAGTTCTTGAACTGAAAATACACCAAAACCAGCAAAAAATTTCCAAAACTCCAAAAGTAGCAGCTCCTGCTGGGAAAGCTTTTACTCATTTGTCAGCTCGGCTTCCCTCCCCAGTGCACTGACTGTCTTTAAAACATGACATTTCTCCATGCTACTCATCTTTCTTGAATCTAATTGAATGTAATTGAATCTTTAAAGTTTAGGTTTTAGCACATACATTATTGTGATTTTAGATTCAGTTGTAAATGCGTGGTTTGGGGTTTGTTTGCTTGTTGTTTTTTTCTTTTTTTTTAGGGGAAAGACAGTAACTAGGCTGCTGTGTCTCTTGCTAGTGAACCCTCAGTACCCACCCCAGGTGGCCAGGAGATCTTGTCCCAGGGTAGCACCTCGCTTGACATTGTGCCCTCACTGGGCTGTTTCACACCAGCTGTCATAATCCTGTGAGCTCCAAGCCTCTGTGCAGATGACTTCACCATCTCCCCTGTTCTGCAGTTCCCCTGGCCAGGGCAGTGCCGTGCTCCCTCTGAGTTCAGCTCTCTGCCCATGCCAAACAGAAAAGCCCCACCTGCCTGGGCAAGTCAGGAGCCCATGTGGTGGGCGACCCAGCAAGCCACCGTGCCTTCCCGGCTCCATCTCTCTCTTTTCATTTACTGATTGGAAATCTCGGAAGGTTAGGGTGTGATATTGTTCCTGATCCAGAGCATTAATTAGGCCTCAGAAAGAAGAAGAGGAATTGCGTGTTTTTAACAGTGAGGTTAATGGGATGCTCGCAGAGTAGACAGTTTTAATGAGCTTCAACTCGATGTGCAGTGAGTTTACTCTTTGTGTTAAAAGGGTCACACTGCAGTAGTTTGATGTGGATTGTCTCCTGGCCCCCAGTGTCATAGGTGAGCGTCTGTCAGAGTCCAGTCAGAGCGCATTTACTTAGTGACACGATTCTAATTAACTAGCTCGAGCTGCCACCGCCGCGGGGAGCCGGGGCAACGCCTGCCAGGGTGCCTCCTGCCCGGCGGAGCATCCCTCTCTCCGCCGCTCCGCCCGCCCGGTCGCGGCGGTGCTGGGCTGCTCCCCGCGCTGACATTGAAGGAGAGGGCGGGGAGGGCCGCGCTCGCTAAGCGCGGTGGCAGGTGACGGGCCGCCCGCCGTCATGGGGGCCCTGGGCTGCCACCGCCAGCTCTCCCCGCCGGAGCTTGGCAGGGGCGGATGAGGCTGTGCCTCACCCTGCAAGGTGCTGGAGGTGTGTGGTCCTGGCAGCTTGCTGGCCTTATTTCAGCCCACTCTGACTCTTCCCTTTCTTCCTTTCCCGTCTTTCCTGCCTTTCCTGACTCTCCCAGCATCTGTGGGATCCTTGGGCATCCTTGGTGGCTACGTGTCTCCTCTGCATCAGGGTAGGGGGAACAAGGAGGTGGTCAGTATTTTGTTAAACTCCCCTTCGTGTTTTTGACCACTTTGCATCCCACCCCATGTGGTAGAGCCAGTCCCACCCTCCCGGTCCATCCCAGTGTGTGGGAGAAGCCCCAGAGAACCTTGTGCTCCCCCACAGCAGGCATACTCCGTTCTTTCTGAGCTTTTCGTTTCTCAGCGGAGGTGGCACTTGCACGGCACCATCCTTGTGCCGAGGGATCCTGAGAGGGAGAGGTGAGAATGGGCTCACTCCTGCGGAATGGGGCACTGCCCCGCACACCGTGGCCCCAGCTCAAGGCAGAAGGGGAAGGACTCTGAATTAAATAATTAAAAGAGACTTAAGTAAAAATCAACAGAAATGTCACCAAATGAGCAGTGTCATTTTGAATTAGCGCTCATAAAGGTCAGGCGGATCCAGAACAGGTGGAGGGGCTGCGTGCCGAGTGTCGCTGCCAGGCGGCGTGTCCCGGCACCCAGGCGGGATGCAGGGATCGGCACAGCCACTCCGTGGTACCCGCTGGGCCGCGGGCACAGGGACAGCGCGGCTGGCGAGGGGTCCTGCTGCGAGCACCGGACCCCAAATCCCCGAGGTGCGGCGGGGAGGGACGGCTGGCCGGGGCAGCCGGTTAGAGGACGAGCAACTGTCAGAGTCCAGTCAGAGCACATTAACGCGGTGACATGATTCTAATTAACTACCGTGAGAGGTGTCACAGCTGGAAAAGCAGTGAGCAGAGACAAGCTTTTTTAAAAAAGAAAAAAGCAATGTGACAGTCTTTTTTTTTCCCTCTTTCTTTTTCTTTTCTTTCCCTTTTTTTTTTTTTTTTCTTTACTCTTGTGTGCTCTCTCCCCTCCATGTGGGAGTGGATCTAAAGATAATTAGGATGTCTGGCTGCCTGGGAACCTGAGCCGGGGCTCTTTTGCTTTCAGTCATTTAAGTTTTCGACATCTCTCTGAAGGGACTTGGTGGCGCAGTGGATTACTGCGCGCCAGAGTGACAGAACACTCTTCTAATCGTAAACCCTTTTTAGAAAGGATTCTGCTCTCCCTTTTTCCCCTGGAGCAGCAGGGGGTATGTTCTGATCACTGCAGCTCTGTTCCCATACATGCTACAATGGGAAACTCAAGGTCTTTCAGCTGTTTCCTGCAGTTAACAAAGGAGGCACAGAAGAAAGAAAGGAAGGATGATTGAGTGTTTGTGTTGACTGCACTCACCCTTCCATCTTACCCTGCCAAAAGTTGGTCGTGTGCCCATCTGACCCCACTGCCTGACAGGGGTGTGATGGGTTTGGCACACCTTGCCCTTGGCTGAGGGATCGAGGTCCCCAGGGAGCAGCCTTTGGGAGGGAGTGTGATGGCTGCAGGTACTTCAGCTGCCTGAGAAAAGTCAAGGTGCCTCCATGAGCTTCTCCTAGCCCCCAGGCAGGCAGTGGCAGTGCCTGCCCCCTGGGGATGCGTGAAAAGTAGGTTCGAGTCCCTCTCTTCTGGCTGGAAGCAGTTGTTTCCATCACCAGTGTTAAACTGAAGATTTAAGAGGGATTTCTGGATTGTTTGCTGTGCTGCAGTGCCTGGGAGGTCCAGCTGCAAACTGGGGCAAGTCTGTTTCAAGCCTCAGGTCTGCCTGATCCCCAGCAGGATGGCATGGCCATCATCTCGGACTGCCTTTTGGCACAGCAGCAGCTCTGCCCTCTTCCACTGGCTTCTGGTTTTAGGACAAGCAGTGGGGACTGTCTCCCTTGGCAGGATTTGCTGTCCTTTCCTTCCTCCCTTCCACCCATGCCAGTTGTGATCCTCAGCCCAACACAACACCTGGCCTAATTTCTGTCCCCAGTGACAGATGAGAAACCTTTTAAATATATTTTTCATATCACTCTCAGCTGTTGTAGTGGGAGCACAGGGAGAGGCTGATGCTTTGTATTACGTCTGCTCTGTTTTAGCAATCAGCCAGTCCCAAAACCAGGAGTGTGCAGACCTGAACTGATCTATGCTGCAGAGACCGTTGTAGTGCCTTGTACCCATTGCACTCTTGGCTATTTGTGCAGTCTTTTTAGTTGTCTGTGGCTGGATCTTGCAAAATATCCCACTCACTACTAGAACAGCCCTTGCACTGCCCAAGGTCCTGTCCAATATTGTGCTGGGCTAGAACATCTTTCCTAGCACTTGTTCTGCCCCTGTGACAGACAGCACTTCCCAAGCACGGTGGTGCACCCTCTGACACAGTGAGATGTGTTAGGTGAGAAGCCTTGGAAGATCATTAACTTTCTACAGAGCTTTTTCTGTAGAAAATAGCAACATAAAACACCAAGTGACACTTTGATTTCCTGTAGATTCTTATGGTGCCTTGGTGTCTCTGCAGTATGTCCCAGACAAGGCTAAATGGTAGTGCATTTTCCCTTACCTGTGAGGAGGGGAGGAGTTTCCTGTTAATGAACATAAACATCTCAGTTAAGGGCACGGATTGCCTGCCCTGCTTCTCACTGGACTCTGGTGGAAGGTGTCTTTTAACATCAGTGCTACTCTCCTACAACAGCAGTGTGTCCCCAGTTCTGCCTTTACATGACTGCAGCCAGGGGGATCACAGGCATGCTGCTGTCCCTCTCAGGTTAGCCCTTGTCTCCTGAGTTTAGGCATCTACATTGTTCCCTCTCTGTCCTCCCTAGAATGCACAGGGCTGGAGAGCACTGTGGTCTGCCTTTGTGAGGAGGAGAGACTCCTGCCCAAGTTTTAGTAAGAATCTGCCTTTAGGGAGAGCGATGGCAGAGGTGCGGAGGGAAGGCTGTGTCAGCAAGGGACACCAGGTTTAGAGCTGCACTGTTTCACCTAATGAGAACCAATTGCAAGGTGCAGGAGGCAGGGGGTAGCAGTCAGACAGAGGGACTCCACCACAATTTAACAAGTTTTCATTCCACTGAGTTCCCTGATAAGACCCCCCTCGAAGTCTGTACAGGAATTCATAAGAATAGGATAATTAGGATGTTTCAAAGCTGCGACCCTCAGAGGAGTCCTTGGATTAATCTGTTTTTTCCCTTAAAGACATCTGTAACTACAATCTTTGTTTCTCTCCTCTTCTTCCCCCCTCCTTCTTTTCCCTTCTTGTCTGTCTCTGTATCTCCTGTCAAACCGTGGCAGCCGTAAATGACAAAGAAATCAGAAAGAGAGATCAATGCAGTCCAAATTAGCACTTGGAGATAGACTGTGCTGGAGATGTCAGAGCCTGACCCCAGTTGATCTGCCAGCCTCCACTGCTGATATTATGCAAATTGCATCCATCTGGCAGAGCCCAGTAAAGGACTAATGGGGCAGGGAGGGGGCCAGGACCAGGCACCTTTGGGAAGGGGAGAGAGATGGGGGTCTTTGGGGAGGGGGGTCCACGATCGACGGGGGAGGTAAGGTACTGCACTGGCTTCCTTTGCACTCCTGGGTGGATGAAAAGCCAAACTCCAGATAAGAGATAACCAAACTTCATTTTGCTTTTTATTTTATTCCTTATTTCTCCCCACATGCAACCCAGTACCAAAAAGAAGGGGGAAAAAAAGGTGGTTCTTGGCGCTCGTTTCCTGCACGTCATTACCACTAATGGCAGTTTGAGGGGAGAGACAAAGTCAGGGAAAGAAAGCAAAAAAAAAAAAAAAAAAACTGGCCGCTTAAAAGACTGTTGTAATAGGAGCATGGATAATAGAAATCTCAAATTACGGTGATCGCCTTGTTAAGAAGTTTGAAAATACAGCCAGATTGTCTTTAATGAGAGAAATATGGCTGTTAGTTAGTGAAGGAGGAGGGAATGGACCTTGTTTCAAGATCTGTAGCTCGCCCATCAAAGAGGCACTGTCTGTTTCATTTCAAAATCCTGCTTCTCTGCCTGATATTAAAAATAGTTGTTAAAGGCTTTGACTAGCAAGACGATTCTCTTTGACTTCCTACTCTCTTTCCACCTCCCACAAAAGACTTCGCTAAGATAACTTCTGCTTTAAAAAACAGCTAAGCAGGAAAGAAAGTTTTGGGGGCTGCAGGATGATACTGCCCCTGTCAGGGTGCCTGAAGCCTTAAGCCTGAGCACTGCCAGCACCGTGGCCATTCCCACCATGGCAGAAGGGAGCCTTCTCCATGCCATGTGCCGCTGTGCTGGGATGAGCACTGAGGTGTGGTACCACCATTGCTTTCCTCTTGGCTGCCCTGACCCAGGCACAGGGCAGCAATGGCTTTTTTGGCATCTGGACCCCCATTAAGTGCCATGATGCTGCTTTCTTTTGCTTTACCCCGAGCCTGGGAAGTGGCACCAGGCCAGGACTGAGGATGCAGAAAAGGGCTCTGACAGAAGCCAGGTCTGGCAGCTGCCCGCCACCCCCGCCTCTTGTGAAGAGCTAAGGGGCACTTCTGTGCTGTTAGGCTCTGACCCGTAACTCCTGCCTCGCTGTGGTGCTGACAGTCCCCTCTTCATTTTCCCTTGAAATCAAAGGATCATATTAATTGGTTTCAGGATCGTGGCCCCATGTCCTGAGTGGCCTGTTTAAGATAACGAACTCAGAGTGTGTTAATAGCTGGTATAGCTCAGCAGAGGATCTGGGGACAAGGCCTGGATGCGGAAGATGCTGCTGAGTGGGGAAGACGGGCATTGACACATCAAAAGTCTGTCCAGTGCTGTGTTTTTCCCTGTCGTTATGCAAATCAGTGTAATTCTCTCAAGCTGCTAACATTTTGAAATCCCAGGGCAAAGGACACTGGCCAGAGGGGAGAGCTGCACCAGCCAAACTGCTGCCCTTTCCCAGCATGGCCTTGCTCTTCTCAGGGGTCTGCAGTGGGATCAGAGGGGATCTGCTCATATCCTCCATGGCTTGAGGCTTTTCTCAAAGGCAAAGCTGCCACTGCACAGGTTGATCCCAGCTGTGCCATTAATAACCCAAGTTCTGGCTTGTTCCTGATTCAGCAGGAGAGACCCGCAGTGGGCTGCGCTGGGAGGAGAGTGTTTCTCTCTGTTCCCAAGAGTCATGAGCAATCCTGCTCCAGCTTGGAAGCTTGCATTCTTCTAATAAAGAAGAGCCCAAGCAGCTTCTCCCAGCCTGGACCCTGAACTGGACTGCCAATGTACAGGACCTGGAGAGGAGGCAGGAGGGGAGGGTCATGGTCACTGCTAGGGGTGGGTGTTCTAGTCCATGCTGCTGGGACCAAGATTCCATGTTCAGTTCTGTAGTCCAACATGTCTGCTCTGTGTGCTTTGGAGGTCTCTGAAGAGATGGCATGAAGGAGGGGCTCAAGAACTCTTATGAGTTTTGGCCAGTTGATGGCCGAAGGATGCAGCAGGATCAGCTGGCTGGGCTGTTGTGCTGGGTGGGCTGCAGAGCTGTCCTTCCTCATACCCCATGGCACAGAGCTGATTTTTAACCATGGGATACCCCTACCCAGAAATGCAATCCAAATCCCTCAATGATGGAGAGTGTCTGGTAGTCCTAGGTCACTTTTCCCACTATAATTAGCCTCACTGTTAATTACTTGCAGGCCAGTGATGTGCATCCACGCAGCCAGAGCGGCTGCCTCTGCACAGACCCTCCTGCAGTGCACCAACCCTGCATTGCCCCTTGACTCCTGCCCATCTCAGCAGCAGGCACGGCCTCAGAGGGAAAGGGACCTGTGCCTGGCACTGCCACCTCAGGAGCCATTCCCCAGAAGCTCTATGGATGGGGTTAGCCTGCAGACAGCAGGACCCCCAGCCCTTTGCCCTAAGGAGGGCACAGCAGCACCACCTTGCCAAGAAGCCCACTCCAGCCCTAAGATGCCAACTGCCCGGTGCTGGGGGTGTCGGGGCCGGGTCCCCTTTCCCATGCTGTGTGCTTTCAGCCAAGAACCACTGATTTGGCTCCATGTGCATGCCCAGGAGTCTTAGGGCTTGGCAGCTGGGTCATCTCCAGCACCCACAAAGCTTCCCCTCTGAAAGTACATACATAACAGCCGAGAGAGGCAGAGAGGGAGAGAAAAGGAGAGATGCCAGCTTTGCCTCCGCGCTCCCATCCAGAGCAATCTCCTAATGAGAAGAATATGGCTGCTAGTTAGCAGAGGGGTGTGTCCTGTAGGCTAAAATGAGATAGTTACACTGCACTGATTGAAGGTTGAGGTTAGAGGGCAGCACAATTATGTTCAGGAGATTCAAGGGCTCTGTTTGATGCGGCAGTTCTAAGCTCCCAGCCAGTGTCAGTAGTTTAGCTCAGGGTTTCTTTTTTTTTCTTTTTTTTTTTTTCTTTTTTTTTCTTTTTTTTTTTTGTGGGCTAAAGACAGGAAGGATAAAAACTATGGGAATGAGTTGTTTCTATTATTATAAAGTGCTGTGAGTTTTCTTTTTTTTAAACCACCAGTTCACCCCCCTTTTGCTTAACTGTTTCCTGATCATTATTTTTTAAGCTGCTTAGAGGGAAGAAGAGTGCATCCCTTTCCCCCTGGAGAGCAGCTCTGAATTTCCCCCAGACAGGGAACGTGATCAGTTCACTGACTATGGATCAGGAAAGCAATTAGCAGTTCAAATTATGCCAGCACCAAATTCTTTGTCTCAAAATCATGGGTTAAGAGTTGCAAAAGAACCTTAACTGTCTGGTGCTGAACTAGATGTTTTCTCAGAAAGCATTTCCAGTGCTTAGGGCTGTTTGTGGGGGGAGCCTCTTGTGTTTCAAAAACTGTGGATTCTTTTCCTAGGGCCTGCAGCAGTGTTCAGGCACTGCAGCAGCATCTCTGGCCTCTCCAGCCTGTCTCCCATCAGCTGGCTAGCTGCCTTGCAGGCAGCCATGCATCCATCTCAAGATGATCCTCGTCACTGTCACCCATCTCCACTAACCCACGTGTAGCTCTCCGGTCGCTGCACGCAGCCTCTGCCACCTGCATGCACTGCAGAGGGGTGAGGACCAAAGGCACTGCTGGCCTGCCACAGCAGCACGTGGCAGCCCTATGCTGCCTGTGGAAGGAGGCTGTTGCTCTCTCCGTGACAGCACCCAGCCCTGCTGGGCTGAACATGAGGTGCTGGCCTGCCCATCTCATCCACCCCATCCTTAAGGATGAACGAAGGGATGCCTGCCCCTTTCTCTCCTTGCCTGCTCCCCAGGGCCAGTTTTGTCCCAAGCCCATACTTTGCATTGCCTTTTGATCTGAGTGACAGCCTGGTTTATTTACTCTAATGGTTATCAGTTTTAAATGTTAATTCCTCCCCGAAGAAAATGTCTTTTCAGGATGAGTTGCCTGTCAGCAGAGACATGGAGGGTGTGTTGGCATCCTTGGCCTCTGTATAGAGCCAGGCCTTCACCCAGTGGGCAAGAGCCTGGAAGGTGGTGCCCAGGAAATACCTCAGTCCCTGTCACCACTGTGGCTGGGCTGTCCCAGGGACACCTCAGTGCTGAGCAGATCTAGGTGGGATGGGTGCATCCCTAGCATCCCAGCTCATCCCTGTGCAGCCCATTTGGCACAGTGCCACACACCACTGTCACAGACCCCCAGAACTCCAGCTGCAATTAGGGGTTGATGGATTGTCCCCAGGCCAAGGTCGCAGTACAGCCCCCTAACAGGGACAAGGCACACACAGAGACAGGCAGGGGCCTGCTGGGCTGCTGCCATCCAACAACAATTTCTAATCTTGATTGGAGAGGAGGGCGGTGGGCTGGGGGAGGAAGAATCAGAGATAAATGTTAGCTCATTTCTTAAGTAATTAGTTACCTCCTCATCCCCATGTTGTAATTGTGAACAAGCTGTAATGTTTAATTAGTGTGTAAATGAAACCCCAATTTCATAATGGCTGCGGTGACAGCGCTAAGTGAGACAGGCACAGAAGGGGCCGCATTGTTTCAGCAGGAGATGAAGCTGTCGCCCAGCAAGCCAAGCGTCTCTGGGAGAAAATGGAAATGATAAACGAAGTGAGGCTAATTAGCAAAATCCTACAGGCCCCACTGATGGTTCTCATCAAGGGGAGGTAATGAAGCGGGCGGGCCAAGCTGAGGGGGGATTAATTGGAGCTGATTGCTGCACATACAGGCACCATAGAGCAATGGATGCGGGAATGCAAACTTTGCTGCTTTTCGCCTCTTGCCTTTCCCCAGGACCAAGCTGTGGGTAGAGCCTGTAGGGAGGACACAGGTGAGAGTCTGGTTCTGGAGCAGGCAGTACACAGATGCAGAGGGGTGCTCCCTGCCCACAGGTGCCTGGGCAGAGGCACATGGGCACCCATCCCACGTGAAAAGCATAGTATGAAGGATCTGAAACACTGGAGAGCTGCTGCAGGGCTGGTTTATAGCACAAGGAGGAATACAGCTCTTCATTAGTTCCCTTCAAGTCCCTCCTCCTGTGCTGACTGTATTTTGAGTGTAGACATTTGGAGAGTAAATAAAGCACCTCTGCATGATAGGTGCTAGGGAAGGAGTAAGTCCTCCCTGCTCCCCCTCTGGGTGAGAGTTTCTGCAGATACCTGTGATACCTGAGAGTTTCTGCAGGCATCTCTGATACCTGTGGCAGCACAGTGTGGCAACCAAGCCAGAGCTTGCTGTGGTGGGGGAACCTTGGGCATCGTGGAGATGAACTTTATCCTTTCAATCTGTGTAAGAAATGCCCTTTCTGCAGCTGTTGGCACACAACTCTGATCACATTGCCTTACTTAGTGACATTTCAGGGAGTGCATGGAGCCCCACTGCCAGTGGGCTTAGTCCCAAATGTCCCATCCCTGATGCGGATGGGGTTCGGCTGCCTGCAGGCCAGGCTGCCCCACAACCTGCTCTTTACCTGCTGCCAACTCAGTATCAGAAGTGAGCAAAAGCCTTGCCAAGCAGAAGAGAGGACAGCAATACCTCTCTCAGCTTGCATGCATTAGTCTGTCCAAGCAAGTTATTCATGGCTGCATGTGGAACTGTGAGCAGGTCTTTTCAGTGTCTCAGCCTCCTTTTCTGACAGAAAATGAGAGAGTGAGTTGTCTGATTGACGAGTGCCCATACCTGGGATGTCCAGTGCCTGTCCAGAGTCATTGCATTCCTTCCTCATGGTATCTCCAAACCCCCTGCTGCCTCTCTTGCTGAGTAATGAGAGATTTCCCTGGGCCTCCGAGGGCTCTAAAGAGGGGCTGAGCAATATTATTTATTCAGTTGTTTACAGAAGCGTTTGATCGGGAATAGTTCTTCACTGCCAGCCTGTTGTGTATTATTCATTGCAATAATCTCTGCAGATTGTGATAAACTGTAACTGCGGCGGGGCAGCGCGTAGCTGGGCTGTACTGCCACCGCTGCCTGCTCCGGCCTCTAAAATATCGGCAGCTGCAATCATAAATCTCAATTTACAAGTGGGACTATTGCACGGGGAGTTATAGTTATACTAATGATTACTTCTCTGTCTTATTTTTCATGTTGCAACAGAGTAATAAATTTTTAAAAACAGCCTGGGCAAAGCGTCAGCAAAGGCTGTGCGTCCTCTCACCACACTGTCGGCAGAGAGGGGCATTCCCACTTCTCAAGGAGGTGGCTCAAAGAGGGGGGACTTTGTGTCCTCACACTGGGAGAGATGCTGTAGAAACTCCCTGAGGGCATGGTGGAGCAATGGGCTGGACTGTGACGTTGGGGTGAATCCTAGTGCTTGCTGTACCAGAGAGGAGAGCTCAGCTCCCTGCGTTGTTTTCCCTGCTGAGAATGGGGACTGAGCCCTGCTTTTGTCACTGACCTAGTCTTTCTCAGTCAGACTTAGGACATTCTGGGGTTGATGGGGCCAAGAGGTGGGGATCTGATGACCGAGATTAGAGCTGGTGTTTGAAGGGTGTATCTTATTCCTGTAGCTCACCACCCTCCCAGCAGTGGGGCTTTCCCAGATACAGAGAGTTGGAAGCTGCCTTTTCTAGACCAAGCGCCCACAGTGTGGAAATGGGATGATGGCTTGGATGGTCCCACCTGGAGGAAAGCCCCCCTTCCTCAAGGACAGCAAGAGTCAGAAGGAAAGGCTTTGGGTTAAAGGAACTCAGACCTTGCTCCCATCCCCATCTGGGAGCAGTGACTCAGGAATACCCAGTGGCCTCCCTCCTGGAGGAGTCACCATGGGGGCACCCCCCAAAGACCAAGTTTCCTGCCCTGAGGGCAGCAGTGGGACTCGGGGTTCAGTGAGCATTTCCCGAGTGTTTATCACAGCTCCAAGGTCTGTGATGTGAGGCCTCTGATGGATGCCTCCATTCACAGACTTGACATTATGATGTACAGGGAGCCTAGAGATATATAGATTTTCAAAGTAGCCACTTTGAGCATAATTATAAATATCCAGCCTCTTTACATAGTGAATTGTTGCCAGGAAAAGAAGGACCCCAGGAGATCTGAAATTTAGCATCCAGGATTTCTTGAGAAAGGAACCTTGGCAGAGGTTTTCCACTCATTTTGGGGCCAAAGAGGCGTGGGCATTAAGGGATGATGCTTTTCCCACCCTGAACCTCCCTGGCAGGTCCTCCCCCATTCCTCATGGTGCTGGCAGTGTCTCTCTGCAAGGGACATCTCCAAGGCACTGTCTTGGACCCTTACCTCCCCTGCTTGTCTGCACAAGCACACTGTAATGTGATTTTAACTGCTTCCGAGTGGCTGGTTCCCCTTCCAGATCACAGCACAGAGCACCAGGGGCATAACAGAGCTGGGAGCAGGTGCTCCTGATTTCTGTGCCTGATCCATGGCCCAGAGACACGGCAAAGGAGAGATCTTCCCCTAGCTCATGGCTGGCTTATTACACTTGCCTTTGGAGCATCCCAGCCCACAGGGGGCTGAGGTTCAGCACAAAGGGATCACTTTTAAGGTGAGCAGAAGATCCCCCCAGTGGGATAGGTGCTGGATGCAAAACCAGCAGCTGAGACCTGTGCACAGTCAGGAGCACTCCCACATGCACTCCTTGGAGGCTCTTCTCAAAGCCTCCTAGAAAAAAGGCAGCTGTCCTTTCCAGGAAACCATCTGGAAGTCCCCTTACCATGCTTTTGCCATTTGGATGATATCTGAACATCACCACTTCCATTTCCATGCTGGAGCTGAGGTGAGTGTGCCCTGGGGAAGGTCTCTGCAGGCAGCTATGTGCCCATCCCTGTGCATGAGTGTCTAGGCTCAAACAGGCACCAGTTATTGCTTTCCCCACCCTGGGACTGGGGCATGCTGGAATATTGCAGGGAAAAATGAAGAGAATGTTTGAGGATTTGTGTTCTGTTTGCGAGCAGGGTCTAGAGGAGAGAAGGTCAAAGAAGAAAATTGGAGCTGAATTTAAATCAATGGCATGTAGAGATTAGAACAGTGGCCCAATTAACTGCAGCAGGACAGGTAGAGGCTGGGGGAGGACTCCAGCTCTCCAGGTTAGGACACTTCATTGGACCCCGGTTCTGGTCCATGGAGATGTGAATACCCCAGACAAAACAGGGAACATGGCCAGGGACTAGGGATGGGGACTTTGTGCCAAAGACTTGCTGGTGGGCAAGCACTGGAGTAGCTGGAGGCTGTGGATGGTCGCAGGAGACCTAGGGGATTCGGTGCTGGATTGAATCCCACTCCCTCCTTCCTTCTCTGCACATCTTGCCAAGCTCAGTCTGCCTCTCCAACCACATACTAACTCTCTGTCCTTGTTTTCTTGCCCCAGTCCCTTCCCCCATGTCCTGCTATCATCTCAGCTGCTCCACTAGCCCCACTAGCTCCCCATCACTGTTTCCTCCTGCTTGTCTGTCCCTTGACTCCAGCTCTTGTTGGTGCAAGTGTTTCAATGAAACAGTTTCCTCCCTCAAACTTCCTGGGGAAGTCACGGAGCAGCTGGAGAGCTGGGTCCCCACTTCCCACGCAGGTGTGTAGAGTGGGTGCCAGGGGCGTTGCAGCAGCTGGGAGCAGGGGCCAGCACTGGGATGGGTGTGAGTGCATGTGCAGCTGCCCAGGGCCACACACAGCTGTCTTTGCCCAAAGTTGGCTTGATTCTGATGGGAAATCCAAAACATTCCAGGTTCCCAGAATCACCTTCCCAACAGACTTCAAGGCTTTGTTCCAAAACATCAGGGCACATATGAAAGAATCTTACACTGGCAAGTAACTGGAATTTAAGGGAAATAGTGACATTTTTGTCATTCTTGTTGATAGCGATGCATTAATGGTTTGGACTGGAATTTCCTGGGAAAAGAATTCAGTGTGAGTTGAATATCCAGGATGGGATGTCTCAGCTGAGTCACTAAAGTTTGGGGGAAATCATAGTAGATCACATCAGAGCAAGGGGAAGCCACCAGCCCCTCCTTGTTCCCAACACACGTCCCCCATGCACTTTTGGGGTCGGGGTAGCCAGGAACACAGCTCCCATGTCTCTAGGCCTACAGGGATCGGGCTTTACTCTCTCCAGCAGCCCTGTGCACTGCAGCATGTTGCACATCACCCAAGGAACATTAATTAACATTGCTGGAAGATCTCAGGAAAGGTGCAATTTGAATGATCTGGCACCACAGTCATTCGGATGCTGAGTTAATTCAATCCTTGCACACAGTGCTCCTACAGATTGTTGGCTTTAAACAAACAGCAGTGACAGATTTGTTGCTGCGGAAATGTGGTCATTAAGTCAGGAGCGTGTGTTTGACCTGAAAGCGATTGAGTGATGGATGCAAGTCATTTTAAAGCTGCAGCAGGCAAAAGGATGCTCCTTTTGGACAGCAATCTTGCATCTAAGGAGTGTAAATAATTTAAACAAACAAGTAAAGTAAGGTGAAAGCACTGCTGTGTTGTGGCACTAAATGCAAAGCAGGGCAGTGCTGCCAGTCCTGTGGTGAAGGAGAGCTCCTTTGCACAGTGCTGTCGTAAAGAGGTGCAAGGTACCAGGATTGGGGCTGTCTGTGGGATTAAATGGTACCAACCAAGCCCTCATCACTTACTTCACAGTCACCCATGGGAGCTGTGCATCTGCCACACTGCAGGTGTGAGCAGTGCAAGTGTTGTGGGATCCCCAAGGAATGGTAATCAAGATGGATTGGTGAAGATTACCTTCATGTCCTAGAAGAGCAGGACTCACATGTCCTGCAGTATGGACTGTGCCACTCCGGCTGCTCCTCTTGTCAAGCTGAAGGAGCCTGATACTTCCTTGGCCTCCAGACAAGGTCTGGCTTGTCTTGTCCAGCAAGGAAGGTTTGGTGAACCAGGAGCTTGGCATACTGCTGCTCCCTGCCAGCCTTGCTCTGAGCCATCCTCTCATTGCTGTTGAAGATCCTCTCACCCACAGAGTGTGAGCAGGGAGGGAGGGAGGGAGCATTTGATCTGCACCAGTCACGTCACATGGGTCTGCACATTCTGCTGCTGGATGTGGCATCCCTGTAATGAGGCTGGTAGTTACTGTGCATTAGAAGCAGCCATTGCTTAAGCCTCAATATCTCAGCCATTTAATTTAATAGGTTTTTTAAAATACCAAAAGCAATTAAGTTCACATTGTGAGCTAATCGCCTACAGAATTTCATTTCAAAGTAAGATGCTCAGACTGTTTGTGAGAGAATTGCTGGAAAGCAGCCTAAATATGCCACCATGTCTGTCTGTTTGTCCTTCTTTGCCTTCCCTCCTTCCCAATAAGAGTTAAGCAGACTTCTCAAAAGGAAACAATCACATTCTCAGTTCCCTGCTTTTCTGATAGTTTTTCCCTGGTGTGAATTTTGGATGTCTAAGTTAAATTCCAGTGATTGGTGATTACTATAGTCCTCAGCTGGTACTACAAGAATGGAAAACAGAGGTTTGAAGTCTGTCTGATGGGCAAAAGCCAGATTGCTGTTGTTGGGGAGCAAGTGGGCACACAGCTGTGTACCCAGACCAGGAGGATATGGTGGGAGCTCTGATATAACTTGTGTCACCACTGTCTTGAGGCCATGTGTCTGTGCTGCTGTCCCTGGGGGTATAAGAGATGTCTAAGCAGTTAACACCCAAACCTTGCACAAGCCCTTCTGCATTGCAAAAGTGTTCTGGGTGCACTGCTTGCAGCATGTCCACCATGTCCCATGGGGGCTTGCCCCACGTGCCTGCATTCCTGATCCTCCTCCTGCCTTAGCAGCTACAACCCAGAGCATTCATCCGTGGCAGTCCCTGCAGGGACCAGCTTACCTGTAGGCTGCAAGGCTTTATCAGATCGGAGAAGAGCTGGAGGTCTTTGTCAGAGATTACTTGTTCTCCTAAACAGCTGTGTTACTGAATATGGAATAATCCCCCCTCAACATCCAGCTGGGGGTTTTGTTTCCTTCACTGCAGGCTATCATGTTAACACTCTCTCCTTAAAGCACCTTTGCCAGCTGAGTCACCCACGTGATGCCCATCACCTGACAAGCACGGTGGGCAGGGGCACACTCCACACCACTGCCCACCAAGCTGCCTGCCCCCAGTGTATTTGGCTGAGCCATGCATGGCTGCCATCCCATTTTAGCTGTGATGTTGTCATCTCCATACTCCCACTGCCATCCCCCCCAGCTGGTTTCCCTGGCCAGCAGTGGGGAGGTGATTTATGGAGTCCCACATGCACCTGGTGAGTCCAGCTCTCTGTGTTTCAGGGAGATCCATCGCACAGGGAGTGGAGGTCACTGCGTTGCAGGTTTGCTAACCTTGCCCGCTTATTAAAAATGGTAAAAGCGTCCCTCAGGACTCGTGAAGTATAGATCCAAAGAGCTCCATATGCTGTTCCCCTTAATGAGATGTCTGCCTGAAGAGCAATAGCAAAACACACCATCCAGTGCAGGGTCCCTATAGCTAGATGGCCTGGCTGTAAACAGAGCCGTCCGTCTTAATGGGCTATCGTGTAAAAACTTCTCCCAGTCAATAAATCAAAGGGGCTCCATTTATATCATGTGCTGCCTTCGCTATTAGGCTGCCTCTGGATGGCATGTTCTGATACAGAGCTCCCTGGGCCCCCCAGATGAGGCCAGAGGCTTTAATAGGCATTTAATTTAGGCTTCCCCTTGCTGATACCCATGCAGAGTTCAGTACCTGGGACTCGGCAGGGGCTCCCTCATGGTTTGGGATGGCCCTGCTGTGCAGGAAAGGGCACCCGTGGATCGGCACCTGGCAGGCATCACCTCCCCTGCCCTGCTGTGTAGGAGCCTCTGGTGTACAGGGAACCAGACCTTCTCCGTGAAGGGGTGTGTGGGTTTGGCAAGCACCCCTACTCGGTCGGGAGCAGCAGCCACAGCCTGGCGCAGTTATTTATTTTTCATCCCCTCCCTTGTGCTGCTCAGATGCCACTGGAGGGAAGTTCCGCTTCAGCCACCATCCCAAGCAGAGATATTAGTCCTCATTACTAATTAAAGGAAGCAGGAGTAATTGACGGATGGTGGATGGCAGGGGAGCCAGTGTGATGAACAGCCCCTGTCCCTGTGCCGGGGACGCATGCTGAGCGCTACCTGTTAGCTACAAATAAACAAACCTGATAAATAATAAATAGTTTGAGAAGAGTGGGCAAGCATTATTTAAATTAATAGGGATTAGAGGGAGAGGTCTGAAAGAGCATTCCTCCAGATGAGCTATCCCTGGACAGACAGGGACTCATTTGTTGCAGACTGGAGTAAACAAGGAGAAAGGGAGGATTCATCACAGCAGAGCCTTGCAACGCTTCTTGGGCTGGTAAGAGCATGGCTGTACTTTTCCTGGCCACCCCTGCCCCAGGGCTCCCTGTGTCCCTGCTGCCTCACTGGTGTCACTGTGCTGTCACACCTCTGGTGCCAGGCTGGGGCACTAGGTGCTCTGAGGGAGTCAGGATACTGCTGCAAAACAGTGGGGAGTGGATGCTGGTATCTCGCTGCTGGTAGGGTCCCACACCACGACAGGGCACCTGCAAGTTTTTCCAGACAGCTTGATGGCCACCTGCAGCCGGCTTCCACCAGGCACTCACTGTCAGCCTCGGGTTGGTCCCAGCCAGCGAATCCGGCTGCAGAGGGGGTCTCTCCTCACCCCCTGACATTCGGATACCACCCCGCCTGCTCAGGGCAGGAGGCTGGGGGTGGTGGAGGAAGGAGGAATGCTGCGGGAGGCGGGGGAAAGAGGGGAGGACAGACGCTCTGCTCGCTATCAAATCTACTCCATCTTATCACCACAGTAATTTGATGATAAAAAATAATCCGAGGCTGGAAAGGAAACATGTGTAGTGGAGTAAAGATTGAATGTAGGTGGATTGTGCCCTGGGGCGGTGGCTGGGAGATAGAAGGAAATGTCCTTCTGTTTGACATACTGCCGAGTCGCAGCCGTGCCCCCACTTCCCCTCGCCCTGCCCGAGGCACGTGGAGCCCGCTGGCCCGTGGGCCATGTGCCGGGCAGCAGGACGGTGCCTGTTGCGGCCCCCCGACACCTCCCACCTCTCCACCTGCACCTTCTGTGACCCCCAGTACCCTGTGGGATGCTGCCCCCCACCCTCCCACCCCATAGCTCTCTCCCAGCACACTTCTGGTTATTTTTTTTTCCCCTTTGGTTATGCTTCACAACTCATTTTATCAGCTGTCAGTAACCAAATGTCTTTTTTAAGGAGTGGGTTATAGCCACTAATGTACTGAATGCTATTGCACTGGCTGCAGTTAGTGTTCCACGGCTAAATTACTATAATTAATGTTCCACTAGAACTGTTTGTAACAGGCGGCTGCGGGAGCCCCGGGTCTGGGCTTTCACAGCCACTGAATTATCTCTCCTCCCCGGAGAAAGCGCCTCTCACAAAGGGGAGGGAGGGGAGGAGGTCAGCACTGGGACAGACAGGCACTGGCCGAGTCAAACTCCAGCAGATGAATGGCCCGGGAGCTGTGCCTGGGGTACAGACTCCCTGTGTCTCCCCATCTCGGCTGCTGTGCCCCAGGGGAGTGCAGCGGGGTGTGCGGTGGGCTGCGGTGGAATTCCTGCTGGGATTGTCAGGGCTCTGCTGCATCGCGAGGGCTTCGCTCACTGCCCTCTGCGATCGCGTTTTAAAGGTGGAACGCACTGCCTAAAGAAACGCTTCCAAAACTCGCTAGGGGCAGTCAGCAGAGATGTTTCCCTGTGCCAGGCATGGCACTTCAGCCCACGCTCCACACCAAGTCTGATCCCAAACCCATCCCTGCCCTCCCTGCTCCCCCATAGCCTCTCGGAGAGGCCGGAGGTGCAGGGGAAAAAAATGTGCTCGGCGGGCACACACACGCCTTGTTTCGCTAAATGCATTGTTCAATACCTGCAACAAACAGATTAGCCGAGGCTTTATCAGGGACAAGAGAAGGGAGAGCAGTGTGATAATGGTTTTCAGCAAATCCTCGGGCTGTCACAGATTAGAGCCGCGGCAGGAGCATTATCAGCCCTTTCCTCCTCTCCCCGTCACCTCCCCCTTTGTCTCTTCTCACCATCGGATTTCTCCAGCCAATCTATCCCTGAGAGAGCCGGGCAGATACAAGAAGAAGTCGGTTTCCATCTGATCTGCAATTGGTTTTTCTCGGCAGCCGATCCGTGTCGCAGCATTGATCCATGGGCCCCCCAGCGCTTGTCACCTTGCGTGTCTGGAGAGGAAGGTGGCCGAAGGAAGGGGGGCTGGGATGGAGATGCTTTAAATTTCCTATGCCATTGATTTGCAGGAGGGAGCATGGCCAGGGCAGCCCTGCCAGGCAGGAGGGCATGAGCCTCCTCGTCAGAGGAGTTTAAATGGCTGTGACCTTCTAAGTAAAGGAATGTCTTTGGGAGGCCAGCAGAAGGAGGGGACCAGCCCCCAGGCCCTGGGGCAGGTGGTTGGGAGCTGCCCAGCCCTCGCCATCTCACCAAGGAACAGCTCCATGAGACTGGCACTGGGAGCCTCCCAAGCACCCTTCTCTCTCAGAGAAGTCACCCACTCCACCCACATCCCCATTTCTGCTCTGCATTTTGCTGCCCCTGTGGGAGAGAAGCTGCCAGGTGGAAGCTGTTGGGTTAACCCCAGTGGGTGAGCAGTGTTCTCGGGAGACCTGAAACTGCAAAGTTTTTTCCTTTCTAAATGTAGAACACAAGGCTATCTCTTATCCCAATGACTGCGTCCAGGGCCTGCAGGTCCCATCAGGTAGGGGTTTGTTGAAATCCCTGGATGCTCAGGAGGAATGGCCCAATGGGCAGGACAGCAGTGCTGTACCAGGCAGGACTCAGCATCTTCGGAGTCAAGCTGGGACATCCTGTCTGTGCCACCTGCACTCCCCATACGCTTCTGCCAGGTTCCTGCTCTGCCTCATCTTACCTTTTCTGTCTGACCTGAGGGATGGTATGCAGGTGGGTGGGAGGGCAAGAGGGGATATAACAAGTAATGGCCCTAAGTGTGGAAACAGTGTTAATAAAGTGTATTTCACTTTTAATTTTGGCATATAATGTAATGATCTTTTTTAAGGCCCTATCATATTATCTGCATGACTAGATTATTGAGTCTTCATCATCTCCAGATAAATTTATGACCAGGATGATGCTTGGAATTTATTATCAGTCAATAGAGCTCAATACTGTAACAAGGCGTGTAATAAGATATACATATTTAATGATCCGGAGTAAAACAGCCCCGCTAATGGGCAGGATGAGACGGAGGCTGGAGCGTTAATTTCCATCCCCTGCCCCTTTCCACGGGAGCCTGCACCATTCAGCTTGGATGCAGCCCCAGAGTCCCATGCGTTGCCTGATGTCGGGAGCAGGGACTGGCTCGGGGGGCATGCAGAGGAGCACAACCCTCATGCTGCTGTGGCTGTGAGCACGTGCCTGCTGCACGTATGCACTTGTGGGAAGGCAGGTGTGCTGCTTGTCCCTGCAGAGATGTGCAGGTCTGTGGCACACAGCACATGGCTCTCTTACATGGCTTTGCAGGTCTGGCTGACATCTCCGTCTGCGTCAGGTAAGGACCATCACACATCTACTTTGCAGGTGGCTCTCTCCAGCCAAGCAGTCTGGTCAAGTCTTGGCACAAAACTGCTGCTTCAGCAGCTGCTGAGATGTCTGGAAAAGCTACAGAGAGCTTTTTTATGTTCTAGGGGCAAGCCTGAAATCCTGCCTTTTTGCAAAACCAGCACAGGACAATGCAGGGCTCTCTGGCTCAACAAGGGCAGCTGAGCCAGGGCAGACAGATGCACTCTGTCCACACCACATGATATGTCTGGCCCAGCAAAACCCTTGGTGGGGACACAGTCCCCTCACAGAGGCCCCCACACTCCAGGCTCACCTGGCTGTCTCCCTGACAGGAGACCAGACAGCACCAGAGTGGGCACAGCCCAGGGACATAGCAGCTCTGTGTGCCCAAGCACACCCTGTGTGCAGCTGCCTACAGACTGTCATGTTGAACAGGGGGCCATCTCCTTTGCCAGGTTATATTTTGAGCTGCCAGCACTGATTTTTCTAGCCTTTTGGGATGTTATTAAATTACTTTCCAAGGACTTTTAATAAGCACTTTCAATGCCTTTGAAGCATGCAGCTTTGTGGGAAGATTACAGTCCCGCATCCATCTCGCTGGGAGAGAAACAATGGCAGCAGGGTTGGTGTTTGATCTCTCCTCCAGAAGGCGAGAGAGGGTTTGGGTTAGACAAAGAGGTGAGCTGCTGATTTAGAGCTAATGTTTAAAAATAGGCAGGTCTCCCTCCAAGATAGAGAGACCTGCCCTCCTCTGTGTAATCGCCTGCCTCTGCCTCGCCGGACTTGCAGAAACACAGCTCGCTTTATTTGAAGGCTTCGAGTGCAGCATCGCAGTTTGATTCTTGGTCCTTTTAAAGCAATAACTAGGCCATCTGACCAAGCTTTAAAGAACAGGAGAACTTTCCATTAGGACTTGCGACACACTCTTGGCAGCGCTGGAATTGCATTCTTGCCTTTTATTTCCTTTCTCTGACATCTCATGTCACTCAGGCAGGAGAAACTCAGCTTTATAAACTCACTCATCTCTACCTTGAAATTTCTCCTTAATTAGGGTCCCAGTCCCAGTGGTGGGACTGGGTGTCAGGAGCTGGATGTAGAACAGAGCCAGCAGCAGTGGTGGAGGTTAAACCAAACTGCTCCCTGCAGCCCAGGACCACCTGGCCCCAGCAGCATCAGTCACGGGCAGGGAGACAGCATCTCCCATGTCTGTGCCCACAACTCCCACACAGGAGAAACAGAGTCACCATCCCTGCCATGCCAAATATCTGCATGTCTGGCCCCTGTGCTGCCTCTGGGGACATTGACATCCATGGCAGGGACCATTGGATGAGTTACAACACCATGAGCACCCAGCTCCGGCCAGGCATGCCTGGAGAAAAGGTGTCAAGGGACTCGAATTCCCTTTATCTGTGGATAGCTACTGCTGCCTTTAACAGCCTGGAATAAACTAGCCATAAATATCATGATCATAAGTGCTTAGATATGGCAACTTTACACTGAACAGAGGTTTTAACCTTCCCTGCGGAGGATATCCAGCTCTACATCACTGACTGTTTCCATTCAGCTGCATGGCCCAAGACAAGCTCTTGATGAGCTGCTCAGAGCAGCTGCCCCAGCTACTGGCCACCTCTCAGCCCAGTCTCATCCCAGTCCTTACCCCAGTTCTGGACTCCCTCCTGCTCTCAGGGCCAGACAGGAGTCCTGCTGCCCTCTCCCCCACTGCCAGCATTCTTTCCTCCTCTAAGGAATTACCTGCAGTTTAGTGGGCTCCTGTGAGGATCCATCTTCCATTCTCATTCCCATCCACAAGGAGGGTCCTGAGCCACCAACTTCTGGAGCATCTTGTCACCATCACCTCGTCCCTGAGCCAGGCCAGGGGACCTGTATCAGCAAGAGGGCAGTGTGCATCCTCCCTGCACCTTGCCAGTGCCCTGCCATGACTTTATTTTGCATGGCGACTTTGAGGGGAGCTGTAAAACACTCAGACGAGTTAAATAATACACGACAGTGTACGGTATAAATTACAGGAAGCCAGCGGTGGAGCGACATTGTATGCTGAATAAATTAAAGGCTGCGTGACTTACAGGCAAGATTGATCTGCCGAGCATTTTGTTTAGTGACGTGCTTGTCATAAGGGAGAGCTAATTACAGGCACGGAGGCACGCGGCTCCGGCGCTGGGGAGCACAGAGCAAACTGGGCTCACGAATGTCAGCAGGGTCCCTGCACTCCCAGGATTTGCTCTTTCTGAGGCCAGCCACATGCCAGGCCCCGTTAGCTGGATGCCTGCTGTTTTCCTAGGGCCATCCAGCACTGTCACAGCCCAGGAAAAGGACTGTGCTGCCACAGGGAGCTGCTTCGGTCTGGAAGTGGGTGTGCTGGTGTGGGGGACAGAGGTAGCTGGTGTCTCTGGAGTCTGCTCTGAGCAAGGGTTGGCACTGGGTCTGCCTCAGTGGCTTAAGGGAAATGAAGATAACCAATCCTGAGCCCATTCTTAATGGAGCAGAGCCATATAGGAGCACATCCTTTGCTCCTATCCTGTGGCATTTTTGAGCCCAATGCTGCTCACAAGGTGACACAGGGATTTCACTGCTCTGAGTACCCAGGGCTGACTGAGCAGCAAATCTGAGAGCTGTGGGGGCTGATTTGGGGGCTGAAGAGTACAAAAAGGCAAGTCCAATTCAGAAATTAGGTAGGGGTCCTGTAATAGCAGGATGCTGCCATGAGCCACCAAGGGAGGGGGCAGTCTTCTTCAGGTCAGTTTGGACTGGATAATTTTGGGGAAGATATGCTTTACCCACGGGGATGTGGGAGACTGGTGAGAGGCTTGGATTCAGCTAGGTGACTTTAACCACCAAACT
The DNA here is from genome assembly GCA_013399455.1 of Anthoscopus minutus. Taxonomy (NCBI): domain Eukaryota; kingdom Metazoa; phylum Chordata; class Aves; order Passeriformes; family Paridae; genus Anthoscopus; species Anthoscopus minutus. Next base: position 539,374 of record VWYI01002155.1, read on the forward strand.
TGGCGCTGAGTTTGGAGGCTTGTCCTGCTGGGCTCCAGAGCAGGGATGGCTCCCGTGCCAGGAGGTCTGTCCCCGCTGCCTGCGCAGCTAAGTGATGCTGTGCAAGCTGTGTGCAGCCCTCGAGGTCATGGCAGAGGCTGCACCATGGGACCGGAGGAACAGGGACCTCCCTGGCCTGCCACGAGGGCTGGAGAGCGTGCTCCGGAGCGGGCCGGCCATCGGGATGTGCTCCCCTCCGGCTCGGCGGTTGTCTGTCACTCGGTGGGATTATGAGTAGTGAGTGTAATGCATCGGCGTATGAATAGGGTTGTCTGGCTGATGGTGATGTATCGTTTTTCATTACTGCCTCTCAAGCCCTCCCTGCTCCACGTGTGGAAATTCTATTTATTCCCTAATTTGTAAAAATTCCCTCCTTATCTGATACCAATCAGGGAGGGGTAATTGGCTCTCCAGGGCTAGCGGCTGGGGTCCTGATGAAGAGATATGTGTGTCTGCTCTGGCTGTCCAGGCACCCTGCCCTGCTGCACCAGCGACACGGGCCACAATTAATAATGATTTGCAAATGGCAGACAAGCAATAACGCAGAAAGATGTCCAGCCAGCCTCCTGCCCGCCCCTTAATTTCCTTCTGTAATATAAATGGCACAGGAACGAAAATCCAGCGCCATAAATTCTGAAATTAGTTATTCACTGTAATAAATGGTTCCCTTTTTGGTGCACGGTCCTCCCCATCCTTCTCCCCTGACTCCCCCACTTCCTCCTCTCCTCCCAGCCCCCTTGCCTGCTACCTACTTCATTTAAGTCCTAATATGCAAATGCTGTAATTTAACGGGATGGTGAAGTTGATTTTCATGTTAACTTAATTACTTTGATTTATGAAGGGCTGCGATGTAGACACAGCTCCCTCCTTACCCACCTCCCACCTCACCCCTCTGCAGTCCTGCTGACCCGCTGCCTCTCTTCCCTTTTCTTCCCTTGGCTCAGTCCTCTTTTCCTCTTCTTCCCAAGTTTAGTGTTTTATTAGCTGCCTTTAAGTGGACATAAGTCCTCGCGACAATCGCATGATGCGGAGGACAAATTCCCCGTCCTGCCTTGTTTAATCGTGCCTGGATAATGGATGTATAATTGACTCATTTGAATGCTTTTGCCTACAGGAGTGCAGAGCATTAAATGTTTGATTGCCTTAATTTCCAAACAGATCATTATCCCCTTCTTACCCGCTCTTAATAAACACTTTATGAGGATTTTTTTTGTAAAGGAAAAAAATTTCCACTCCTCGTACTTCTCTGAAGTGATAAACTCTAATTAAGTCTAATATTTAAAAATATGGTAATGGTGACTTGTTTGAATAAGTGGCCTGCATTTCCATAATTTCATTATTACGTAAAACACGCTAATTATTTGAAGTGTGCTTATTACTAAAAGAGAAATCTCCTTCTAATAAAGATGAAATTGGCTTTTTTCCCTGTATTGCTGTGCACGCCGCTCCCCTTCTCTCCTGGACGGTGAGTGGCCACAGCCAGGAGCGAGGTGATGGCAGCATTTGCTTTGTTTGCTCAGGGAAGGCTGCCAGCCAGGGGATGCTGGATGAGTAGGGACAGGCAGAGAGGCTGAAGGACAAGCTGAGGTCTCTGTACACCCTGTGTCACCCTTGGCCCCAGCAACACTGGTGCACTTTGGGCTCACGGGCTCCAGGAGTTGCTGGGAACGTTGCAAGACAACTCAGACCCTGCTGCCCATTCCCTCCAGCAGGGATGCCCCAGCTGTCATGGTTTGCCTGCATGGCATTGCCTGTGCCGGGTTATCCAGCAGCCTGTGGGGCTGGAAGGTGTCTCAGCAGCCAGGTGTCTTGCAGTGCACAGGCCCCAGCCACCCAGCTCTGCCCTGGGAGGGGACCGGTAGGGTGGGTGCATGACGGGAAGAGTGGTTCCCAGTGCAGAGCATGGGAGGAAGCATCCTGTCTCCCACAGGGTGACAGTGGCCAGCCTGGGTGGGAGAAAGAAAGTGCCCAAGGCAGCAGGTTGATGGTCAAGACTGGTCCTCTTTTGCTGCACTTCCTGCTTACTTGGGAACTGCCAGAGATGGTCCCTCCCTGCTCCAGTGTCCTTGCCAGGGTAAACTGGATTTGGAGGTATTGCTGACCCCAGTGTGCAGGGGGCGGGACAGACACAGGTTGAGGGAGGATGAGTATGAATTTTGTCCAACCCCTCTTCAGAGCCTTTGCAGGCGCTCTGTGGCGGGGCAGGCAGGGAGGCACTGGGATGAAGTCAATATAAAACTAATTTTCTTTTCTTCATGAAGAAATGAGGTGTGTGGCAGTAACGTAATTGCAGATAATGAGGTAAGTTATTCTTAATATTCTGCACGTCGCTGTCAGCTCCACCTAATATACCTGCCGGCTGTGCGGGGCACACAGAGCCCCTTGCCCCATGAGCAGGATTATGAGGCCATTAATTTGGAAGCAGCTCAGCAGGACCATCCCTGGTGTCCCTGTGGATCCCTGGGAGCTGGGAGCGCTTGGTTCTGACACGTCCTTGTCACCACTATGGCGGGCATCCTGATGTCCCCACCTTGCCCAGTGTGTCATGGTGGGGATGGATTCAGATCAGACACAAAGTCCCTCCTAGTTCCAGTGTGGACAGGGTGAGTGACACAAGAGCCTGGCTTTGTGTGCTGGGAAAATGCTGTTACTCCCTGCCCCAACAGTGACATTCCTGCTCACAGGGAGCAGCACAGCCCCCTGTGGGGACACAGCACCCAGTGCTCCCATTCATGATTGCTGGGGACGCCACCAGCAGTGCCAAACTGCGTGAGATCTCTGAGGTCCGTGCTGCTCACAAGGCCACCTGCTGTCCCCCGGGGGCGGCGGTGGCCGGGCGGCCCTGTTTCCGCTTTGCAGGGAACTGTTATACAAAGGCAGCGGTGATATTATTCATTAACAGTAATCTGCCATTAGAACATTGACAAATGGCCCCTCGGCGCCTGAGCATCAGTTCTGGTACAGCCCATAAAGCATGGGGACAGTTTAAATATGGACCTGCTCAGCTTGGGCCGGGGGTGATCTGTCTTCCCAGCCATAGCACAGGTGCAGTGGGGTTGCCTCCAAATGAGCATGTTTGGGGGGGCCCCTGCAGTCCCTGACCACCCACAGCCCAGCAGGGCAGCTGCTGGGATGGAAAAGCTCTCTCCTTTTTCCGGGAGCGTCTTGGCCCGGTGCACGGCGGCTGCAGCAGCACTCAGCCCTCGTGGTGGAGGTGTCTGTGTGGTTTGATCTCACGGGGAGTGGGAAGGGTGGAAAAAATGCTGGCAGGGCAGCACACACAGGTATGCGGCCCCTACCCTTCTCCCAGTGCCTGGACTGGGTATGGAGGTGATGCCCTTGTGGAGTGAGCATTGCTGCTCCTGGCAGCCCAATCCAGCAGCACAGACTCCTGCTGATGGAATCCTTGAGCTTATGGTGGGTTTGCAGCAGTGCCAACATGCAGTGGCTAGCAGGAGGATGTCAGCCCATTGCCAGGGGTGGGGGGCTTTCTGCCTCTGTCTCAGCAGAGGAGTGCAATGGGAATGTCTGTGCCTGTCCAAGGACAAGACAGCCAGTGATGCTGAACAGCCACAAACTCCAGCCTAAACTAGGAGAGCATCCTGCTGCCCCATGCATGTGCATATGTTGCTGTCTTTAGCTGTTACTGCCGCAAGTGCTTGGCAGTGCGTGGAGAGGGCTGAAACGAGGGTGTTGACACAGTGTGGTGTCAGTGGGTAATGCTGAAACACACAGGGCAGGAGGGTTAAAACCTGGTGGGCTAAGCCAGCCAGGGCGAGTGGAGGCTGGGGTGTCACATTACCCCACGCTACACTGGCAGCTGGACCAGAGGGTCCCAGAGGTAGCCAGTCCCAAAACCCAGCATCTCAGGACAAGCTCAACCCCAGCCATCCTGAGCCTCTGCACGGGGACATGGGGCAATGCTTGGAGGCAGCACAAGCAAGGTGAGGGGCAGGGAGGCAGGGCAGAGCCACTGCTCTGTTTGCATGAGGCAGGATAACCCCAGGCTGACCCTTTCACACACACCGCACAACACCCCTAAATCAATTGCATCTTATTATTACAATATCAATATACAATATTCCTACAATAACACCATTGATTTTCTACTCAGAGGCTGCACCTAAGTCTGTTTTAAAGAGGAGGGAGTTAATAGTGCCCTCATTAAAAATCTATAGATTATCCCCCACCCCAAAAAAAAGAAAAAGCAGTTTATATTCATTAGGGCTATTGAATATAAAGTAATATGTTTGTGTAGGACATTGGAGTAATGTGATAATCCGTCCGCATATCAGGGAGAAATCCACTTAGCAACCCTGTCAGCTTGACAAGAAAAATGTGCCCATAAAGTCGGGAATACATTGAGGGAGTGAGCGGGAGGAGAGCGGGGGCGTGCGTGCGTGTGCGCGCCTGTGCAGAGCTGTGCTGGCCATCAGCGTGGGACCACATGCACCCCATCACCCTGCTCAGCCTTGGGACACAGGTGGGCACCCCTCAGGCCCCTGGGACTGGGATGTGCCGGGTGTGCCAGGATGGGGATCAAGTTGGGGGGCTCCTCAACCTGCCAGCCTCCCTGGCCCCAGGTATGGTCACCAGATGGGATGGGTTGGTGGGTGCCAGCCTGGAGGCTGGGGCAGCAGCACCACAGCCACGTGCCCCCCAGGGAGAGCTGGGCCAGGTGGGGGCTACAGGGTGGGCAGGCCTGCCTGTGCCCTCCTGCCAGCCTCGGACTCTGCTTGTCCCCCCCCGTGGTCACCTTTGCGATGGATTAAGCACTGAAAAGCAGCAGAGCAATCCCAGTCGCGCTCTCTTAGGCTGTCAATTGCCATTTTTGTAATAGAAATTCCTTTCACAAGGTAACGACGGCCAGATTTAGAGGATTTCATATTGTTAATAATTCCCCAAACAGCCATCTGACTGTGTTGTTTTAAAAGCCGCTTAGTTTTTTGCTTTGGAGTTTATGAAAATCTCCCACTCTAATATCCCGAGAGCCAGCCTATAATTGTGTTATTAAATCAATCGGAGCGGATTACATTGTAAAATCAATAGATGGCTGTAATTGCATATTAGAAAGTTGTTCTGCTGTTGTTGATTTTTTTTTACATGGATAATTATAATAAGCGTGTTTACCTTAGCGCTGATTTGGAATGAGTCTCACTAAATGACGTATGATGAGCTTGGCACACACACTGCCTGAGGCCGTGGCATCATTTGGGACAGCAGGGACAGCACTGGTGGCATGGGCATGTGGGTGACATTGACTCATGAGGGTCCCGCCAGTTCTACAGGGTGGCAGCTCAGAGTTCGGGGTGTCTCCCAGTGCTGGCACCTGGCAACAGAGCACACTGGGGTTTTGGGGAGGCAGATGATGGAGCGCAGGAAGCAGACAACTGTCCCAGATGGTGTTCCCACGGACCAGCTTGGGAGTCCCAGGGAATGCCATGGGGTCTCGCTGCCCATCTGGCAGCTGCCCAGGTCTCTCTGTACAGTTCCCCCTCAGCAATATGAAGCAATAGTCAAGCCCCAGTGCTCACTCCAGCTCAGAGAAATGCTGCAGGCTGTGAGGCTGGCAGTGGGACACCTGGGGCTGTGCTTTCACATCCAAACTGCTCACTTGCCACCTGCCTGCTACAGCTCCAGGATTTGCTTTGCTGTTACTTTTTAGAGGTACTAGGTCAGGGCTGGCTGGGTGGGGGGCTGGCTGGGCCAGACAGTTTCACTTACCTCCATTCCCCCAGCTTTCAAGCCACCATTACCCTGTTAGATCACACTGGCAGCTGGCTGCAAGGGCTGAGGGCTCCAAGGGGGCTCAGTTGTCTGGGGGATGAGATGGAGCAGGCGATCCTAAGGACAGTCTTAGGACAGACAGAGGGGATCACTCGCATGGGAACAAATAACAGCAGGAGTTGGCATTGTGACTTGGCTGGGCAGGACACCTGTCACCTCCAGGGGCCTTATGCAGCCATCAGTGTCACCTTGGGCAGCAGAGAGGATGAAGGCATAGAGAGATGGGCTCATCTCTGCCCCCATGCCAGCCAGTGGGCTGGGGACACCCCTCTTTTGTTGGGCTGTCCTCATGCCCAGCTGCTGTCCCTTGTCTGGCACACAAGTGCCAGGAAGGAGCGCCCTAAGAGGGCCTCAGGGACACTCCAGAGTCAGATGGCACTGATGGGGATGTTTCCTCTTCCACTGCCAACCATCAGCCATGAGAGTTCTCAGTAGCTCATGGCAGCCCCTCAGGGTGCTGCACATGGAGAAAGTCCTGAGCCTCCAACAGATGCTGGGGGACAGGTGATGGCTTTGCCAGCGTATCACTGGGCACAGCAGAGCTGGACAGCGCTGCTGGTCTGGCAGGGAGCATCCAGGATCGAGGCAGCCCCATCCCTGCGGGCAGATGCCTGGCAGCAGGACAGCGCTGCCCGGCTGCAGGGGGCCCTCAATCCGGCACGCGGCACTGTCAGCAGGCAGCCTGCTGTCTCCTAGACAGTGAAATATGGCCACAATTAGCCCGGATACAGTTCAATTATGATAAACAGCGTTTGCACCCTTTAAGCTGTGATTAAAAGGCCTCCTCCCGTTGATAGAGAGACCTAATTTCACATTATTATCGCTGTAGCTTGATTATAAAGCACTCCCTGGATTTACAGTTGGGAGATGGATGTGGAGGCTTCTTTATCATTTACACATCAGTAATGATGCAGCCTTCCCTCCACCACAACATCCATCCAGCAGCAGCGGGGAGAGGGGGGCCTTGCCTGCACCCCCCTCCCGGGGCACCCTCTCCCCATGTCAGCCAGGCCCTGCTGCCACACGCAAGTGGGCAAAGTCACCCTTACGGTAACAGCTTGATAAATGGGCGGGCGGTAATGAAATGGAGACATCAAGGCGTGGGGCGAGGAAGAAAGAGTGGTAATCGGAACGAGTGGAGCTGTCCCGAAACGGAGGGGAGCGGGAAGAAGGATCGCCTCTGCGCCGTGTGCTGTCAAGGGAGAAATTACACATTTACTCTTGCTTTTTCTTAAGGAGACGGCCCTCATAGATCAAAACATGGATTTACAAGCCAATTTTCAACATGAAATATAGACACTAGGAATCAATTTAAGCCCAGCTTCTATTTTAGCAAACGGTGCCTGAGTTTAGTCCCAGGTAAATAACACCAGAGCCTTCCCCCTTCCCATCTTGCTGTTTTGCTGTGGCCCAGCACCAGGAGTGGTTCTGGCTTGCCATCCCAGCCACCTGCCACTTGTCAGACTCTGGTCAGTGAGCATAGGGAGGCACCACAGGCTGGCTCTGGTGGGGACATGGATGACCCCAACCTTCAGGTCCAGGGCATGGCTCTGTCTCAGCACAGCACTGAGTCATACTGGGGTGCAGGTGGCCAGTGCTGGGACTGGGAGCTCTGCAATCACATCACATCGCTGCAAGGTCCTTGGGACAGAGTACCTGGACTGGTGAGGATACAGGCCAGGCATGAGATTCAGAACTTGCTCCAACAACTCCTGTTTGGATCGTGCTTCTAACCCAGTATCTCTGTGCTTTCTCCTTAGACGACTGCAAGAACATTGCAAACATCATGAAGACACTGGCCCACAGAGGCTTCATCTTCAAGCAGACCTCCAAACCTTTTTGATCCCCGAGGCAAGCCAGGCAAGGGCTGCATGCGCCCGGTGCCGGCGAGGCGGGGAGGACGGGCTCCAGCATTAAAAAAAACCCGGCAACGAGGCCAGAGGAACCGACACAAAAAAAATCTCAATTTCAGCTGTTAACTCCAGTAGAGGTTGTATATATGGGAAGGCAAATCTGTGTAGACCTGATGTGACTCCCTCTCTGGGCTGCTCCGGACATTATGCCATGCTAGCGGACAGCCGCGTAGGGCGCTTGCACCACATTTTAGACTTGTAGTTCGTTCTTTTTCTTTGGCTCCTGATTTCCGTCCCTCCCTCCATATCCCACCCCGTCCTCCCTCTCCCACCCCGTAGCCAGAGCATCCCTCATCTCCACCCTGGCATGGGCCATACCCACCTTCCCTTCTTCTTTCTCTTCTCTGGTTTTATGTTTTCAGGCCTCGACGGCTGCTGCAGCGATGCCGGTGTGTGCCTGCACTCGGGCAGCACTCACAGAGGCTCAGCGTGTCGCCCCTCGCCCTCCCCACCAGCCCCCCCCGCCTCTCCCCTGAGCGCCTTTTCCCCTTTTTGAGTCAACACTAACCCCTCCCTGACTCCTGTATGTGACAAACGCGATCCGTCTCTTTATGTTCGAGGTGAAGTGCCNTTTCCCCGCGCTCCCTCCCCCCCAGCCCCCCCCGCCTCTCCCCTGAGCGCCTTTTCCCCTTTTTGAGTCAACACTAACCCCTCCCTGACTCCTGTATGTGACAAACGCGATCCGTCTCTTTATGTTCGAGGTGAAGTGCCTGTATTCTCCGCTGCAGAGCCCCTGTCAGCCCCACCGTGGGCTGCAGGGCCCCAGAGGGCTCCCTTCAGTGAGGCAGGGGCCCAGCGGACAGGCGGGCGGCAGGAGGGAGGTGACAGTGTCCGCACGGAGCCCCGTCCCCTCCCCGTTCCGTCTGCTTGTGCCTCTTGCGGGGCTGGGTGGGATGCCCAGCCCTGCCTCGTCCCCGCCGATCAATTCCAGCTCCACGGGGGACAGGCCCACCACAGCACCGTGTCCGTGTCCAGTGGTGGCCATGCCAGCGCGCGCTGGCCCCCGGCCCACAGGTACCTGAGCAGGGGAGCTGCAAATTGTCCCAGGCCCCTGAGTGTGCTCCCCACCAACCTCCCTCGGTTCTCAAGCTGAGGCTCAGCCCCCCACGTGCTGTGCCCCTCACAGGTCCCCGCGGACGCTCAGCAGCAGCTGGCTTGTTGCCTGAGAGAGTTGCCGAGCACATCCCCGGCTGGGTGGGCTCCCAGCTGGCCAGGGCGGTTGGAGGGAGCCATGGGGAGGGCTGAGGGCGCATGTCCTCTCAGTGTCACCCAGCCCCAGGGCCCTGCTGAATGGAGCCCTCGTCCGGGCACTGACCTGCAGGGAGGCTGCAGCCCCAGGCCCGTGCGTGCATGGCCTGGAGCGAAGCCGGTGACGGCAGCCAGAAGGGCAATACAGGCACTGAACTTGGCGGTACATGACTGCATGGTGTGTGGTGTTCCAGTTAAACCAACCGATAATGCAACCCCAGCATTTTCATTGTCTAGTTATTCCAATCCTTGCTGTAAATGTGCCACATGAATAAAGTTTGGGGGTAAAGGAGCCCAGGCTGTGCCCATGCATGTGCAAGTTTGTATGGGGGGCAGAGGCAGGGGAATGCCACCTGGACATGCGGGAGTAGGGTGCTCCCTGGGGTATGGCACATCCATGCTCCCCATAAAAGGTGAGGGTTTTGGCTGTGAAAGGACACACCCAAGGGCACACCACTGCATCCAGGTGCCCAAGGAACCTGCTCTGTGCTGGAGTGCCACTGGCTAATGGGCATGCAAGTATCCAGCTAGCACCAAGTGGGCAGCTCTCAGATGGCAGAGGCAGTCCAGACAATTTGCTCCATGCAAAGGTCACAGAGGTTTTACCAGTTCCCTATGTGCAGCACCTGATCAGCTTTACTGACTCATTTTCAGTGGGAGTTGTCTAATTAGTTTTTTACGAAAACTAAGAACTTGGCCTTTGCCCTCTACTTCTGCAGGCGAGAATGTGTCTCAGAGGACATTGTCACAGATCAGTGATGGCCAGTTACACTTGGAAGGCAGGTGTAGGGGACACAGGGTGGGCAGGTGGGCAACAGCTCACAGCAGGGCACACAGCCAGGGCCACCAGTGCCCACACTGGGCAGCACATAAACCCAGGCTCTCATCGTGATGCCTCAGCCCCATCAAGGCCCTGCAAAATATGAGACGCTGGGACCAGAGGCCCCTCCCACCATAGACTGAAGCCTTGGGTGGGCAGCAGGAAGAGGAACTCTACTAACAGTGAGTGCTGAGGACAACACCAGTGTTTCCAGCAGGGGAAGCCTCTCACTCAGACAAGGCAGCACTTGCAGGAGTAGGACACGCAGGAGTTACTGCAGGAGCAGCTACACAAGAGCTGGGCACATGGGATGCTGGGAGGAGCTCTCCTGCTTGGTGTGGGCAGCACAGGAACAGCCTGGCTCAGGGCATGGTAGCCTCCAAGGCAGCAGAGGCTGCAACAACTCCAGCTGTCACCTAGTGACTGAGGCAGATAGGCTTGGGGACAGCCTCCAGCAGCCCCAGCAGCTCCCAGTAGGGTCAGTGGCACCCAGCCTGCCTGGGACAGGGGTGAGACAGCTCCGTGCTCCAGGGCCAGTGGCCACAGGGCAGCCATGGGTGTCCTGGAACAGAGCCTTCCACATCCCTGGGGCAGCTCTCCAGCACCTGCTACAAGTGCCTGGAGGTTGCACTGCTCAGGAGGTCAGATGGGGCTGGGACTACTGCACTGTGCAAGGGATAGGTCCCACTTTTCTCTGGAGCACTACAGCGTTTGTCCTAGCAAGGCCCCTGTCCTGTCCTGTCCTGTGGCTGCAAAGAGCCAGCTGTCCCTAGGGGCACTGCCCCTGCACCTCCTCATCTTCACCCTGCACAGCATGCTTATGACTTCTTCACATTCTTGATGGAGAAGGAGCTGGAAGCGAATTCCCTTCACCTTCTCTGCTACAAAAGGGAGACAGGAAAGAAAAGAAAAACCAAAACAGCAGGTGGGAGCACTTGGGTTGTGGCAAACACATCCACCTGTCCCGGAGCTAGCCCCAGGGCTTCAGCAGCACTCCAGTGTCAAATGGACTCTTCCTGGTTGAAGGCAGAGCCAGGTCTTTGCATGACAGGAGGGACAGAGCTAATCCAACAGTGACAAGGAGGTGGGACAGCACCCTCACAGAGGATGTTACCTCCCTGACATGAACAGGACTTTGGGATGGTCAGGAGGAAGGGGCTGAGCGCTGCAAGAACTTGGTGGCCCTAGGAGCCCCGACCAAGCACGCCAATGTGCACCAAGCCCTAAGGAGCAGGACACTGAGAGAGGGGCAGAACAACTCTGTGCTATGGGAGCTGTGCCAGGTGTGCTTACCATGGGACAGAGGAGAGCCTAGAAATGCTTCTCTGCCATCCAAACCTTCTGTGATGTGGCGCAGGAGCAGATCAGGAGGCTGACAGAAAACCAGGGCTCCTTAAAAAACCCACCCCTTTTCTGGGCAGTGCACACCAATACACCTATCCCAAGGAAAGCTGGGACCAAGTGGGACATTCCCCCAGTCCCATCACTGCAGTGAGACTGTGCCAGGTGCCACACAGACCCTCTGCCCACAGACATGGCAGGGTCAACACCCAAAGCTGGGCTCTGTGTGTGGGGTGCCCCAGGCATGGCACAGGCACCATGTGCTGGGCGCTGCCGCTACAGGAGGTGCCAGAGCCCCGGGTCCCCACGGCACAGGGGACCGCAGGCAGTGGCAGTGACCGCAGTTGGGTGCCTGCTGTGCCCAGCCCCACGGCCCTCCCCTGTTCCTGCAGGCCTGCAGAGCCACTGCCCCAGCCCGCCAGGCCACAGACAAGGCAGCAGGGACCTGCTCTCCGGAGCGAGCCAGGCCTGCCCATCCCTGCTCCTGCAGCCCCCTGGCCCTGCACGCGTCCGCTCCCGGTGGCAAAGCACGTCGTGGGAGGCCCCGCTGCCTCCCCTGGCGGGAAGCGGCCCCCAGTTCCCGCCGGGCAGACGGCAAACAGAGCATGGAATTTGCACGGCTGAAAGTTAAATACAACACACACACGGATTTCGTCAGAGGCCCTGGCACTGCTGCCTTAGCGGGATCCGATTAACGGGGAAATAAAAGGGCCAGAGAACCCACACAGCAGAGTGAGCAGATGCCCTATAAAAATCAAATACAGGGTAATCAAGGGGACCGAAAGGTACATTTAAAAAAACAAAAACCCACCCTGGAAACAAAGGAGCTGGGCTTTGTGGCTTTCCTGGGAGGGCTGCAGAATTAATGGGGAAGAGCACATGTGTTTGATAATCTTTATATGGCAAAAGACCCATCTTTCAAATATGTCACAAATTCATATTAATCACCTTCCTATTGCCTTCCATGGCACAGCTATTCCAGTTGCCTCGGGCAAAATTGGGAACTGTCTGGTTAAAAAAAATGTTTTACATTATAATTTACAAGAGCTTACAAGTCTAGTTTCTTTTAATGGAAAGAACGATTAAAAAAAAGAGAAGAATATATATACACCCTGGTATATATACACTATATATATTAAAATATATATATATAAAAGACAGATATTGTAACTCCATCTGGAAAGAGAGAATGTTTGATCTTAACAATGTAACTTCTAGCTTTCAAACAGGCTCAGAAAACAAGAAGTCAGCAGGAGTTCAGATAAAGGAAGCTTAAAAGTCAAATAATTCTGACTCTGAACCCGAGACTTCTTAGACTCAAGGTCCTTTCCTTTACCCATTAATGGGCTGACTTGTGAGCTCAGGAACAAAGTGCTGCAATGTGAGGATTTCTGAGAGTCACTCATTACAGATCACTGAGTGGAGTCTGAGTTGCAGAAATCAAAGGATCCAATCTGGAGTAACTGGCTGAACTTCTGCTTGGAACTAATTTGTTCCGAGTTCGGCTCACCTTTCACCTCCTGAAGGCCCCGAGTAAAGTCCCTACCGGGGTCAGCCTCAAACAGCACTGGGGGGATCCCAGCTCAGCTTTAATGGTCAGCAATGGGCAATGCAGTCCCTGGGAGAGGGTGGACAGGCAGCCAGGGTAGGAGAAAAGTGGTGGACACAGCAGGGCAGGACAGCACCAGGCTTCCCACTGCCCCATGGGCTCTGAGACAGATGCCTCTCCCAGCTTAGTTAACACACCCTGCTGACATGCCCCCCATCCCCACTGCTGGCCAAGCGGGGTAGTGGCAGACAGCTACTGACAAAACCAGTATCTCAAAAGACTCTGGTGTGCCTTTGCCCGTTCATTCCAATTCCTGGAAAGGAATCCAGGCATGCCAGGCAGCGCTCAGGAGTCAGGACTCCTAGTCCTATTCCTGGCTTTGCCACTCACACCCTCCAACATCTGGATCAAGATACTTCTCTCCAGGGAAACAAATCTGGCTTCGGGGGAGCAGCTGGTTTGGAGGCTGAACTACTCCATGCTTAATCCAACATCTAGAGTGTCATGGATAGCCAGTGCTAGACAGCACAAAGGGATTCTCCAACTCAGAGGAATTTGAAGGAGGGAGATTAAATTATTCCCCCAAGGCCCTGGCATCTCAGTGGCAATGCACAACCTTGAACTCAGGAGTTCAAAGCTGGCATGGCAGGGTTAAATCACTGCAGCAGGACAAGGGCAGATGGCATTGCCAAGCACCCATGGCTGTTTGGGGAGCAAGGGAAGAAATGGCCATCAAAAAGCACCACTGTGCTCCAGAGCTGCTTGCTCCCACCACCAGGCACACTTCTGCCCTGCTGCCAGCACCGTGGGGTGGGGACAAGGCGCTGTGCTTCCACAGGCCGCTTCCTCTGCACCATGTCTTGGCCCTACTGTCCTCACCACAGCCTGAGACATCTTGGGGCCATTGCTGTGCAGGGTGGAGACACATGCATGCACCCACCAGCCATCCCCCTTTTCAGTGCTGACTGAGCCCAACAATTTTCCAGAGGCAAATTTCAGCCATGATGCTGGACAAGAGGCACCAAAGCTGCATCTGCCAGCCCTGGGCAGGGCAGGGAGAACCACCAGGACATGACCTCTACTCAGCTCAGCTTATCTTTGGAAAAGCTGGCTGTGGACTTCAGGGTGTTGATCTCTCCTACCACCACATAGCCCAATAACTGTAGAAAGGTTCAGGGCAAGCACAGTGCCAGGCCTTGCCTGAGTCTTCAAACATATCTGAAACAGGCAGAACATGGTCCAGCAGCCCCATTCTCTTCCTCTCCAAAACACCCATCCAGCTGGGATGTAATTTCCCCCCCCCCCAAAAGGTAGCAAAAAATGGTCACAGTGTGAATGTGCTTGACCTTTTGTCTTGGACTAATCTAATTGTGTCGTCTTTGTGTAATCAGCCGGTAAAGGTCAGTGCTGTATTTAACATGGGGGCCCTTTAGGTACTGAATTTGCCTTGCAGTGAATTAACTTGATTATATTTCTTTCAAATATGTCAGAGACCAGGTCAGTTTAACCCTCTCTGTGCTGCCTGGGCCCATGCCTTTGTTTCCAATTCCAGGAGGTGGCACTGAGGAACAATGTGGTCAGAAACGCTCTCATGGGCTCCCTCCTCCTGCAGTTATGGCCACCACCACCATCTCTCCCACCTTCCCAACAAGCCAGTTCTCAAGGGAGACCAAGTGTACTGTAAATCAGCCCAAGAAGTTTGCAAACCAGGACACTCCAGACCACAGGGAGGGAGGGGTGAGATTCCAGATTGAATGCAGTAGGGAAAAAAAATAATAATTCAAAAGACTCCTTTACAAACATGAACCTGTCTCAGTGGAACTCTTCCTTACGACTCAACATTGTCACAATCAAATAGGACATTACTCAAGTCCAGGTTAACGTGTCGCCTCTGCCGTTGACAGATAAGGTGTTCTCAATATCCTGCAATACATTATACATTTTAGAAAGTAAAGGTCTGTGCCGCTACCAGGGGCAGTGCGTTGGAGGCGTCAGGGATGCCACGGTGTGGAGATGGGCAGCTTTCATCAGGCAGTTCAGCTCAGCTGTGCCAGGGGACTGCACAGAGGGGAAAGCAGCCTCAGCTGATCCCCAGGCTGACCCTTGGCCCTGAGGCAGTGGTGAGGGGCTGGGCAGCCTGCCCTCCTGGAGGCAGGGAGGAGAGGCCGGTGATTCACATCCTGCAGAGGTACATGCACAGGACATTGCCGCAGGGCTTGCACTGGAAGAAGCCCTAGGACTGGCTTTTCTTTCTTGGCACTGGAAGTAGGGTATAAAAACCCTCCTTTGCTCTTCAAACATCTCTCTCCTTCCCAAGCCTCCTGCTCCAGGCAGGGCTACTGCTTGACTCCAGGGTCTTGGGCAGGTCACGTCTCATCACCTGAAGACTGCTTTCCCCACTCACTTCCCTCTGCTGAGCAACCCTTACGAGGCTGTGTCTAGAGGAAAAATGCCTCAGGTTTGCAGCTGTACTGTTGCTGCCTTAGAACAAGCTCTCATCACCCAAAGCCTCACTGCTTTGGTTCACAGTGGCACCCACACCAAGCCATCTGCCTGCATGCAGGATGTAGAAAGCCCTGCTGACCCCACCTGTAGCACCAAGAACACTGTCCAGCACAGGAGACAAGCCCAGAGAGCAGCACTGGGACTTGGGGGGGAACAGGCGTGTTCTGCTCCCTTGGACGTGCATGCCTGGAGGGAGAGCAGGGCAGCATCCCCAGCGCTTGTCAGGGCATCTGCGTCGGAGACCTGAGTGCGCCCTGTTCTGCCCCCCCGACCTTCCTTCTCACCGAGTTGGGGGTCAGTGGTGCTCCTACTACATCAATGATCTGGTCCTTGGTATCTCCCTTGCCCTCCTCGATGCCAAGCCCTGTCTGGCCATCTGGATGGGCACCTTCCATGCTGAGGGGGCCGATGCTCCCAGCTTTGGCCAGGGCCTCGTAGCGGTGCCGTAACATCTGCAGCTCATACTCGCAGTTGGCAAATGCTTGTTTCAGCTCGTAGAGCAGCACCAGGTCACTCCGCAGTTCGTTGAACATCTGCACAATCTCCTCTGTGGGCATAGGGTTGAGATCTAAGGAGAAAAACACGCCCTGTTATACACCCAGACCTACAACACTACAATGAAAAATCCCTATAAAGGTCTCGGCTGCTCTTTCTTTCCCACAAACATATGCCAGGAGCTTCGCTCCAATCACATGAATCAGTAGCAATTGGTACCCCTAAGGGCTGCACACCTATTTTTCAGACTGTCCTTTGGTTCTGACCAAGGACTAAGGGTGAACCTGCGAAGTCCACAACTCAGCAAGTGAAGGACGATGGAAGACCAGATGACTGAACCTTGCCACCTACCAGGTCACATGAAGGGAGCTGGGTCTTACAGAGAGATTGGATCCAAGCTGCTGCAAAGGGCAGAAGAGCTCCAGCTGTTCCCTACACCTTCACCAACAAAGGGTGGACAGGCTGAGCTCCATTGCTTCTCCTGCTCATCCCAGGGCAGGTCCAAGGTAGAGAACTGCTCTGCTGCTGTGTTACAGACCTGTTTGTAGCAGCAACCATAAGATCACCTCCCCACACCTTGGATTCTGCTGCACCCCACCATGCACACACACAGAGCCAGGAAGAGCTGCAAGTTCTGCAGAAGGAAAGGACGAAGCTCTGCATGTTTGCCCTGATACACAGCAGTGGCTCCTGTCTGCAGGGCTGCCCACATGACCTCCTTCCTGCTGGCACTGTGCTCACTCCCAAAAAGCCCAGGTGTGACTCTGCACTCTAAAGTACAATAGGGCCAGAGCCCCAAGAGACCCTGAAGACATGTGTTCTGTGAGGTAGGGGTGGGGAGTCAGGAACCCCTCCTTACCCTCATGGAAAGTGAGCTCCAAAAGCACTCCTGTGTCTCCCCTTGGCTTCCTTTGCAAGCACAAACACCAACTCCCCTAGTTCTACAGCAGGAAGAAGAAACCATCCCGGCTGAGCCACTCTGACCAGCCACAGTAGGTCTTCAGAACGGCACAGTCTCCGAGACAACATATCAAGCCATAAACCAATTGGCCCAAAAAACTAACAAGACTTAACAAAAGTCAGTGCTGGAAGCAGGCTCAGTAACCTCTTGTAAATCATTTCTAAGGCTTCTATTTTTCTTTCTGTTTCTCTCTTTTCTGACCTTTAAATATCTCTCCAGCCACAGTGTGGGGGAAAGGGATCATCAGGTGTCTAATCAAGAGACACTGCATGCTGGGACCTGTAATACCTGCAAACTGTCCCCACTGCATGGAGAGCAGCTGCTGGCCATGGGCTGCACTTCTCCCCCTCTACCACGAGCAGGTATTGTACATGTTAAGTGAACCCTTCTTTCAGCTGCTAAGACACTCGAGTTCAAGAGTGAGGGATGTGTGTTTACTCGCCTTTCAGCAGAGATGCTCCAGATTTTCACACAGCATGCAACCTATAAAGGGGGGATGAACAGTCCCAGATGCATTTTGGACTTGCCACCGTGAGCAGTAAATTAAGAGGAAATGAAGCTTAAAAGCAAGACAGGGCAGCCCTGAACAATGCGTGTGCCGTGGTCACTAACACACTTAGAAGTACCTCTCCCGGCAAGGCTGAGATTTGCCTTCCTAATACTGCGCTGCCTCTCTTGATGGTTAAAAAGGCCCAAACAAGAGAGAAACAAAGGCTCTTTTAAAAGATTTTTCTACTGGGAGGAAAAAAAAAACCCTGTGCATCTTGTTCTGGCTTTTACCCTCTCTTTTTTTTTTTTAAACACATAAAATATTTTAAAAACCATTCACATACTGTTATTCAAGAAACTGGCTGTATTACTAGGGGAAAAAATAGCCCATCTCGAGAACAAAGGCTAGCTCTGTGTGTCTCTTTCTCTCTCGCGTGCCCCCTTTACTCACCTACTCCGAGTTCCATCAGCATCTGCTCCAGGGCTTTAATCTTCTTCTGTCCCACCGAGCTTGGCAGTTTCATCTGGAACACAAAGGTAACAGAGCCACACAGCTCAGAGATAGCCCTCACTCACAGCCGTCTAGTTCAAAAGGCAAGAGAGCTTTTCTTTTTATAGTGCAGGGGGAACAAAAAAAGAAAGGGAGAGAAAGGAAAATCAAGTGGTAAGAGAGGGAGACAGGGGCTGAAAGTTTTCAGACTAGGTCCGAGGGCAGGTATTGAAAAGCCCGGTCGTGAGGGCTTTTATTTTCTCTCTCGTGTGTGTGCAAGACACGCTGTTTTACAGTTTCCATGTGTCACTGAATTAACAACAAAAGTTCTTCTTGGCTTCAAACCCTCTCCTGCGGTGCCCAGCCCATCAAAGGGCTCATTTACACAGCGGCTAATGTGCAATGCTGCCCTACTTTATTCGCTTTAGCCGGCCTGATTAGACTCATGCGCTAACAGACTCACTTCTCCTTTTACCTGCTGAGCCCCAGACCTGTGGGATTCATTTACAGAGCAGGCTTTGTAACAAAGGGGAGAGACAGAGAGAGCACAGTTACTTGACTGGCGGAAGTGTGCACACACATTTACATCGGAGCTAAGGGGCTAGGTGAGAGAGGAAGCATCAGATGTGAGCTATGAAAGGGAATTGGAGCTGGCCAGGAGAGGAAGAATGCACACACTTAGCAGGGTCCTTCCTCTGTATTCATTTGGGCTCTAGCAGGAGTGCTATCTGCTCAGACCAAGCATTTATTAGATTATCAGCAGCACAAACGCAGCTGGCACAATATGGCAGGGAGAACAGGTTTCCAAGCCCTGCAGATATACCCAGGAAAAAAATGAAAGCACTCAGCTATGCTAGAAGACACACCAGGAAAGAAATGGCTCTCAACACTGCATTGTCAAACATCCTTCTGCACAGGCACAGGCTGCCTCTCCATATCCAGCCCTGGAAAGGTGACCTCATACCTCAACCTGCGGATCCCAATCACCAACCCAAGCTTCCCAGCAGGCTATTGGATAGCCAGGTGGCAAGAGCATCCTGCAGCCATCCTGCACACGCCAGTTACTGACCAGGAGCCCAAACCTCAGCCAAACCAACCATGAGTCTGCAGCATGACTGGGAATGACTTGAAGGAAGAAACATTATTCACTCCACCTTAAAACTGGCCTCTCAGGAAAGTTCACTGGGAGGCCCTGTGGTCACCTTACTTCCCATAAGCCACAGGCTGAAGTTGCCCAAAGCAGGCAGCTCAACATCAGTCTCCCAGATTAGACCCATCGTTTCCAGTGTTCACTGCTCCAGCACAAAAATGGCAAGAGGCTCCATGTGGAACTTCCTAATTCCTCTGAAGCACTGCATGCACACACATATCCTCAAATGGTGAGAACTCTAACCTTAACTCAGCTATGACTATGTCCCATCAGCTACTCCACACCACCAGTGTAGCACCTGTGGGAAATCCTGCCTTCTCCATGACATCACTTCAGCCAAGAAACCAGAGTATGGATGCCGTAGAGCACCCAGGGGAATGGGCCTTTCATAGTAAATGCTGAGAAGCACCAGGTCCCTTTTGACAGATATTAGCGCCACAAGAAAGACTCCAGCAAAGTACCAATAGGACTTTCAGGGGAGGATTTCTAAGAAACCAGTCTGACCCAGAGAATCCAACAGGAGCACTAGAGAAAAAAGCAAAACCACACCTTCATGCAAACAGTTAGCAGAGGACTATAGGATGCCTCTGCTTTTTTGCCCTTGGTGAGGTTTTGTTTGCTTGTTTGTTTTTTGTTTTGTTTTCTTTTTCCTCCAAAAAAGCCTTTGGCTTAGTGCTGGGTTTCTGCACAGCAGTCAATTTCATACTTCTTTCCAACTTGTAAAGAAACCAATTCTTTGCAGTTCACCACAAAATGATTGTTTTAGCAGAAGAAAGACTATGTCAAAGTTATCATGTATTTGGATTTCAATCAAGTCTTCAACTTGAGCAGAACCTCACTAAAAGAGGTTTTCCAAGGAGCTCTGCTGCACAGACTACCTGCACACGCTCTGCTGAAAAAGACAGGCAGAGCCCTAAGGTAAGGCAGCCCAGACCACTGGGACAGGAGATGGGTGCCTTGCTGCAGCTAGCAGTAGGATGCCAAAGGAGGAAAGGTGACTTTGCACAGCTTAGCAGAAAACTGAGTAGTCAAGTCTAGAAGATCAGGAAGACATCCCTGAAAGCAAGAAGATTCAGCCCAAAGAACTGTTCTGCACCATGAGGAATCATACAGAATGTTTAAATGGGTGACATACCCAGCTCTGCCTCACCTTGGAGATGTATGGGCTGACCTAGTCACAAGGTACTGCCCTTAACTTGGGGAACACAATGAGCCCAGCATCTCCTCCCTGAAGAGCTTGTGGACACACAAAAGCTGTATGACTATCACAGCCTGGAGAGTCTGTCTTCACCCCTGCCCCATAACCAGACATTGGAGCCTTTTTAGCCAAAGGCAGGATTCCCTTCTTTCAATTTTCCTTCTGGCAAAAGCATGCTGGGCACCAAGCCAGCTTCAGGAACAAAGGACAAGAAAAGTTTATCCTTGGCTAGGCTAGGTAGACAGACAGGAGGTCTTGGTTTGTTAGTTAGAGGAAGAGCACAAGTTTCCCTCCTGGGAGACCTCCACTAGCTCAAGCAACTACTGGCAACGTAAAAAAACTGGCCAAGCCTTCAACTGTGATGTTGTGCACATCTGGATCATGTCCCACGGGAGTCTGGTCTTCACTGACACTCTTGAAGATTAGAGGATGGAGCAGGGAGAGGCAGGACAAATTAATTTAACTTCAAAGAAAGGAACACAAGAAATGCTGAAGAAGAGTGGGACTGTGAGTTTAGTTTAAAACCACATCAATTAAGCTTCCTTTTAATTCAGGCAGGAGGATCTGGCCTGCAAACAGGAAGGCTTCATTGGTTTCTCAAAGCAAGAGTATATTTTAATTTTACCATCATTAAGAAAATGTTATGATTTATGTGGCTGCTGTCGGACTAATATCTTTAGAATTTAGCTGGCTAAGCCAATTCATCTCTAAGACTGATGAAGGCTGATTGCTCTCTATGCAAAATGTATTAAAACTAAATGAGCAGTCTATTACTCAAACGCTGCTGATAATCTGTTAGCCAAGGTCCGTTAGTTGGGCTGCCTTGTTGCAAGAGAGAAGTCTTCAGGCTCTGATAAGACCAAGCTTACTTCAGGAAGCCCATCTTTGTTTTGGTCTTTCAAGAAGATATCCAGAGAAGAAGCACAGTGCTGGAAGTGGGGCTCACTTGCCCCTCATTCTCAAAGAATGAGGAAATCTGCAGGGGCCACAAGTCCCAGCCAGCACCCAGAGAAGAGCTCTCTGGCTCATGATGTCTGCACTGGGATATGTGGTTTCTGTGGGCCATATTTCTGCATTACTGCTACACCACAGCTCCTGGGATGTTCTTGGTGTTGTCATGGATGGAGGCCTCCACGGGGGCTGAGGAAAATTATATTCCTTGGAGAACTCCAGTGAGCAACCACAGCTTCCGAGGTGAATGGCATTTGCCCTTTTCTTTCCTTCCTCATAGTAGACTATTGTTGTTATTTATTATCTTTAAAGTCCCCATATAATAATAATACCTGGGAAACAGATTGCTCCCGTCAGAAAACTGATTAGCTGGGATTTTTGAGGTTACTATATTTTGGATGCTCTTCTCCTCTGACAGCCTTTCCCTACAGCCCTCTTTGCAACACCAGCCTGTGCTTATAATTACACCAACATCACTTTTGATTTAAGGACTGTAATCCTTTGTCCTTGCTATAAACAACCTGCATTAAACACATGAACTGGGTGTACCAAGAGAAAAATAAAGAAAATTGTGAGTCAACACCACAAAGCCACAGTACTAGAGCCTGCCTGTGCAGAGAGAAGCCTGGGATATACAGCCTCTGCTGGAATGCACTTGGTCTGGGAGGCATGGAATACAGGGCACTGACCTGCCCTGCTTCCCCCTGCAGGAGGAGGACATTGCTCCAGAGTTGGTTCGTTCAGTTTTAAAATATCAGAACAGAGCACCCACCATACCTTCACAGCAAGGGCTGGGACTGGAGTGGACCCTCTGCAGTTCAATTTCTGTAAATCTCACCATGGAGTACCCTTGAGGTTTTGCATGCTACAGGGTTTTTATTTAATGTTCGAGGCATTCCGCCAACAAAACCTTGCTAATTCACACTAATGACTAGGAGACCTACTGCAAATTAATTGCTAATTGGCAAAACTCATTAAATGAACAAACATGGTAAGAAATAACTGAAGATATAGCCTCCCCAAATAGACTCGGTTCATTTATTTTTGTGTGCCATTCAGTTTTCATGATTTATGCTAATACTTTTAAGCATAGTTGTAAATTTATTTGAATCTATTTTAGTGGAGTAATGAAGTCTAAGTAATAGCAGAGCTTGCAACACAGTCCTGTAATGTCTCACAGCATCACCACCTGGCAGGTAGAGACTGTCATGGGGATCTGCAGTAGGAATGGAAGAGGTCTGCAGGATCTCCAGATTCAGTAAGGGCCCTTGAGTGATTTTATCTGTGTGGTCATCTTAAATGTCCTGCTCTCAATTCATCACTTTCTTCATAAATGCTCCTTTTCTGATGTTCCAAACTTCCCACTCCTCCCCAAAAAAATCTTCCTTTGGGCTGAAACCTGTTGTTTGGTTTATCACCGAAATACAAGGTTTTTAAAATTAACCAGTGGTTATTTGAATATTTCACATGTACCCTTACAGATGCTGCACTTCATTTTAATTTAATTTTAAGGTAAGCTTCTCCTTAAAATCAGCCTTCTCCAAACCTAAACAATGTAACTGTCCTAAAAACATTAATCCTAAAATCTCCACACATCTGACCTGTGTCTGTACAGCTATAAACTGTGGTTTTATGCACAAGCACCAGTATTGTTCAGCATTTAATACAGCTCACTGACATTGAAAACCACCTTCCTTGTGAATTTCAGCAGCAACAGAACTTTCTCATTAGGCACTTTTCTTCATGGATGTCTTTAGAGTACTGAATGGTTTAGTGGATTTCCAGGAAAGAGTGCTAAAGTTTCAAATGAATAATGTTTTTTGCATTTTCTGCCTGAAGGTCAAACATTCCTGGGCTGCATGGCTCTACTCTGCAGGAGCAGAGAGCCTCCACTCCTGTACAGTTTTAAGACTCAAGGAAGGAAAGAACCATAATAAGTACTTTAGTCTTAGAGCTCTGGAATTTGAAAAACCTCAGCTGAAAAATTCAGTTTTAGATATGAACTTGCACGTCCGAAATTCTGAAGTGCTTCACTGCATGGAACTGAAGTGCTGCCTCGGAAGGCGGTTGGGCAAGTGCAATGGATATATGTAAAAACTAGAAAAGTGTGAAATTGCACAGGTATTTTCTGTCTTAATGAACATATATGCTTCCCTCTGCTGCAGCTTACAGCTATGGACTCTGTGTCTTCTATCTGTGCCTGCTGATCTGCCACATTAAGATTCTGCACAGGTGAAAATAAGGAGTTATACCACTATGCCATCTCTCCTATGCTATGTCGGACATTAAACACGCAACCATTTCTCTGGAGTGGCACATGACCATCAACTTGCTCCATCAGTGAGGCTTAATGCCAAATAAACCAATCGTTTTAAAAGAAAACATTTCTGTAGTAACTTATGTAAATGGTTATTTAAGGGATTTTTGGACTGTGGTTAGACATATCTCAGAAATTCCCAAATCAGTTGTGCAAAACTATAAATTCTGTACTTGCATCCTCCTAGTAAATTAAACCAGTTTTACAGGAATATACCTAGTGAAGGTTGTGTCAAGGTGAGGGAGGCCAACAGATACTAGAGAAGCACAGCACACCTAGGCACATAGCAAAGAAGCAGCTCACTGATCCTAGAAGCATTAATGCCTCATTATTCACCTGTAGCACTGACTCAAGGGGTAAAGCTAAGATTTCCTGAAGGAAACAAAGTCCTGGGCCATCAGTGTGTCTCAGCATGAAGGGTTTCACCAGTGCAGGCAAAAGGTTCTTCAAGCCTTTTATACTCCCCTAGAAAGGGGGTACAGATTGCTTTGCAACAGCACAAGTGGCCTAAAATTAGGGCTACTTGGAATGTACACAATAACAGCTGAGAGCCTGGAAAGCAACAGCTCTCTCCCCATTTGACACACAGGCTATGACCAGAAACAAGAGACCAGAGAAGACAAGAGGAACTCACATCCTGCCAGGACGGTCTGCCATTTTCAAGATGGACATCTTCTGGCAAGCAAAGTATTATCAGCCACTTACCAAACCTGAGATTCCTTGTCCTGAAATTCCTTTTGCTTTAAAGATAGTGCAAGCCTATAAAACAAATGCAAAAGGACTACAGAAAGCATTTCTGTAGGAAAAAATAAGAAAATACATGGTGCAGGAGAAAGAACTGCACAGGATATTTTTACTTGGGGGGGTATTTCATGCTAAAAGTACATTACCAGAATGACACTACAGTAGTTTGCTTTAAGCAGATCTGCAGATTCCCAGATAGTCCTACTCCTGCCTCTCACTACAGGCATGGAGACCAAGCTGAGACCTGTACAGGTGGCTGCAGAAAATGGAAATGGCTGCAGTCTCTGAGCTGCATCTGACAGAAACAAATCAAGAGCACAGCAGTGTGTGCTGTGATTGCAGGGAGGGCTCTAAAACAGGCCACAGGAGGGGGAATTCCAAGGACACTATCACAGTACAAGAATATCATGTAAACATCCAGATCAGACACAGGAAAGTGTAGCAACACATGCATCTAGTCTTGAATTGATGTTACTTTTCTCTTAAATAATTTAACTGAATCTCCACTTACACAAATACAAACAACCACATTGACTAATTACAGTCCAATCATTATATTGGTTACACTAATGAAAGAAAAAAAGTAATATATATGGAGCTCTGCACACGTTACACACAATAAAACTGGCTGATGAATGACACTCAAGACTGTGTCACTATGGGCACACAAAGGTAGTAAAAGCTTCTCAAATCCAGGCCTGACAAAGGTCCCTGAGGCCTCATAGATACTGTTTGGTACTGGATGATTCAACAGAAGCAGCAACATGGAGTGTCCTTTCCAGAGCTCGAGTTTATTTTAAAGATCCCATTCCTGCACCCAGAGTGCTCTCCTTATACCTGAGAACCTACAAAGGCTTTGGTCCACATGCTCTCCCACATCAATGACCTCCACAAAAAAGGTGACAGATGCATTTTCTTTCAGCAATTTAACATTAAGAGCCTTTTGGTTTAGCTAAAAACAAGAATGGAGGAAAAAACATGTTGGATTCACCTTCTCTAGTTCATTCAAGATTTTGTATCCTTTGCAGCTCTCTTTAAAGATAAATACACCAATATTTTCATCTTATTTCATCCTCTACAGACAGGAGTGTGATTAGGAAATGCACCAGCACTCTCTTGGCCCTAATTAAAGGGTATGTAATACAACAAATAGATGGCAATGCCACAGCATGAATTCGATCCAGCCTGCATCATTTCTTCATAAGTTTTATTCACAGGAATGAGAGGACTACTTCCCTTCTACACCTCTGTCAGACTCCCCGTGGAAATTACTCCCAGCCATTCTCTTGTAGAGTGCAAAACATACAACTTCACTAATGAAAAATTGCTAGCAGAAGCAACAAGCACATCTCAGCTAAGTAATCCATGGGATGTTCAGACCTGGAAACATAAACTTTCCCCACCTAATAAGGGTGTGCTGATCTCCATGAGATTGATGTTAGAACGCCTTGGAGTGCAATCAATACAAAGCAAATAAATAATTAATTGCTTTAAGTAATTAAATTTATCAAATCCAAATAAGAATAACTGGTATTTTATGGAACTGCTTCCAAAAGCTGAGCCTCTGAAGGGGTGGTATCGATCACAGGAGGACAGACAGATGTGTCACACGTTCACTACCAATGAGGTCTGGGTTTGCATTAATGATAGGGAAGGAACAGAGCAGCCTCCAATGCAGGGTAAACAGCCATCCTGCTTGGCCATTTAATTATTGGTCAGATCAAATATAGAGAATAAACATGTCTAAACACATACATACAACCCCATCTTCCTCTAGAAATATCACTTACCTCAACCTTACAGGAAGCACTTAGTTCTCACTTCAAGAAAAAAAGATGGAAGAACTCACACATATGCTTTCCCCACACAACCACAGTAAATTCTTATTCATTAATCAGTGCTAAAAAAGTGCTCAGAAGGCTACTAAATATTTAAAAGCTGGTGAGTGTGAATATTTGAATCAATGAGTACTAAAGCTCTACTTGTAATTTTCCTTCCTTTACTTCTTTCTTAATTTGTTCAACTGGCAAATTGTCTGCAAGATCCCAGTTAAGCAGATGGAGTCAGGCTGCTGGCTGGAAGCCTCTTCTGAGAGGAGGAGGCCAGCTTTGAGTGACTAAGCTGGAGCATGCCTCAGTCCTTTCTGCAGACTGAGAATTCTGCAAACATCTTTTAATGACAGGGTTTGGTTTTGTTTCCAGATAAGACACCATTCAATCAATTCTCTTCCAGTTCCTTTGCTTCCAAACCCACGACAAGAGAGCAAGGACACAGATGTACACCTCAAAATGCAGGAATGAGTACAAAGATCCATCCTTTTCCATGCATCATCTTCCTTCTTAAAAGCACTGCTTCAACAATTCAACAGGATTACCAAAATTTTAAGTTAAAATCCACAGATATGGCTGAGAAAGAACAACTTAAAAAACACTGCAGAGATGTTAAGTATGCCAAAGGCAAGTGCTCTGAACACAACAAAGGTTAAATTTAAGAGAAAGCTGAACATAACATGGTAGAGAAACACTGTGGTGAAATCAGAACAAACTAATTTCCGCCCTACTGAAGCAACATCATGCCCATATCACAACCACGTGGTTACTGTTGGTTTGTCTGGATCCTGGAAAAGATCCAAGTTCAACAGCTCGCATTCTCCTTTCTTTCAGGGAGATCTGCAGCAAAGCATTCCTTCCTCATAGCTCCCAGCTTTCCCTTTAGTCTTTTCTTCACCTTTCCCTGTTCAAATCCCCTACACATCTCTGTTTTCCTCTGGCTCTCTGGCTGTCTGACCTCCCAAATGAGCAGAGCTGGTATAACAGTAAGTTTTCCAGAAGTAATGCTAAGGATTAATAATACACTTCTGATGTTATTTTCATAACACTGTTTTACTAACATCAAATGCAAAGGTCTAAAATTCTTTTCAAAAAACTCTTGGAAGGCTCATCCCTTTCCGAACATCTGCTACTGCCTCCTGTTCTCAGCAGCACCAAGGCAAAACATGCCTTGGATTGAGAGGAAGCTTTTCATAATGCCCAGCTTCCCACTGCCTTAGAGAAACCTGCAGTCTGCTGTCAGGAGGCAGAGGGAAATCCCATGCAGAGCAAGGGCACAGGGGCTGTGGCCTTCTTTTCCTGTAGCCACAGTCCCATGGAGAACAATGGGACACTGAGGGCAGTCTGACAGAAGGCAGCCTGTCGAAGTCACTGCAGAAGATCACTCTTCAGCGTCTGCTGAAGGAGAAACTTTCAGTTATGAAGAATAATGGCTCTGAGTGACCATTAATCCTCACAGGAGAAAAAAAAAACCAGTCTTCAAATTCAGCCTGTCCATAAGATCATGTAAGCTGTAACAACAGGGGGAATTTGTAGAGCCATGGCTATTGTCATAAAAACTACTGGGAACAAATTAAGTTGAATGCGGATTCCTAACTTTTTCTTCAAGGACTCATTTCTATAAATTAATTTTAACTCAGATTCCAAACTAATTGTAAATCCTCAGAAAAAAAAACCCCTCTAATCAAAGAATAAGTGCTATTATGCTGGGGATGATATGGTACATTTTTCACACATGACAGAGGTTGAGCCCTGATCTCAATGCAAAATCCAACTTCACCTAACCACGAAGGCACAAAGCACAGTAGCAAAGTCTAAAATAAAGGAGGACAACAGAAGCCTTTAGGGGAGGAACTCTTTAGGTCTTCAGGCAAAAGAACTTACTGCAAGACAGCATAAGATTTTAGAAATTTTTCAATGTGCTAAGGGTGAAATATCTTATGCTGGATGTTGCCAGAGTATGAATTTCCAGCACTTCATTCCAATTCCTCACTCAGCCCTAGTCAGCCTCCACCCTGATCAATTCCACATCACCGGAGTTCAGAGGGTTTGCTGTATAAATCCCACAAGTTAAATAATTTGGATTAGCATGGACTGTCAACTCCGTAACATTTGGC
The DNA here is from genome assembly GCA_013399455.1 of Anthoscopus minutus. Taxonomy (NCBI): domain Eukaryota; kingdom Metazoa; phylum Chordata; class Aves; order Passeriformes; family Paridae; genus Anthoscopus; species Anthoscopus minutus. The sequence goes on from VWYI01002155.1 coordinate 567,317, forward strand.
ACTTCAGCACCTCTTACCAGTTCAAAAGGCCTATACTGACCTCAAGTAATTAATTCTCCTCATCATGCATCTGTGAAGCAAGTGAGTCTAATAGCTCCCATTTTAAAAACAGAGAAGGCTTGGATAAGGAAGCCAAGTGACTGGCTAAAAGCCTCAAATTAATTCAGTTTTCTGAGTTACAGGTAGGTTTCATATTTCAAAAGAGCAAAGTGTTGTTTTTTTACCTAGAGCAGTGATGAACCAACTTTTTAATTCACAAACCACTCGTAATTCTAAGAACAGCATTTATCTCCTTAAAATTTCAAGAAGAAGATAGGAAGTTGCACTAGGGCACTCCAAGAGCTTGGATACTGCAGGCTAAATGTTGCTGAATCAGACTCATGCCATGCCTCAGCTTAGCACTGCATCTTGTGAGCATTAAAGGGAACAGATAAAAGCATGCAGCACCCATTTTCATGAAGGCTGGGATTTGAATTGCCTGTTTGGTGCACAAAAAGGCTGCTGGCTTTGCCAGATGGTTCCATCACTGACACATTATTGCTCAGCTTCTCTTCCAGAGGGGGTAAAAAAAAAAGAAAAGATCAACCATTACTTATTAGTTTTCAAAATCCAAATCAATCTCCATAAATTACTCTATTTATCTTAGTGCCGGAGAACACATCTGCCACGTCTCAATCAATCTCAGCACTTGCTCTGCATTCTTTCTTGTCTCTGGACTGGAACTTCCTCAAGGCTGTAGCCCCTCACTCAAGCAGGTGGTACACATACCCCTCAGGTACACTTGAAGGGACCCCTCAGCAGTGACCCTGCTGAGGCATCCCACATGCACCATTACATCAAAGCAGCATTATCCCAAGCACATTTCTATTAACAGCCAGCAAGATCTGAAACCATTCTGATATTAAAAGAACATTCCATAAAAACAGTCTTTTAAATTTACTATGCCAAGTGAGGACGCCAGGCAAGGAATGTATTTATCCAACTTTGCTATAATAAAGCAATTAAAAATCTCTCCTTTTTTGGCTAGGAAAAAAGCAAAAAGTACTTGTATGTGCACACAGGATTTTTCTATCAAACCTTCTCTGAAAACATTCAGTTGACCAAGCAGGTTTAAGTTACATGATATCCCAAAACCTGTGGCTAAGAGGCAGGTGTCAAGTCTCGCTGATATAAAAAAGCAATACAAAAACAGCAAGAAAGTTCTTTCCTCATGAGTATCTTTGCAAGAGACTGAACATAGGGGCTTTTCCAAAAAACATGGTCTAAGATAATGTAAATAGTAAAGCTAAGTACATGTTTATGTGTTTCTGGTTGTTTCAAGACACAACCTGAACATCCAGTTCTTAATCATCTTCCCTAGATAATTTTTAAGGTCCTTTCCAGCCCAAACCACTCCAAAAGAACCTCTCAGCTAGTAACACACCTGCTCCAAGAGGCTCCACAGGCTGGCTGTGAGCTCTATTTGGACTAAACAGCTCCATTTGGTTCTGTTACAGGTGTCTAACAGCAGAGCAGGCACACTAGTGATAAACACCAGCAAGTTCAGGTGCCTCTGCAAGGCAATGAGTTGGCTTCCAAGAGCCAGCATTCCAGGTTTCTGAGTCTCCACATTTATGGAATTCCTTTCTTATTTTAGAGGCAAGAACTTGACTTTCTTTAGCTATAAAAGGATGAGGAGAGAGCCAGACAAAGTGAAAGACATTAACAGAGGTCCCATGGGAACGGGACAAGAGCCTACCCTCTGACTCCGAAGCGTGACACCTGCAGATTTGAAGTCAGGAAACTTGATGCCAGCAGTCTCAGGAACAGCCTGAAAAAGAACGAAACAGGATGTGTTGATGGAGGAAACAAAAAGAAATACAAGATTTCATATACAGACTATCTGAAGGGGAAACACCATTTCCTATGACAGAGAACCACCTGCCACAGCCACATGCCAGAGCTAAGGTAAGAGTAAAATCCCAGGCAATGGGATTCAGTGGGAAAATCCCAAGCAATTAATTGAGAAAAATACTTCAGTTTAAGGCATCTTTGGAAAGCTCAGACATTTCTGGTCAGTTGGTTTAAATGCACTGCTCTACACAGAGACATACATCCACCCACACAAAAACCCTGACCCTACATGGTATTCATACATATTTGCATAGTATCATCCTTATCCAACTTAGACCCATTTCACTGATCAAAACAGCCCAGGACTTCCCTAAATCTTGCCTTTTGACTGTAAACTCTCTAAGGACTGAGCTGAGAAACCTCTGATCTGTACAGACATGAGCCCACTAATGAGGATGCAAGGACTGCCCCCTCCCAGGCAGACCTGCTGTTCATACATGTTTTGACATTTGTCCACTCATTAGACAGTTTTTTTCTTACTTTTTATTTTAAGCACAGCATTAAGATGCAGCAAACTTCCAATGCTTCTGCTGCTAACAGTAGAGCATATAGTTGCATTTCAATGAAATGGAAAAAAAAATGCAATCCCTTATAAATCTATGCTGATGAGCAAAGCAAAAGGTGAGCAGACTTTTAAACTATTAAAGCAGCCCATCTGTGCACTGAATGGTTTGGGGTCCCCTGAATAGCAGTACTTACGATTCAAGCTAAGAAAAGCTACAACTTCTGCAAAACAAATTGCATTTTTCCAAAACTAAGTCACTTCAAATCTTCCCATTTCTTTGGAGACAGCATCTGCTTTGCTGCTCCCAGATCTCTCTGCAGAGAGACTCTGCAGGCTTGCTCTTTCTTTGTTCCAGACAGGGCTGAGACAGCCAAGGCTGCCCCAAGATCATAGGAGATGCTGAAGGACAGTGACTCAATTTCTCAAGTTCCCTGCCAATAACTCTCACATCCCTATCAGCTATCTCTAGGTCTTGGTCTTGAGGTGGCACCCTGCTAACCACTCTGCATGGCCAGACATTAAGATTATTTCAGTTTTCTGTTGTCTGCCCAATAAACGCAGGACCTGGGAAGAGATTCCTAAACACGACCATGAAGGAAAAAGTATTCTCTAACTACCAACAGGGCAAATGAACTTGTAGAGATCACTTTGATCTTCGGCATGATATAGCCCCCCTGCTTGCACTGTTAGAGACAAACAAGGCTGCAATCAAAATCCAATCCTCTCTGCTTTCTTTCAATGAAGGCTGGCTTCCAAACTCTCCGAACTCTGCCCCTCAGCCTGTTGCTGAACACCCTGACACAAGCAGTGTGGGGAAATCAGCATCATTGCCTCAGCCAAGCCAACTCTGAATTGCATTCAGCAATAAGCAATTAAATAGGTTCTTTTGCCTCATATGCCTGTACAGCCTGTACATGCTGTAAACGCTTCAACCTCAATTGACTCTTTGCTAAATGATTTTCCTTTGTTGAAATGATGCTGATGGAGCTCCCGATTCAAATTCTTAGTTAAAATGCAATTTTTTTCTTAACATTTCCTGGCTATAGTTGGTAATTGACTCCTAATGGACTCTGTCATGGTTGAAATGATGCTAGTGCAACAACAGAAACTGCTTCACCCTGATGTGCCTAAGCACTACATGCCTGCAAAAAGGCCCCAGCCAACATTTAGGGGTGGACTCCCTTGCCTTGGCATCCTCAGCATTTTTCCAGCACCATTCCCTAATCCTCTTTTCTTCACTACCACCAATGACAAACTGCTTTCTTTACAGGGAAATATGCCAGCCGTGGCTGAGCTTTCCCAGAACAACCCTTAAGGGAATTAAATGCACAAGGTGCCCACATATGCATATGTGTGTGATATATGCATCACACACAGGGACACACATGGGACATGACACACAGAAGGAGTGTTTTGAGGAAATGGTGGCCATTAGTAACACTTCAAGCAGTAACTGTCTAGAATTCACTGCTTTTTGCCCCTCTCTGTACAGAATCTTTTGGAGAAAAATGACACAAGTGCCCTCTGTTCACAAGGTGGAGGGACAGGAGTTCCCAGAGACTCACTGGAAACATCTGAGATTTTTTTAACAGCCCTTTTCTACTGATGGTGCTGAATTTAGATCACTCCATGCTGTCCTCCCCATTCCAGGAAGGGAAACTGAACTGAAAGCTGTGTTCGATGCTCCTAAGAGTGCAGCTCAGCTCATAGAGAAATAGCAATAGCTCCCAGAATACAAGAGTTCCACAGCAAGTCTGCTCTGATCACAGCTGAGGATCAAGGAAGGGGCATGTACTGAGCTTGGGGAGATGCTGCTGAGATCTTTGAGCTGGGGAGGAAAACTTGAACTGGAAAAAGAAGGCAGGTGAAAGACAATGGATTTGTGGGCCAACCCTACAAAGCAGTAACAGAATACACTTGGAAGAAGCAGGGAGACAGATGCTTCTCCTTGTCATGATGCATGAATGGCTGGCATTATTTCATCCCCTTTCTCAGGGAAAGAGAAACAGGACTTAAACCAGCATTTTTCAAATGGGGGAGAGACTGAGAGCACACCAGGGACTTTGACAATGGTTGCCTTACACAAACTGCCTTTCAAAGATGCAACCAAAAAACATCTGCCAGAAGGCAGCCAGCAGTTACTCCTCCCACCCAAAAAGGGCCTCATCCCCACAGGACTGCTGCAGAAAACATGTTACCCAGCCAGAGCATAAACAGGGTAAAGGGGGAGAAAAAAAAGAGAGAAAAATGTTTACAGGCTTCTCTGTCTCCTTCTTCTGTGGCAGCTTCTTCTTGGGAGCCTTGCGCTCAGCACGCCTCTGCTCAGTGGTGGTGTCAGCAGCTGTGATGAGCTTCTGCAGGTCTTGGGTTCTCTTTTCTCTCTCTTTCTTCCTGGTTTCAATTTTGCGGAGCTCCTGGATGAGGTATTCTTCTTCTGCCACCTGCAGACCAGAGCACGTCAGAGCAGTCAGAGAGCAGAGGACGCCTGGCAATGCAAGGGTGCCATCTACCGATAACTGCTCTGCCTTGGGCCAGCCCAGGAATGATTTTATGCTCCTGCCTAACTTCTTGGATTTGTAGCGCATGTTACACTCCATAACCTTACCCAACACCCATAGCAATGCCAGTCTACAATCTGGCAGGTACTGAATCACAATATTTATGATGCGCCCTTCAACAATCCATAAATTATCATCTTCCAGAGACCAAAAGCATAGAAAGAAGGGTTAAAAAGCCCAAATATGCTGTAGTTGCAAATAAAGTGTTGTGAAAAAGCTGGCTCCCCTCCCCAGACATAGCAGGTAGAACCCAGACCAACTATGCCTAGTACTGACACCTGTCAATGGAGGGAAGAAGCAGAGTAAGTAACATACAAACTTGTCCTTGAAGGGAACTAACTGGAAAGGATGCTCTCCCTCAGCCTGTGGAGAACACACTTTCTTAATCTCCAAACTGTAGGACCATTACACAGCTTCAACACAGAGAACTAAGCATGCTGATTTAGTCTTAGATGTTTTCTGGAAAGATTTTTACTCTCAAATAAATAATTTTCTCTCCACAAGACTCCAGTACTCGTAAGGACATTGAGAACTTGCTTCTATCGGAGGACTAATACAGTCAGTGTCACTGAGAAGGTCCTGGCAGTTACCAGAGACCATGTAGGCCTTTCTCAATTATTGGCCTTTCAAACTCCTTAAAGGGACATTAACTTAACAACAAAAGCTGTACTCAGGTGTTGATTTTTTCTTGTCCAGCCCTTCTTTACCTTTCCCATCCTCTGGCCTGCATCATACACCTACTGATTCAACTTACTAATCTTCTGGAGAAGTGATGTTCTCTTCCCCAAATTACCTGCTCTGGTGTCCTGTTGTAAAGCCTTTCCAGCTGCTCCTTCCTTCGTCTCTCATGGCCAGCATCAAAGACTGGGATTTTTAGGTCTGTACCTGGAGCTGCACGAATATTTGCCAGCTTGGCACAAATGTGGTAATACCGTTCCTTCAGGTCCTCCACTGACCTTTTCTGTGGAAGACATCACAGGAGGACAACATTATGGAAGAACTAAGCAAAATCTTGTGTAGTAGCCACCTAAGAACCACTGGCTGAAGAATGTCACATACAGTACAAGACAGTGCCTGGGAGAAGGGCCAGCAAGGACCCTTGCAGGTACTGGGGGAATGACAGGGAAGGAGGAGTTTCTCAGTGAGCTGCATGAATTAACTGTCACAGGTTCACAGCTACCAGTTTAAAACCACCCACCAAAAGGTCCAACAGTGCTGTGGGTTCAGAGACAATACAGCAGTGAAGCATTCCGAGCAGTGAAGGATAAAAGGCTACAAGGAGAGTTGAGAGGAGAAAGCCTGCTTGCAGGAAAACTGCAACAAATGGGCAGGTCTCCAAGTTGTTCCAGACAATGATCATCCAAGTCACAGCCAAGAAGGTATCAGCTGCATCAATTCACTGCCCATGATTTCATGAAGTCTGAACTGTGTTCCATTAACCCGAGCACAAGACATTTGGGCTGCTCAGCTGGGCATACTCTTGTTTTTTGACTTTGCTACAGGCTCTTCATGTGAGCATTTCAGAACATAACTGAAACAGGATTTGGAGCTGTTCTGTAGATGTCACATCATTCCCTATGTCACCAGGAGGCATGGAACCAGTATAGAAGATAGGCAATCATGACACCAGGGCTGCAATTTCAGACTGCCGATGGTCCCTGTTTCACAGCAGAGATAATGGAAACCTGCACCATGTCCGACCACAAGTCAGAAGAAGCACTAGGGAGAAGTCCCAGCCCCCAGGGTTCATTGGCAGACCCTTCTCCAAAGGCCCAGACAGAAATCCAAAACACCCAGCCTGCTCAAATAAACTCCCCAGCTGCCTTATCTTCAAGGAACAACAAGCTGTTCTCCTGGCAGGTGCAAACCTTCTCACTTTCTAATAAAACACAACAGGGAACAAGAACAAGTCACAGTGGATTTAATTACAACCAAAGCAAACAGCAATACCTTGTGCTGGAAATTCAATATTCCTTGCTGCCAATAACTCATTATTTTCCCCTAATTAAGTTGATATAAAGGGTAATTTGGTCTTTCAAGTGCAGAAAACCCTGCACATGCCATAGCAGCAAGGTTACTAGCAGCAACTTGGCCCCCAGGACTCACCTTAAACTGCTGGTGATCGTAGCGGTCATGAATGACCACAAAGCGCAGATCAAAGCGCCGAGCCAGGTCAAAGAGATGGTCTGTCTCAGCTTTGGTCCACGCATCATCATGGAGATACATCTGGTACTCCTGCTCTGAGTAGACAGGAACTTGCACTGTCTGTGGAGAGAAGAGAAAACTATGGTAGCTCTCCTGCAGCACTGCCCTCTTCACTGCCAAGATACCTAAGCCAAGAGCATGAGCACAGCACTGACAGAAGAGGGCTGCCAGGACCCTGGGCAGTGAGTCCTGATAGGAAACATGATGAGCAGGCAGAGGACTTGATAGGGAGCAATGTGTGGTCCCAAGGCCATAATGTGACATTCAGGGAAGCCTACCAGGAACTACTGCCAAGGAGGCTGAAACCTATTTCAGATGGCTGACACAGGCAGAGGTCAGCAACCCACATTCTCACAATGGGTTTCAAAATTTCAGGTTAACACAACAGTAAAACCAAGGTTCAGCCAGCCTCCTTGCATTCCTCCCATTAAGCAAAACCAACACCTTGGCACAAAGTGCTCTGACAGTTGACTCTTTACTTGGGTTGGGACATGCTTACTTGTACAGGAAGAACAGGAAAGACAAGGAGCAGTTTTAGCCTTTAGTACATCTTCTGGTTTGATACTCAGGCTACTTTCATGTTTGGTGCAGACAGTATCATGAAAATCTGAAAGACTGTGTACTGTATAACTGAAGGCCATAAACTTAGCAAATAACTTTGTCCCTCCCTTTCCCATAGATCCTTTTCCCAGGAGAATGACAGAGCCAAATGACAGTCCAATATACAGTGTCCCAGATGCCTAAAAGACCAAGCCCACTCTACTGCCCCAGCGTGGAACTGCTCTGCAAGGGCCCTATCCAGAATACAAGTGTCACGTGAATACTAAAGAAACAGTAAAAATACTTAGTATATTAGGGGAAATCCTAGCATATGATAAAGCAAATGTGTAAATAATGCTGTACTTTCCTCCCTTATTCCCCCTCACTTCCTTCCTCCTGCAGCAAAATTTTGCTCAGCCTAAGGAGGTCCTGCCTCCAGAAGAAAACTGTGCATGCAAGCAGCAGATGTGCTTCAACACCTCTGTGGTTTTGTGTCCTGTCACCAGGAAAGTCATTCTCATGAACTCCATACAGCTCGGAGGAGCATTTCTGAGCATCCAAATAATAGCTTCTTTAGGTCTACTGCCCTTCCTGTATCACTTAGACACAGAAGCTCAAAGGTGAAGCAGATCTCTTGGGGATGCACTAAACCTCAACCTTCAAATACCACTTCCACTGAGAGTAAAGCCATCTTACCAGACACTGCAAGGATGTACCATGCACATCATGAAACAAAGTAATTTCCGTAGGAGCACACACGCATGAGAAGAGCCAGCAGGGCCCTCTGCAGAGGATGGAAGGGAATGCCTCATCAGACAAGAGAATGTGACAAAAACAAAAACACTTCCAAAACACTTCCTCAGCCCCCATTCATGGCTGAGAACCATTCAGGTGAGAACCACTGAGTAATCAGAAGCTGGGAACTGATGGAAAGCTTAAGCCAACCACAGGCTGACTATACATTCAAATGCAACATAACCATGTAAAGGCAAATATGACCCCCAGAGAGGGATTTGCAGTGGAAATTGGCAGTGTTTCAACTGCACAACAAGAATACTGGTAGGAATACCAACTACAACACTAGTGATCTCTGGTCAGGAAAGATGCACTGAAATGGAAACAAGTACAGAGAAAAGCATGAGTAATGGGGTGATGAGGTTGTCTTTCCACAGCAGACTAGAAGAGGATGCAGCCCAGCAAAGGAAGTCTGAGAGAGAATCTGACTGCAGGCGTCAAGTATGCTAGATGAAATGAAAGGTATACCCATGGGAAGAAAAGAACAACTGAAATAAGAACAAAGAAATTGACTTGCAAAGAAATGCCAATTTAACATGGAAAATTTAACCTGAAAATGAAATGGAGCAAAGACAGTCTAGAAGAGCTTCCCAAGGAAGCATAGGGGCAGGAAAAGCCAAATGCTTTTCAAAAGGAACTTGATCAGTTTATGAAACGGACTAGATGGTGTCAGGATCTGAAAGAGCCAAGAGGAGGATTCAATGGCCCAGAAAACCTCTCTCAGTCCAACATTTCACACTATAAACTCACAAAATTATGAGCATTAGATTAGCTGAAACAGCTCAGGATCCTGGAGCCACAAGACAGCTCTGTGAAAACATCAGCACAATGCCTAATAGAGGTGAAAATACAAACCAAACAGTAAAAATTATGAGTGAAATAGAGAAGAATAGCCTGCATAAATCCACCATGCTCTCTTAAGTGGAACACTCACTCCTAGTCCACTCATTTCAAAAGAAAGGATATTTGAGAACAAGGGAGTGCACAGGAGGGCATGTCACATTACAGAAAATACAGTACACAGCAAGGACAATTTACTACATCATGTAACACAAGACCTCAGAGGGACTAATCCTCGAGGCAGCAGTTTGAAATGAGCATAAGATAGCACCTTTGCACACCACACAAAATTAACCTGAAGAACACATTAGCATGGGTTACTTATGAAGCAGCTTTCTGCCCTGAATGCATCTAGCAATTATTAAGCAAAAATTTCAAATGAAGAAATTCTTAAGTCAAAGACTACCGGAAGGTAGGAAAAATATGTATTTGCCCCATTTCCACACTCTTTCATAAGCCTTTGCTGATGGTAGCCAAAAAAAAACCCCAGTATTGGATGAGAGAGGGCTTTGCTCTAACATCAGCAAAGCTGCTTTTATGCTGCTATTTCACACCCTGAAACAAACAAGACCATGCTTTTTGGTGTAATGCTTTTTTGCATTACATGCTCAGCGTACATGGTGAAACCCAAGTTCACATTTTGGATCTCACAACAAAGAGGAGACAATTGTATTGGAGACCAGAAGCACAGAATAAAAGGGAAAGCAACTGAGCAGTAACCCAGGAGCTTGGTTAAAGGGCTTGAACGACCAACAGGAAACATAGGAAAACAGGCTCATGCCAAGGGGAGAGAAAGGTTCAGGCAGAGGTATCAAGTATGTGAGAAGAAACCCACAGAAGAGTCTGGAAAAGTAAGTAAATTTCCTCTGATAAAGCAAGTATCTGCAAAACTCTTCATCAGTGCCTTCAACTTTCTCAACTACAGCACCACAAGGATAACTATTTGCTCCTGATATTATGTAATTCTGTATTTGCAGATGGCAGAGGTCTGTACCACTAATCTAAAGGTAACAGCCTTGCTGAAGGCTCTTCTGTAAGTCGGTTTACTGTACCTGATAAAGTTAAGGAAAGCAGAATCATATAATTAAAACACCCATATGTGATGTGTGGCCCCCTCTGATAAACTCAGTTGAACTCAGCCAAAACCAGTTCCAGTAGAGTCTTAGAGACAATTAGCCTCACAAAGTTTCACTCAGACAGCTAGGTAGGTGCCTCGACTAAGTGAGTCATACTTCAGACTTCCACCCCAGACATCAGAGAAGAGATACCACAGGAGGCTCTTACCAATGTCCCAGCTAGAGGAAAAGCATCAGTCAGAGCTTGAGCCTTCTAACATATAAGGTCAACCAACCACTTAACTCTGCAGGAAGCCAAGCTTTGTTAGAGCTGATGCTCTGTGGGTTACAAACTTAAAATATTGTATACGGTTACACACAAGCAGAGCTTTTGTGGAATGGTGTTCGCACACGGGTTTTTGCACTCTTTCAGATTTGCATCATGAAGGGAGTTAAATTACATTATGGAAGCACCCTAACTCTGCTCCTTCCTAACTTTGGAGGTCCTGACTTTGAAGTATAAATCTTGATGTAGTTTTCTTTGTGCATACACATGAAAGGCCCAGCCACTCAAAGCAGAAACATCTGGGACAAAAGACAGCGGGAGATTACAACAACACATTGTGACAATTTAATGTAAGACGCAAAGAACAGGGGACTGCACCACACTGATACCACAAGAGCAATTTCAGAGGGAACACAAAGTAATTCAGCATCTGTGCTGGAATCTGGCCAAGAGGTTGCAAACCACCTTTCTGGCCATGAAGCTCAAGCAATTTTTTCATACTGAGCAAAATAACAAGACTTATGACTTTAATGTCTCACTCAGAATAGAATACCTTTTACTACCCTGAGCCTGTAATCAGGGGGAGGGTGTTGGTCAGGAGCAGAGGGAGATATCACAAGTCCTCCTCACCAAATCCATGACTGCACACTTGAAACGCAGGGGTCTCCAGCAAGCTCTGACCACATACAAAGTTCAGTTTGCCTCAATTATTTGGAGACATCAGTCCATGATCACATGGCTGCAGGTCATGCTGCAATTCAAAATGCAATTACCAAACCTAACTCAGCCTACACTTGTTGAAAGAATCAACTTCCTCTCTGGACAGCCAAGAAATAGACTGAAGGGTATTTTCCAGATGTTATTTATATGCTTTTGTTTGAAAGTGCTCCCACTTACTTTATTGAATCTGGCAAAAGGGTAATCCTTCCCTTCCTCTGCTGCTCTCCTCCAGTGGTAGAACATTGCTCCATCTTTCCTTGCTGGGTTAGTGAAAGGCATCCACTTCCAAGGCCGGACTTTCTTGGAGCCCAGTTTTGCTTTGACTGTTCGATAACCCTGAGTTGTATCACTTGGCAGCAGCGGAGGTGCATCCCTGTGGTGGAGAAAAGTGCTGGTGATGAGAAGCAAGGAGTAGCCCAAGACAAACCCAAAGAGATTTTGCGTTCAGAACTCTTTTCACAGATATAAAAGCAGATGCTATTCCCAGTTGAGATAAGAAAAAATCAGATACAAAGCATAAGAGCACTGGTTTGTCTGCATTAGACTATTTTGCCTGTATCTAATTAATTTCCTATATCAAGTAAACCCCTCAAATTTAGAAGAGAGAAAACAGACACTGTCCCTGACTAAGAGAAGGGCACAAGCATGGGCAGAGCACAAAGGGGAGTCAATCTGGGAAGCAAGATGTGGTGGACAGTGGCCAGGCTAGTGGTTCTCCTATCCTCCCTTAAAGAGAAGACAGTTTTTAGGAGCTACCTGTTTAGCACGCTTCTCAAGTTCATGTTAATTCTGTGTTTGTTATTGGTTGTCACCTTTTGACCCGCCTTGACCTGACAGAGATAAAAGACAGGTTCCCAGTATCCTCCTTGGCTTTTGCATCAGAGATTTCTATGAGGACAGTGCTACAATTAAACCTCCATAAAAAGTTGAATACTAAGCCCCATCTCTTTCTTCTACTTGGCTTTGGGAGTGGTTCTCATGCCAACAGCCTTGCTCAAGGCTCTAGCTGATTACCTCTAAGGCAGCTGAGGAGGTTTTGGGGTCCCAGCCCCGCTACCTCCCAGGCCAGTGTTAGCAAGACTGGCCCTGGTTTCAGGAGGATGCTGCCCTGCCACCAAAAGCCCAGGCCACCCCACAACCTGCACAGATGACCATGTGCTCTTACTTTTTGTCAGAATAGAGAAGTGCATAAACTTCTCGGTGCATTCCTTCTGGCCTCTTAAACGTCAATGTCTCTGAAGATTTCTTGGATTTTTTCTGAAACGAAAGAATTGCACTTTTTATTTAGAAGTAGCAGTTCCTCAGGGAACATTAAAACTGTATAACTTGGTGCCCTGTGAAGATTTTTACTTTTATCTCGTTTTAGACACCTTGAATTTCCCCAGGAAAGTGCTTATTCCTGGTGGAAGACACTGACAGACAAAATGTACCCCCATTCAGTGATAGGGCTCACCAGTACCCACATTTGCTCTTGCTGATAACACATTTAAATTCCAAGCTGAACATCTGGCTGTAGATTGCAGGGGCTGGTGCACCAAGTGTTTTCTTACTAGGCAAGCACTGTACTTCCTCAGAGGTATTAATGCATTTAATTAAGTGACTCTACCTTTTCAAGAAGATAGTAAGAAATGTCTTCCCATTTTTTTAGAGTTTTTGTCACTTTGTTCTGTAGCAGCTTCAGTTTATACCATCTGTGATTACACCCTTGGAGCAGTCCCTTGGCAAAACCCCCAGTATCATCCACCAAAGTTCTCTAGTCCCAGCTCCACTCTCCCATTTACACAGCACACAGTTTTTTTGCGAGTTTCTTCATAAGAGGAATTCAGTGCACACAACTCAACCTGGCCCCTAAATCCCTGACAGAATTGATGGTCTCTAAGACACAGTCCAAGTCATACCCATATACAAGTTTATCAATAATCAACTGAATCAGGTGATCAGTTTTGGATTTAGGTAGGTACAGTAACAGCCACATTAAGAAGTTACACTTTATTTTAGAGGGAAAAGTTTACCGAGGATTTGGTCTGTCTGTATCATCTTTATTTACAACTACTACCCCAGTCACTACTATTACATACTTGCTTATCATATCACTACCAAATTTTAAATCAGAATATTTTTTAGTAGTAAAACTAACACTACATCATAAATTGTGTTAAATCCATACCTGTACCAAGCAAATTCAAGATTCCACTGAAAAAATAAGTCCTTATCGTCTTGGGCTACAACTACTTTCCATTAAACTTCATGACAGATACGTGTTATATCAGCACCTTTTCATCCCTAATCAAATATCTTTCTCCTAGTGTGTCCGTCAGTTTGCCCAGGAGCAATGTAAGGCCAACCAAGGCAGTTACCTGCAAGTCAGCACACACCCTCTATGAACATAGGCTTCTGGAATTCCTCCAAAGTTCCTAGATTTATTAAAAGTTAGTATCAGTGGGTCAGAGATCAGCTCAGCCAGCAAATTTAGGAGCTGAGGACAAATTACTTGGTCATGGTGATTTAAATGTTTTTATGCCTAGTAATTTTTATTTTAACATTCTCAGTCACTAATGGACTGAAAAGTACTTCATGGTTCTTTTGTGATTTCAAGACATCAATCTGTTTCTTTTCTAACTGAGAACAGATCTATTTCCTGAGCGAGTGCTGCACTGTTTTTAGGAACTCTGCATTCTCCATGTGATAACAGCTTACATCTTCAGTTTGGCTTAGTTTCTGTACTTTGTAGAAATTCAGAATGTTTCGTTTAAGCGGCCTCCTGCAACCCTCCCAAAACTTTTCACTGCACCTTTCCTTCCTCTCTCTTCTCATTACAAAAAAACTTGAGAAGAAAACCACCCTGGTCTCTGCTCCAAAGAGACCAGCAACCAGTACCAGTACTCCTTTGGCTCTCTGCTGCCTAACACACACAAACATTTAAATCAAAGAACTCACAACTCCAAACACTCAGTGGCAAAACAGCACGCTGAATCCAGCCAACAGGCTGCTCACCAGACACTGTTCACCAACACAGCTGATAATCAGGAATTTTAACATTTCAGCAGTTAAATGACTGAAACTCACTATTTTTTCATTACACCAATTATACTGTGTGCCCTAGCAAGGCAGTGAAACCTCAGCGACAAACATTTCAGTGGAGGCAAACAATGACAGCCAGAAGGTGCTTTTAGGGTTGGGGTGGTTGTGTATGTTTAGTTTCATTTTGAGGTTGTGTATGTTTAGTTTCATTTTGATTTTTTTCCCCAAATACACAGGCTTTACTTCAAATCAGACCATCTCTGTATCAGAGAGCTCCCTGGGCTCATTTCAAAACACCTCCACCTCTCATAACTAGTCCTAAATTGACCTTCCCAACACCTTGTAAAACATGGGACACCCACAACCTTTCCCAAGTTTAAAATGCAGAAGACAACAAGATACTGTTCACATTACCACACAGAATGCAGCACATCACATCATACATCCTTAACAGAGCTTACTAACTTGCCACATTCCCACAGGCAATGCATCCCAGTTGTCCCAAACCCCAGCCACACACCTTCCCCACACAGGCTGGAAGGCTTCTGTCATTCAGTCAAGTCAGACAATATTTTCTTTCTTCTAAAACATGCCTGTGTTATTTTATTTACATTTGCTTTGAGCCTACATACTTCACAAAATGAGAATTTTAGAGACAGCTAAGAATGTCCTGGGGACTGTCCCAGCTCAGCAGGACACCGCTTACACAGCTCCAGTTTAAATCCCACATCAGATGCCATGGCACAGGTAACTAAGAAAGCATACACTTTATTCCATCTTTTCTTCCAATATTCACCCCAAACACCACATGCAAGGTCAGTGAGCGCCTAGATATCACGCAGCAGCCCGTCAAGGCACGGCAGTTCACCTTATCCGAGTTGATGATGTCCTTTTTGTTGATGGTGCCGGTGTTCTCCGACTCCACACCTCCCAGCTCCAGGATGTCCCGTACATCTGCCCCCGTCGCCATGTCTCCGCGTGCCCTCTGGCCTTCTCTGCGCCGTCCTGTCCGTCCCCTCCAGCTCTGGGAGGGCGGGAAACCGGGGGTTGGGGGTTAACTCCCGTGGGGGTAGCCCGGACCCATACAAACAGGCGTAGGTGCATGTGTATACACTAACACACACGTATATCTGCACACACACACGCATATACACGCACACGCACACTCACACACTTATATCTACATAGACACACACCCCCCTCGGCCGCCTCCCATCCCCCCGCCAGGCCCAACAACGGGGCCTTGCACCCGGCGGGTCCCGGGGGTTCCGCACGCCGCGCCCGCAGCCCGCAGCCTCGCGGGGGGAACCCGGGAAGCCCGCGGGAGGGCGTGCGAGACGCTGCGCTCCCCGCGCGGCCNCCACCGGGACGTGCGGCGCATACGGCGGCCCGGGCAGCGCCGCTTCCGCTCCCGCCAAGAAGCGCCCGGAAGTGCCCGGAGCGCTTTGGGGAACGCACCACGCGGGGGTGAGGGCGACAGAGAGTGGGTTCGAGTCCCGCACTTGGCAGGTCGTGCCGCCCGACCCGAGACCGCCAGCACCGCTTTCTCCGCGGTCCCACGGCAGCGCCCGTGGTGCAGGCACCCCCCGCCCCGTTCAGGGCGCACAGCCCGCTGCAGGCGCAGCTCGCTCCCGCGCCAGGAGGTGGCAGCATTGCCGCGCCCGACCGGCGCCTCCGAGCCCAGCCCGCGGGGCGGCGGCGCCGCCAATCCGCTCGTCGCGCCCACCGTGGTCCCCAGTTGCCGCGATACCGTTCCCGCGGGGACTCTTGTCATGGGTCGCTGCTCTCCCGGAGTCTCGGGGCTGACCCTAATGTTCCGCAGAGCTCATCAGGAGTTTTCCCGTCTCCTTTCCTGAGGTGCTCGCTGGCAGCTGTGCCCTGTTCCGTTCTCCCCGCCAGCCGTGCCAGATGCCGGCCCGGTGCCAGCCACACTGCGTGGCACACTCGGGCTGCTCGGCCTGGCTTCGTGTGCCACAGCGTGCGCGCCTCGCCTTCATGCTTTATGCTCCAGAGCCGCAGCACTCACATGAGGCTGCCCAGAGTGAAAGTTCTAGTAATAGGACTGTCCAGTTTCCTCTTCCCTTTGGGAAGAGATGGGGGAACGAAGAAAGGGGTGAAAACAGTGGTGTGGGGCCAGGAGGGACTTCGAGAAATCACCTTTCTTCCAGATCAAGGCAGGGCAAGGGTGCCTGGCAGAGGTTTACCTGAAGCAGCTAGTTTCTGTACAGGGCACAGAGATACACTGAGACCTGCCAGCCACCTGGAATAGCCCAGGAGAGGGGTGCCTCTGAGGGGAATCTTTTGTGCAGCCCTAGGATGAGTTGAACCCCACTTGCTCTTTCATGGAATCTCTCAATGCCAGCTAGGCTGTGCTGAACTTACCACCATTCCCATACTGTTGGTGAACTCTTCCCAGGAGTAGTGGCACAGCACCTCTGTATCAGGGTCTAACAAATGCCAGTGTGCCACAATGGGAACTTGTGACACCCCCAGAGTACCATCCGTTGTCCCCAGAAATCATTTAATCCCTCTTCTACCCCTTTCCACACTACCAGGGATGGATTTTAGCATCTTAGCCCTTCCACAAGGACAGAGCTGATCCTGAGGTTCTGCCTGTCCTGCCTATTTGCTCTCAGCTCCGCCTTCCCACCCAAGTCCTCCTCCCTCAGTGTGTGTGCACATTGCTAATAATTTCTAGCACATTTCCTTGCTGCCCTACCACGGATGGCTTGGAAGTGAGGTCCACACTCCCCCAAGGTAGGCTTGCAGAGGGAGACAGGGCTTTCCCAACTTTTTTGCATTCTCTGCCTGCCTGCCAAGTCTGGCGCTGCTGCTCCATGGAAAGCTTGGAAGACCAAAAAACGAGGGCCTCCTTTTACCAGTCATGGTGGGTTGTTTGCAGTCTATTCATCCTGTTAAACAGCACTTAAAGAAAACAAAAACCAGTTCCAGAAATAAAACCCAGAGACAGATGGGCCATTCATTGCGTTTTTTGATTATATCTCCCATTTGCCTGCCTGACTGCTCAAACCCTATCCCAACAGGATTCAGTCTCTCCCTCAGTGCAGGGTGACCAACAATTTCCTCTTCAACAGCCTACAGCACGTTTTGAGCTCATCTCCCCAGGACAGAAACTTTTTGATCTCGTTAATGGTGGAGATTATGGGCAGCTGGAGAGTGCTATTTCACTGTTTCACAGCCTGCCTCCCCCACACCTCTCTGAGTCTCAGGAGCTGTGTCCCACCAGGAGCTGTATGGACCTGCAAGTGAAACACATTAGCTGGGTGCTTTTGCTGATGGGCTCATCAGCAGAGCAATTAGCACTGCTTCAAGGAAGCCTGAAGTTATTGTTTCTGGCCTAGAGTTATTGTTTCTGGCCACTGCATCCCAAAGCTTGCACAGAGCAAAGGGGAGAGGCTGGAAACCTGAGTCATGTACCTGGTGCATCACGGAGAGTCCTGCACTGGGGCTTTGCCCAGATCTGACCACCAGGATCCTGCCTGGCTAGAGCACAGGGAGAATCTAGGGGACTCAGGGAGTCAAGGAAAGCCAGCAGTGACGAGGAGTTCAGTGCTTCTGTGCCCTGGAACTCTGGCATCACTATCCTGTCACTACATCACCCGCCTCTAGCTGTCCTGGATACCAGGCAATGTCCAGGGTACCAAGCCTGAGCGATCTGCCACCAAGTAACTGGGGGAGAGATGTGCCCCCAGATTTAGCCCTGGCAGGAAGGCCCCTTCCAGGCCAGCTCCTCACGCACCTCAGGATGCTGGGGAAGGATGCAGTTCATGCCCTTTACCCACGGCCTGGCTGCCAAGCATGACCAAAGGTGGCCCCAGGCCAGAGGTGTGCGTGCCTTCAGACCAGGGCTCAGGGTGTGTGTGTCTCCCAGCTTGGCACCAGCGGAGGAGGACAAGTGCAAACACTGTGGCCAGTGGGGCAGGAGAAGGTTATCTGGGGCCCAGCAGTGGAAAAACTCTCGGTGTGTGACTAAGGCACAACAGCGCCAGGTGTGGGTCCAGGCAGGGCAAGTGAGGCAGGAGTTATCGCTTCCCCGTGGGTTCAGGTGCCTGAAGCCAAATGTTTCCTAAGGGTGCGGTGACAGCCACAGCCCCGTTATCGTGGCACATGGCCCACCCTAAGCAGCACGGACACAGGAACTGGTTGCTGAACCTTCCCCAAGTAACAGGGATAGCACACTTCCCACTGCTCCTCCGATGGGAGACAAGCCCTGGGAGCATACAGCATTCAGCAGGGACACCTTGGTCCTGGGGACCCAAGTTCTGACCTGATGGTGAGGAATGGTCTGTGTCAGCCTTTCCAAGCACTCCCAAACTATCCTCCCAGTGCCCAGGCTGCATCCCACCCACAGCACTCTTGTCCTCTCCCCAGCTCCATGCTGTCCCCATGGATCACAGCATCCCCAAGGTGAAGCCCTGGCTAAGGAACCCTCAGATCTGCAACACTCCTCCCTACAGATCAACAATCTCAGACCAGCTGTGGGACCTGTTGGCTGTAGCATGGGGGATGCCCATGAGCTGGGTCATCCCCAGACATCAGAAACCCACTCAAATTTCTTTCACCTCTCTCCACCTCTGAGGATCCCAGGGCCTCACTGCAACTGGCAGGTGACTGCATGGTGCCAGGCCATACTGTGGCCATGACTCACACTTCTGCTGGGAAGTATTTCTGCATACCTTGCTCTTTCCTTTACCCACTTGCCTCTTCATTGGACCAGGTCAACTGTACCCCAAAACAGTGAGGCTTAAGAGTTACAGAGGGTTCAGGGACCTATGCACAGTTCCCAGGGTCCTTTTTGACAGGAAGTGACCAAGGTGGAAAAGGAAGGGAGGGAGACATGGCCTAGCTCAGGGTTCTTCAGCTGACTGCAGGTGCACATACCACAGGGATTGCACCCCAGCCAGGCCTCCCTCAGTACTGCCAAAGGTGTTTTCTTGCTGCCCTCATCACTTTGCAGGGCAGGTTTTGCTGGGGACAGGAGTGACCTCCCTCCTCCAATGGAGAGCATGTCTTGGCCCAGGCAATTGGAAGAGGGTGTTTTTTATTAACAACAAATTAACCATAATTGTCTTTTCCACTACAGCCACTCCTCCTCAGCCATGCTGGTCCATTTGACTACCATGCCCCATTGTATGCCTGAAGGAGTGCCTTGCCCCAGGCACAGGGGAGCAAACCCAGAGCAGTTCTGTTTGGAAGAGACAAAGCACCTTCCCCTGCTCTTGCCTCCGTGTAAGGTAGCAGCAGCAGAGCTGGACCTCACTCCTGCCCTGGCACAGCAATGATGAAAGGCGAGAAAGAACTGGTTTCTGCTCTGATCTCAGAGCTGAACCTCAAAACAGCCGTGAACCGTCACTCCAGCTCCCAGGATGCTTAGGGAGGACAGGACAGCAGAGCCAGCCTTTCCAGTGGGACAGGATGGTTGGAGAAATTCATTGTTCCCCTGGAAATAAAAATAATAATCATAATAAAAACACAAAGCCAGAGATTACTTATACGCACACAAACACGCAGGCACGCACTCTCCCCATCTGGCTTTGCCAGCCTGACTCATCGCTAATTCAAACAGCCCACACCTTTCCCTCTCCCTCCATGTGAGGTTTTGAACAAGTCTCCAGGGAAGAGGCAGAAGTTTTGCCCCAGCTCTCCCCTAGCACTGTAGCCCTGTCCTTGTGTTCTGGTGGTCCCAGGAACAAGACATCCCCAGTACCTCATCATAGGCCACACACACCCCAGCACAGTCACCTCTGCACAGGCACCTCTCAGAAAGTGGGGCAAGCCGAGGGTGGAGGCAGCACTGGAAAGGACAAATGATTGAGCCTGATAGATCTGACACCTGTCGATGCAGCCCCATGGTCCTGATCTCAGGCTTACAGGCAAAACATGATGTCCTAAGCTGCTGCCACCCTGCCTGGAATCACCCATGCTCTTGTACTTCCTCAAGGGCAGACCACAAGGCTGGGTGCTGGTCCCATTACAAAGAGCCCAACACCAAAATATTACCCCCTTCTCAGGGGAACATCAGACCTGCTTTGCCATTCCCATCTGAGTAGGAAGAGTGGGATCAGCCCAGCTACATCCCACACCTTCACTTGCAGGGCAAGCAGCCCTGTGGCACGCCCCAGCCCTGACCAGCCACTGCAGGTTGCAGTGGTGAGCACAGGAGGAGGGTGCCACTGCCACCGCCACCCTGAGCCAGGGCATCATACAGGCTGTGTGCTCCCTGCACTGCCAGCATGGTGTCAGGTCTGGACAAGTTCCTGCCTTCAGAGGGATTCGTGCATCACAGTAATCAGCTGTGGGAGGGAGGGATGGAGCCAGACCTGCTTGCTGAGCTCGGGACCTGCCAGCATGCTTGTGCTGAGTCACCACCTATTAACGCAGGGAAACCTCAGCACCTGAACCCCGCCAAGCTGCCGGGCCATCCCCAGGAGGACAGCAGAGACAACACCCAGGACCAAGCAGCTGACACCAACCTCCCTCCTGGTTGTGACAAGGCCAGTACTGCAGAGCTCCAACTGTAAAGCACAGCAGGACCGGACTGCTCAGGAAGAATTCAGGATCAGTAAGGCTCTCAGTTCAGTTTCGGCTGCCATTCCCCTTGGAGATGACTCACTGCAGGACCAGTCACACCATCCCAGTGCCGCAATTGCCCCATCTACAGATTAGGGAAACTGAGGCACAGGGAAGTGGGGTGACTCAAGAGCTGTTGCACAGGAGATGCTACTCAGATGCCGAGGCTTGGGCGTTCCCCATCGATCCTCCGCAGCTAACTTAAGCAGAAATGAACATCGATGTAAATATTTACTGACAAACAAGCTCAGCCTCACCCTCTCCTCTTAGAAGAGGCCTTTAAAGTAAACTCTCCTGGCTCTTTCATGTTTACATCTTATTTATTTATTATACAGCAGATCACAATATTTCAACAGTTTGCATATAAAGAAAAGTAACATTTCAGAGTGCAAGAGACCTAACGTGCCCAAGCAGAGAAATGTTAATTAACAATATACACAGACGGGAACAGTGCACTTCCCAAAGCTGAGACTCATCTGTGTTCCCAGCTAGAAGAAAAAAATACATTAAAAAACCAGAAACATTATATATTACTGCTTTGTTTAATTTACAACTTGCTTTGCAGAAGCTGCACATAAAAAGACTCATTTTCTTTTGAGCTTTCTTTTTTGTCCTCCCTGCTACAAAAGTTTCAAGTATAGCAGAGACCTGGGCATTCATAGCTGGACTCACTGTCCTTTACATACTAAATTTAAAAAAGCAGCATGGGGAAGGCAGCTGCAGCAGTACCTGGTGTCATCTTGAGGGGAAGAACAAGACAAAATAAAGCAGACAAGAGCCAGGAAAGACATTTTAGGCTCTTGATTGGAAAACTGGGAATAGCCAGGGCTGGACTGCCCAGTGGGGTCCCAGGCTGGTGACAGGAGCATTCCTGCCCCATGTGCAAGGTGACACTCTGCTGCCAACACCTGCAAATCTTTATATCCATGAGCCAGTCAAATCCCACCGCCACCCCATCCACTCTGGGCTTTGGGTCAGGAGGTTTGTTCTGATGATCACAACCGAGACAACCAGCAACCCATTTCCCAGCACCACAACCAACATGCCCAACTGGCATGGCTCTCCAGCCAAAACGCAGCCAGTCAGCCACCACAGCCCCGAGAGCCAGGGGGGTGCCAGAATCTGGGGGGAGAAGGTTAAGCTGATATCAAATACAAGCCAGGAGTTCTGGGGACAGATCCCTTATGCACCAGCCCCTCCACTCACCAGGTACCTAGCTGGGAGGAACCCTCCAGTCATGGGGAGCTGAGTGGTGATGCCTGGGCAGGTGTTTCTTGCAGTTTTTTCTCCCCACATACATCCCCAAAGCAGCCCTTCCCCACCACTTGGCTGGGCCAGCTCTCATAGGGGCAGGAGGAGAAAACTAGTTATCAACTACAAGCATAGAGGGCTGGGTGGCCAAGCTGCTCCCCATTGCCATCCCTGGCCCGACGCTATTTACACCGTGAGCTGGCTCCGGGAACATCGAGTCTGGCTGCAGCCACTGCTCACATGTGCCGCTTCATGTGGAGAGCGAGGTGGTCTGAGCGAGAGAAAGCTCGCTCGCAGAGGTGGCACTGGAACGGCCGGTGCCCTGTGTGCTTGCGGTAGTGGCGGGTCAGCTCATCGGAGCGGGCAAATTTCCAGCCACATCCTTCCCAGGTGCAGTGGTAGGGCTTCTCGCCTGCAGAGGAGAGGGGGTGTCAGTGGGCTTGTAGGTTCCCACCCTCCCTATGCCTTCAGCTCTGTGCTACCCTACCCAGCACCCCCTTTTCAAGGGCGGTCCTTGATCCCCACCTGTAGGAGAGGGGAGCCCCACCATGCCCCTCTTCCTGCACAACTTTCCCCTTCTGTCCCCCATTTTTCTGCCCTTCCCCATGTGTAAAGGTCTGTTCTCTGGCCATCCTTGCCTCATTACAGCACCCCTCCTACGGGCCCCTGCTTCATTTTAAATTGTGGGTGGTCCCCTGCTCATCCCTGCTGCGGGGTGCCACCATGTACCCTGACCCCCAGAGGGTCTCACCACACAATCCTCCGGGGCCCCAAAGCCATCAACTAGAGGCGCCACAAGAATGGTCTCACTATATGCCTTAGTCCCTATGTGCCCTTGCCCAGCCCCATCACGGGTGTCCTTCTGAGCACTCCGGGGGCCATCTCCATTACCCCCTGCCCTACATGCAGAACGCCTCCACACAGTCCCATGCCGACTGTGGGCTATCCCTGGGTGCCTTCACAGTCCCACCACGGGGACCCACCGTGTGTGGGACATACCGCACGGGTCTTCTACACGCGACACACCTCCCCCGCCGGTGTCACCTCCCCCGACGCCACGCTCGCTGATCTCACCACGTGCCGCGGTACCCCCACCCGGGACCCTCGGTGCGTGACCCCGCCCCGGCGCGCCCTTACCCGTGTGGGTCCGCATGTGCGCCTTGAGGTGCGAGCTCTTGGTGTAGGTCTTGCCGCAGCCCGGGTATTCACAGTTGTGCGTGGCCGTTCGCTTGCGCGCCCACGAGCGGCGGCCGCGTTTGGGCTTGCAGTCCTCGGGGGGAGCCCCGGCCGGGAAGTACTCCAGCACCGGAGAGTTGGGCGGCGTGACCAGCAACCCAGGCAGCCCCGCCGGGCCCGGCCCCGGACCCTTCAGGGGCTCCCTGAAAACACTGAAATGTCCATGAAACTGCGGTGGCGGCTGGGGGGCGAAGTGGGGCGCATAGCGGTGCGGAGCCACGGCGTAGTGGGGCGGCAAGTCGGCCAAGAGGTGGGGATCGGTGCCAGGCAGCGGCTCCTCAGGGGGCCCTAAGCGGCCGTGGGGGAAGCCAGGGTAGGGCAGCGGCGGCCCCGACACCGGTCCCGGCCCGGGACCCGGCGCCACGCGCGGCTTGTGCTCGCCGCCGCCCGGTCCCAGGTACTCGGCGGCGGACATCCCCAACATGCAGGCGCGCTCCTCCGGCTGCTCCTTCTTGATGCGTGGCCCGAAGGACTGCGCGGGGTCCAGGGGCAGTGGGCGGGCTAGGGCCGAGTGGAGGGGCGGGTGGTGATGGGGGTGAGGGTGGTGATGGGGGCCGCCGGGCACTCGCAGCTCCGTGTACTCCCTCCGCTGCAGGTCGTAATGGCCGGGCAGGTCCGGGGTGAGCAGCTCAGCCACATAGCTGTGGCCCTGGCCCTCGGGGTAAGGCGCCGGAAATTTGCCCGGGGTGGAGTACGAGCCATCGCTGTCGTAGGTGGTGCCACAGCTCTCAGGGGTCTCGGGCAGGGGGTAGTTGGGGCCGGTCGGTCCCTGTCCGCCACTGCTGGTGTGCGCCAGGATGAAGTCCAAGTCCACGAACTTGCCCAGGTCGTCCTCCTCCCGCTTGACGGCAGCGGGGCCATCCTGCTGTAGCATCCTCTGCGGAAAAACGAAGCGTCAGGATCGGCGGGCAGACGGTTGCAGCGGCACCCGCCGCCCCAACACCGCGGCCCGCGCCTTCCCCCAACCCGTCCGACGGGTCGGCAGCACTCCGGCTCCGCTGCGCCGCCCCCGGGGCGCCCTCCCACGGCGGGAAGGCGACCCGCCCCCCACTCTCCGGCCAGGCTGAGCCCCAGCGCGGGACGCTGTGTCCCGTACCCCCCTTGCCACCCTCTCCCCGATGCCAGGTGCTTACGTGGAGCATGTCGGCGGGCCGCTCCTCTAGCGGCATCAAGTTGGCGAAAGTAGAGATAGAGGGCAAAGCGCTCTCGTCCACGGCCACTGCCATGGCGAGCGGGGCCGGGGCGGGCTGGGGGAGCGAGGTGCGCGGAGGCCGGCACCGCTCCGCTCCCCGAGGCAGCAGCGCTGCTCTGCGCCGCCCCGCGCCCCTAAGCTGTTAACAGCATGGCTGGGCCCCGATTGGTCCGGCCCGCATTGGTATTCGCCGCCGCCGCTTGCCATTGGCTCTGCTGCAGCCCGAGCCACGCCCCCTCTGGCGGGGCCGCCCCGGCGGGCGGGGGGCGGCGGTTGCCGATCCCCGGACCGCGCTCGGAGCCCGCGCCGGACAGGAGAGGACGGAGCAGAGCGGCGGGGTTTCCGCGCTCTGCTTTGCTCTGCCCTGCTCTGCTCTGCTCTGCTCTGCCCTGCTCCGCTCTGCTCTGCTCTGCGAGTGTCCCACGGGGGAGAAGAGGCAAGGGTGCTGTTGTGGATCGTGGAGGCCAGAATCCTGCCCGCGACATGAACGGGGCAGCGGCGCCCTTAAGCCTTGCCAACACTACGAGCGCGGAGGGAGGCTGTAGGTGGCCCAGAGCCGGAGGTCCCCCGGCACCCTGTCCTGAATGGGGCAGGGGCAATGGCTGTGTCACATGCATACGTACGTAGAGGCAGAGAGCGCCAGAGAGGTCTGGCGTAGGGGTACAGGTAAAAGCATTCCAGCCGGTGTGCCGGGCACTGCACTCGCCACGGGGGCCACTGAGTGCGTCAGCAAGCCAAGGTGCAGTCGCAAAAAGGGGTTCTTGTGCCACCATAGGAGCTGAACAAGATAGCCGAGCCGCGGTGCCCCCACACCCCGACGCCATTCGTTTCATGTAAGCGCACCCGTGAAGCCGCGTCCTCCCGCGCCGCTGCTGTCGGGTGAAGCAATCAGCAGCACAGAGCGTACCAGCTCGCATCTGGCTGCGTGCAGGGTGCGTGTGCGAGGCGAGATAACTGCTCGTCGACCCTGTCGGGGGCTGGCAACCTGCCTGCATCGCCTCATCTCGCCCGACAGCCCCCACAACACGTTTTACTGCTCTTCCTAGGGACCAGTGCTGTGGCTGAGTCTCCGACCACCCTGGCACAGGGAGACATGGGCCGGCTGTCCCACTCTGAGCAGCCCCTGGGACGGTGTTGTCCTCCTGAGGGCTTCCTTTGGCAGGAGACGCAAGGACAGCAGGTTGTCCTATCTTGCAGGAGACATTCAAGTTATCCACCCTATTCTGGCTGCTGGGATGACGGCACAGAGACCCAGGGCACTGTGCAGGCCTCCCCAGGGGCTCTCTGCCTTCCTCTGCAGCTCACAGCAAGATCTCCTTTTGGCCCCCATCCAGCTGGTACCAGGAATGGCCTCGCTGCTGTTGCGCTCATGAAGAAGCAATGGCCCTTATCTCTTGGAGCCTGTCTCCCTACTTTCTGGAGCTGTCCATCTCTAGATACCTTTCTAAGAACTGAGACTACTGCCTGCTCTATTCAGAAGCAAGGAGTCAATTTAAAAAAAAACAAATATAAACACTGAAGGTGAGGTGTGCACACACACCACACGCACATGCCGCTTCTGAATCCAAAGCTACTCTACCAGTTGCTCTCATCACCGTGCTTTAATTATAAGGGTGGAGCATTGCAATAAATTATTTCAGTAATCCAGTGGAACAACAACAATTCAGATCTTCCCCCTTTTACCAAGAATCCCTGCCCTGGTTTCCAGAGCACATGTTGGGCTGCTGCCTGGGCCCCATCTGCTTGTCTGCCAGCGAGGCAGCAGGTTTATTAATGGCACCTATTGGGTCAAAACACATGGGCTCCAAAGTCCTTCCTCAGAAAAAGTCACCTCCAAAGTGGCAAAGAAGTATGTGGGCATTACTTGAAATTACTTGTAGCTTGCCTCCCAGAGTAGTTTATTCAAGTCACCAGTTAATCCCATTACTTGTTTCTTTGCCAAATAATAATTAATAGCAAGGCAGTTCCTGCCCCAAACTTTTACAGATAAGTGAGAGAAGATGCCATAGGAGACAAACACTAAATCCTCTTGGTTTTCCCCTTTTCCAGGCAGTTTTGGCATCTGCGCCCATGCTGACTTATTTTGAGAGGCGTTGCTAACAGATCGGCTTAATTTTTACAGCCAATATTTCTTGCAAATGTGGGATATTCCCCAGGAAACTCTTTTTACTGATGCTCCGGTGGGAGGGCAGGTGCGGCAGGGAGCAACAGCATGCCAGGCACCGCAGCAACACAAGCACTGCCAAGGCTGACGGTGCAGGGAGCCAGGAGTGTGTCACAGGCAGTTTTCCTGTTGTGAGCTATGAGGTGGGCACAGGGGGTCCCTGCCACAGCCTTGTCAGCCCCTCAGCCACAGAAGCCCTCTCTGAGGTGAGTGGAAGATGAGCAGGAGCGGACAGTGCATGCAGAGCCCACTGTTGACAGAAGTTCATTTAGGATAGGTGGGTTATCTCCTGCGCCACTACAGCAGACTAAAGTTGCTGGCATCCCAAGAGATCAAACAGCAGCCAGGCAAGAGAGCAAACAGAAGGTGGGAAGGGTCACCCACCCAGGTGATGGCTAAAGAGGAAAGAGTTAATGGTTATCTTTGCTTTTGGCGCATCTGGCAGCAGAGGATTGAGGAGCGTGGCTTGCCCAGCATGGTGTGTCAGAAGTGGCCCTGTCAAAACAAGAGCCTTGTCAGCCCTTCCAACACTTTCACAGTGCCATGGCACCCTCCTCAATGGCACACAGCATGCATGGGATGGGCAGGGGGACAATGCCCTGTGGCACTGCCAGAGATGGAACTGGTGCCCAGGTTGCTCAGCAGGGCTCCCAGGAGACCCAGAGGAGTCCCCTACCCCACAAAACATTGGGGACTGAAAAACACCTGCACTACATCCTTTCCTTGCTGTCACTTGGAGCTGGGAGACTAGAGTCAACCCAAGGATTCTCCTTCAGAGCATCTCCAGTGCCCCCTCTCTAACACCACCTACAGCATAACAGCCCAGAAAGCTTCTACTTCAGTGGGAGGCAATACCCAAGTCCCAAAAGCTCCAGAGGGGACCCCATGAGAGATGCCAGGGAGATCCACACCACAGAACACCCTAAACAACTGTGACACTCCAGGGTTATATCCCTGAGAGCAGAAAATTAATCTGGCTCTGTTTTACTCCCTGTCTTCCCCTCTGCATGGTACTGGCCTGCCTAGAGAAGGGTCCAGGAGCCCCCGACCTGCCTGTATGCCCAAAGCCCCCTTCCCTTCCTGAAAAGAAAAGAGGAACTGAAAATGAAATTAAAGCATAATTCAATCCGGAGCAGGTCCAGAGTAAAGTCATCTGCTCTTATCGTGTGCTGGCAGGCTCTTCCCGCTCCACAACAAACACAATGTTATCAGGGCACAGAGGGCAGATTCGTTTGCACAGGCCGAGCAAGCTCCTGTGTCCACCCTGCCTGCCCTGGGGTCTGGGGAACACTGGGATGCACGGCTGGGGACTGGGGCTGCCAGGGGCTTAGGGAGGCAGGCAGCACCCCTGCAGCACCAGCCAGGAGCTCAGTCCCAGGACAGGGTTCTTTGGCTGGAGGCCATATCCAGCCTTCCTGCACAGCTCTCTGGCCAGAGGAGACAGGTCAGGTTGCTCCCAGTGAATGCCAGCAGAGTAAAGGCTACAGAGGGACAGGGTCCATGAGTGATGTCTTTGGCTACGGGAATATACATGGCCTCATCTTCCATGGGTAATGCCCAGCTGCTTGGCCAGGAGGCTGCCGAGCTGGCAGATCTTGGCATCCCAACCTCTGGCAAAGCAGCCCAGCAGCACCCCTAGACCCCGAACACACTCCCAGCCCCACTGCGTCGCCTGGACTGCATCCTGCTTTGATCTCTGCCTGCTGCCTGGCTGTGCCCTGGTGGCTGCGGGGCCAGCACAGCCCTCTCCGTCCTTCTTTATATACCCCTGTTATTTTTAACTCTGCCTACGCAAATCCCAAATCCGGAATGAGCAGCGGCCGGGGGCCAAGGGGAAATGGACATGGTGCAAATTTCCTGCCCTTTTTACCTCTCTTCCTCTATAACATACAGCAACGTTTTTCCTCCACTTCTTAACTTTCACTGGTACACGAAAGCTGAAAGCTCCAGGCTCTGCATAGAGCCACAAGGTCCAGCACCGCAATGGACAGGGCATCCCACTTGGAACGGACATCATGCTCAGCATGGTGCCAGGAGATATCTCTACCCACAGCACACACCACAGGCTCCATCAGCAGTGTGATGCACAGGAGGCATCCAGACAGCCCTCGCAGCAGCAGCCTCACGTGCAAACGTGTGCTCATGTGCCAGCCCAGGGGCCAATCCTTCCCCCTGGCCCTGCAAGAGCTCTGGTCCCAGCCACAGCAGCTGGGACTGGACCACAGCCATGGGAGCCATTCCATTTTGCCACTCACAAAAGTGCTGGACAAGACCTGTGACACCCCAGCACCTCCAGGAGCAACAAGAGGAATTGCTGTTTTCTAGTTCCTTGTAAGCAACAAGGAGGTGGTACACAGGATAGTCTTCCCAACATCTCTGGCTTAATCTTTAAAAAAAAAGCCACAACACAGAGTACCACAGTGAGTTGCACAGGGAGTTTTGCAGAGGATATCATGGTATGGCTGCAGTGCCCAGGGGATGTGCATGTTAGAACCCTTCTCTCATGTGCTGGAGATTAATAGCTGTACATCATTAAAAACTAATTTATCTATAGAAGTTCCAGATGACCCATGTAAACATCTCTGCCACTCTTTTCCGTGCAGTATCCATCCCTCCTCCCAGCTATACTCTAAGGAGTTCAGTCTTCAATGAACCTGGATTCTCTGTGAGTCGGGAAGACCTCCCTAGCCATATACAGAGGCAGGAAAAGTGTGGATGCCGAGGCCAGTGCTGGTCAGACCTGATCCACTCAGATATACATGATTTCCCAGCCTGAAGAAAGCCTGGCTAGCCCTGGAACCTGGGCACTGGTGTGGCTGCAATATCCAGACGTTGCTGGGCCAGTGGGAGAACAATTTTCCAATGGGAACTGCGGGATGGGGTTGAGTGAACGGTCAGCACCATGAGTCACTGGCACCCATGGAGACACAGCTCAGTGTGAGATGGTGGGGGACAGCCCAAGCGACAGCAGAACAAGCAGGGAGCTGGAGAACTCTGTGTAGAAACTGTTTTCCAGGTAATTTGATTTTTTTATTCCTCTCATGCAGCTATCTGCCCAGAGCCACCCCGCCAGTGTAAATCACACACCGTAGTACATTGCATGGAAAACTCATCCTGCCACCTTCCCATGCCCCTGGGACTCTGCACCAAGGCCACCGCTATGGCACAGGATGCTGGAATCAATCACAGTCAGCCACATGTGGCTGTTGCAGTGGTTTTACAGAAGCAGCCCACAAAAGTGCATCCTCCCACCCACAACACTCATGGGGTGTCTGGCAGGATCAGCGGCCACTCTGTGTCAAGAGCAAACCCCTCTGCACTGGCATTATATAGGGTGCTTCATTCTGCTCCAGGAAGTGGCATTTAATTACCCAGCCTCCTGGTAGTAAATAGGTTTCCAACACATTACAAAAGGCTGTATTACATTTTTTTTTATCCCCAGCCTTGCTCATGCTCTATGCTGGTGAGCTCATCCCCTGGGAATACCGTCTCCAAAATAGATTCACTCCCTTGTTGGAAATAATCAAATGGGAATCCAAGCTGCTGAGCCCAAGCCCAATTCCTCCCTTTGTTCTGGGGCTCTGGCAGCGAAGGGGTTCCAAGCAGGGTGACAGGAACTCGCCTTCTCTTTAATTGACCTCCGATGATGAAACAATCAACCAAAGGATTTAGAAATGTGTATCCAGTGAGATCATCAGGAAAACTTCTCCACGAAGGGGCCTGGGGAAAGGAAGGTGCTGTAATCCACCTGCCCCAGCTGCCTCAGCAGGCCTCACTGCATGGCACAACATGGCACAGCACGGCATGTGTGTCACAGCCACCCAGCACCTCTTGGGCTATCTTGCTTTGGCTTCATGCCAGAATCTGCCTCACTAGGTCCAACATGGGGAAAGAGTACAGCTAGACCTGTCCCAGTGAGGATATCTGCTCCCATGGGATGTCTATCCTTGTTTCCATCCCCAGCCCATCCTTAGCTACTGAGCACCCATTTATCCCAAGCACCAAGTGGTAGTGCTGCCTGCCTCCACTCCCAGACCCACTGCAAGTGCTGCCACCCTGACGGGCATTTCTAGGACAAAATTCCATTATGTTGTGGGGGAAAAACCCTCCTAGTCCCATAAGCACTGCCTCCCTGGGGATTTCCATCTCTTGAAAGCTTTCCCCAACTTTTTGTAGCCTGGCGGGCGGGCAGCCACCGGGGAAGGGCTGGCATGGCTCCCTGGCCCCAGCTGTGCCGCTGGGGCTGCCCCGGCTTCCCCAGCCCAGGTCAGTGCACGCTGCAGCTTGGCATGTGGCAGGCACTAATTTTGGCCCAAAGGGTTTCCCTTCAGCAGACTCTGCCGCCAGGGTGGTTTTGAAGACAATCTTAGCCAGAGTCTTCCTTCCTCGACTGCCAGCGATCTGGAGCCAGGCTGGTGTGTTTGTGTTGTGTGTACATGTGTGTGTGTGTATCTCCAAACCGCAACAAATACTTCATATTCGTTTTCTTTCTTTCCTTTTTTTTTTTTCCCCCTCCAAGCCCTTGGCTGTGGTATTTAAATAGTAGGTGTGGTCCCGGTGCTGCGTGCCAAAACCAACACCAGTTCCAGAGCAGATAACCCTGCAAGCAAACGTAGCAGTGAAACCACACTGAGCTGCTGGGAGAGCTGTGCCCGGGATGGGCAGTGCTGCTGGGTATGGCCATGGCATGGCCCTGTGGGCAGGCCGGCAGCAAAGCGGGCACAGTGGCCACATGGCTCCCTGGCCCGACATGAAAGCTCAGCCAAAGAGGCCAGGTGAAGGGAGGAGATGGTGGAATCAGCATGTCCAGCTGAAGGGCCATGCACTAGCTATTCACTGTATACAGCCAAAAACTGTTTGGGATGGACCCAGATGGTCTTTTGGAGTTTTTTTTTTTAATAAATCAAGGCAAAACATGTTACTTAATCATCTATATTCCATGTTATAAACAATCAAAAAGATTTGTTTGTTAAAAAGGCTACTCTTCTCCCCTAAAAATGTAGAGCATGAGCAAGTGGGAGGAGAAGTCCCTACAGTGTTTTAAAAGCAGTTCGCAAAGAAACTTTCTTACGCCCTGATGTTTTTCTCATCCAAGCTGAAAGCCCTGAAATATAGCGAACGTCATGAGTCACCTGGAGAGAACCAGCTGTGTCACCTTCCCTGGCAGTGCTAGCTGTGCCTGTGTGTGTGTACTGGGGACAGTGGGGATGGAGGGGATCTCTGAGTGCTCTTCATCCAAGGATGGATAGAGGTAAGTCAGTTCAGGCAGGAGAGGAATGAAGCGGGATTGCTGCAGATCTAGAACTGGAATGCCACCCTCCCCTTCCCTGGGGCAATTGACATTTTTGGGGATGGAGAGGGGTTGCCTTGCGTAGCCATGAAGTTTTGAAGATTCATGATGTGAGCTTAATCCCCAGGAATTTTGCAAACTCATCCACAGAGGAGTGTGCACAGTGCCACAGGCAGTCAAGTGAGGGCCACAGCACCCCAGCTCCAGCAGAGCCTGTGCTTGGCTGCTGGTGTCCTCCCAGAGCAGCACCCACATCCAAAAAGACAAAAGGATATCCTTATTACAGCTTTCAATCCCCCAGCTTTCCACAAAGCTGGCAGGGCACCGGGTTTCTTGGAGGGCTGGTTCTCATAAGATTTTGCTCCAGACAGGACCTGTTTGCCTTCTGCAGCCTGTGGTATGGTGGGCCAATGTCCTGGGACAGAGACTAGGGGAAGCCTGAGCAGTGAGCTTGGCACTCACACCCCACTCTCCACCTTACTCCCTGGCACTCACACCCCACTCTCCACCTTGCTCCCTGGGTGGCTCTGATATGGCATACCCCGTTTGCTCCTGCCCTAAGCCAGTGCCTTGTGGGAATTAGGCAGAAGGGGCAGTGCTATCCCGCAGTTGTGGTCCTAAGCAGAGACCACTTAGGTGAATGGTCCCTGGAACACTCATCTGCTGGGCACAGTGCCTGGAGATGGAGACGCTCCTCTCCAGCTGAAGCCCAACACCCTGCCCAGAGGATGACTGAGGATACGTGTCCCCCGGCTGGACAGTGCCTGGGGTGGCCACAGGCTGTTTGTCCCTGAGCTGAACTGGTGTATGGCCATGGCCAGGCGTGTGGCAGGCACAGCCAACACACCACTCCCTGCCTCCCGGCCCCGCCGCAGCTGCAGCGCTGGAGAGGAGCCGGCCAGGCGTGCAGCACTTCTTCAGAAGCACAAGATGCACAGCAAGGCAAAGATCCACCCAGCCCGTGGCAGAGTAGGAGGGTCCTTGGCAGACAAGGTTCTATTTTAAAATCCACAGCCAAGCCGGCTCCCTGCCCAACCTCAGCACGTGTTCTGGCTATGGGCAAACAGCCTCGAGCCCAAACCCAATCTCTAGCAACCTCCATTTTCCCTGGCTCCATCTTCCCTGACGTGCCTCAGTCCTGCTCCGCCACTGCCTCCTGTGTGTCAGCTCAGTGCGATGTCCTGTGGCTCCCCAGGGACCAGTTGGCCCCACTGGCACGTGTCCCAGTGTGGAAAGGAAAATAAAGTTCGGATGTTACCTCCTCAATCAAGAGTGGAATAATCTTTTCCAAAAAACACTCTTTTAATCCCTCACTGAGGGTAGCCAATGTTGGAGTCCCCAGCCCCACAGATTCACAGCCAAACAGGGAATTTTCCACCTACATCAAAGCAGAGCCGCATGGTTTTACAGGAATGGGCATGGAGGTTGTGTCCTGTGCACCTGCCTGGCTGTCCTCTTGTTTTGGAAAATTGCAGTGACCATGAGGCACAGTGCAGGATAGTGAGATCCCCTGCTCCATACCATGTTGATTCAGCCTCTCCTGCCTCTCCCAGCACCCTATGTACTGTGAGGTGTAGGGAGCCTGGGGGCTTTCCCAGGAGTGTGAAATGAATGAGGCCTGATTCAACTCATGGCACATGTGATGGTGAGGAGGCTACTCTACCTACAACATGGGATAGGAAGAGTTGAAGAGGGTGGAGAGCAGATATCAGTAGTTTAGAGCTGTAAGCCTACCCTGGCCCCACCTCTGCCTCCCATGCATGATCCAGCATCCCTCCTTCTGCTCAGAAGGGGAAGATGCTGGGGGCCAGAAGAGTTTCTAACAGGCTGAAGTGAGGTTCTGTGTCACTGTGGAGCTCTCTCCATGAAGCTGGGGGACTCCATAGGATGGTTTGTTGGGCTGTTCCTGGGTCAGTGGGCAAGGGATCACATGGGGAGAGCCCAGCCCTGCATCCCAGGCTTTCTCCAACACCAAACCCTTTGTGGAGCCTACCTTCACAAACTTACAGCCCAGGGCTGGGGATAGGATCCATGGGTTGGTGGGCAGCTCACCCCTACCCAAGGCTGCCACATCCTAGTGGCCCAACCTCATTCTTAGCCTTTGGGTGGATTTAGGAAGCCAGGATGCCCCTAAAATTACTAGAACCCAGCTTTGCCCCAGTAAGCCTGTTTCAATTCACTTGGTGCACACGGGGCCACAGTGGGCACAGGGACTTGGGGGTACCCAGCCATGCCTGGTTACCTCCCCCACACCATCTGTGCCCTGGGAAGGGATATCGTCTCCTCCAGCCCTCCGATGTGGGTCAGGTGGCTGTACCTTCCCACCAGCCCAATCTGATGCACTTCAAAGCCGGGACAGGAGCAGGGGCCGCCTGCCCCGGGGACATTAGTGTCAGGCAGGGGGATATGCGGACAGCCCCGGCTGGCGCTGGGGATGGTAGGAGATTGCTCCGGCAATCTGCACTTCCCGTAATGAGGCTGATTCCGGGAAGGAGTCCCGGACCGGAGCCATCAGTGGGACCATTACGGGCCACTCCAGCCATCTGGAACTTTTAGTCTCCAACCTGGTCTGCTTCCACCGATGGTGATGTGTGGGGATTCTTCTGCCCTCCAAGTACACAACTGCAGGGTCATTTGCATCTAAAATGAGAGCTGGGCCCTTTAGCGACTCGTCTGCTCCTGATAGCGGGGCTGGGAGCCTGCTCGGGCACTAAACCCGCTAATGCAATCACCGGGGCCCAGGCTCTGCACTTCAAAGATCCCCGGCTCTCTTATAGCAGCCTCCCGGCCACAAACCTCCCCTCGGCCACCTTTCATCACTGCCGGAGTGGCTGTCACCCCTCTCCTGGTGAGCAGTGGCTGGGGGAAGTCCAAGGAACAGGGATGATGAGGGGCCACCGGCCCTCATTGAGGGCTGCATCCTTGCCTGCACCCCTCTCATAGAATCATAGAATGATTTGGGTTGAAAGGTACCTTAAAGACTATCTCGTTCCAACCCGCCTGCCGCGGACAGGGACACCTTCACTAGACCAGGCTGCTTAAAGCCCCATCCAGCATGGTCACTTTCCCACTGCTGTGGTTTCCTTCCCTATAGGACTTATTTTGTCCCCATTCATGTCGTGGAGGAACATGACCGTGGAGAGACTGGGGAGGGGGACCACAGCCCCCACACTGACCTGAAGGAGCCATGGGACCAACACAGGGCAAGAGCACCCACAAACACTGTGACTCATTAATGGGGTTACTAATAACATCCGAAAGGAAACTGGCTGAGGCATCCCTGCCCCACATTCCCTGCTCTAGGGAGTGGCACCATCTTCATCCCACTGCAAGGTGTCCCTAGAGAAAGGACTAGCAGCCCTGGTGGCATGTACCTCCAGGGAGAGTGCTGCTTGGCATCCATGTAACAGGATGCTGGATGCTGGAGGCTCAGCTGGGCGGTTCAGCCAGCACCTCAGGGTGTCCTGGCTGGGGCTGCTACATCCCTCAAGGCAAGCTTGCAGACCAACCAACATCTCCTTCTCTTTGGAAAGTGCTTTCCTCCTTGTTCATCTTCTGCACCCCCAGGGTCACCACAGAGAGCCTTCTCTGGGAGTAGAGAGGACACTGCCCAAGGTGGCATCACACTGCAGCTGCAGGCAGGACAGACCTGAGCCATCTCTGAATCCGGAGGCATGCACTGGGAGGCAGCCCATGGTGTGGTGGCGCTACTCCTCCTGCTCAGGCAGACCCTAGAGCCCTTCTGGGTCACTGCATGATCCTTGCCATAGGCAGGTACTGGAGACCATGTCCTCCCTAGATGGGCTCCTCTCAGTCAATCTCTGGCAGGGTCTAGGTCAACTGAAGTGACAGCACAGTGCTCCTGGAGGGACATGAGGACACCTACTCAAAGGCACAGGGGTGCTGGCTGCACTGGCTCAGTGCTGTCCAGGGCTCTGCAGTCGCTGCTCATGGCAAACACAGCTGCTTCCCCATCCTTCTCCATACCTGGCTCGTGGCGCCAGAGACTGTTGCCATATGCTGATGTGTACACAGCACCTGGGTACACACTGAGTGCCAGGAGCACTTGCACTGGGGTCTGCCTGGCCTCAGGGGGACACAGCACCCTCCTAATGCCTGCACCCTTTGGCAAGGAGCAGGGTGGGGGCCCTCAAGTGCCTGTATAAGGGATGGGGCCTCACCACTGGCTGAGCCATGTCTGATCCAGCCTGCTGGGGATGGGAATGGGTTCCTGGCATGGTCAAGAGCTGCCTTCCCATGCTGGTGGGGAGCTCTTGGGGCAAAGTGGTGTTTTTTCATGCCTGCTGGTGATTTGGTGCTCTCTGTGCAACCAGTGGGATGCCAGGTGGCTGTGGGAGACCCACCCTGGCAGGGAAAGCTGTCAGTGACTCACTACCCTCACCAGCCATGCCTGCTGGGTGACTACTCCTGCAACCTTTCCCATTGCTATTGCCAGCCCCTGCTCCCTCCAAGGGCCCATATCCTTTGGGGTACTGGGAGGATACTGGCCGGGCTGGCTGCCCCCTGAGCCTGGGGGACCCCACACCTCATGGTCAAGGCTGCGCCACTGGCACCCGGTTCCCATACCCTGGCTTGTTGGTGCCAGATTCAGGAAAAGGGGAAAAGAAAGTAATCCTCTACTCCTTTTTCCCTGTTTTTCCACTCTCTTTAGGGGAATCTCCTATCTCTTCCACAGGGTCCCTCCATCCTGCTCCCAAACAGTGCATGGGACAGGGAGAGGGGGAGTCCTGTTGGGACTGCTCTGGTCCCCAGACCTGGGGCTGAGCCAAGCCCTACTCAGCCAACACCTCATCCAGCTGCCCCAGAGCTTCCAGGGATGTGCACATCCTGGGGGAAGAACGCAGGAAACATTTTCATGCATCCCGGGAGAACGGAAAGTCATGTTGGGATGTGTTCCCCTTGTAAAATGCCATTTTGAGAAAGGGGTTGTGGTTCTGAGAGGGGCAGATGGGCCAGGTGGGGGTGAGGCAGTAGGCAGGAGTTGAGGAGGGGTCTGGCTGTGGAGTCTGTAGAGTTTAGCTCCCCTGCACAGCTGCTGTGGCAGCAAGTGGGTCCCTACAGAACAACACTCTCCTCTAGTGTGCTCTGG
Source organism: Anthoscopus minutus (assembly GCA_013399455.1). NCBI lineage: Eukaryota > Metazoa > Chordata > Aves > Passeriformes > Paridae > Anthoscopus > Anthoscopus minutus. The sequence goes on from VWYI01002155.1 coordinate 604,569, forward strand.
TCTTGCCACATCCAGAGTGGCAGCAAGCCCAAGTGCAGCCCCTGCGTGTGCATGAGGCTTGGCCTCCCACACTGACTGCAGCAGGGAGGACAAGGTATGATGCCCAGGGTCTGTCAGGAGCAGGCTAGGGGCTGGGGCCAAGGCCTATCCTGCACAAGTCCTGCAGGCACCCATCTCCCAGCCAGCACCCACAGGCTGCAGGAGCACTGGTGCAAAGACAAGAAAGCAGAGGCACTGATGATTTGCTCCTCCCTGCACTCCCATGGCTAAAGATGCATTGCATGAACCAGTGCACAGAGCCAAGGACCCCATGAACCAGTGCACAGAGACAAGGACCCCAAAACCAGAACTGCAGAGGAGTGTAAGTTGACAGCACAGGTGATGTTTGAGAGCTGCAGGAGATGTGGTTAGTGGGAACTGGTGGAGTAGGCAGTAAGAGGTAGGTAGTTGGACCCCAGCTCTGCTAGATGGTGATGATTGGGGGGATTACAGGGTAGTTTGCATTTTTGGGGGTCTCCTTGAAGCCCTGCTGGGAGTCTGGGTACAGTAAGGGGAGGAGCAGAGGGATCAAAGAGGTGGGGGAGAGAAGCTCGTGAGTTGTGGGTCATTATCTGCTATTAACATCTGTAATCTCCCAAGAGCAAACTGAGATTTACAGCCTGTTATTAGGCTGTTACTCAACCTGTTGTGCAACAGCTCAATTAAAAAAAAAAAAAAAAACCAACCTGAATGTGATTAATAGCCTGCTAATAAGGGGGAAATCTCTCCTATTTAATTCGAACAGCCTCTGCCTAAGCACTCCAGGAAGGTATGGGCTCTCAGCCCAGGTTGCCAGCCTGGCTGCTGGGCTCCTGCTGGGATTCCCCCGGGAACTGACACTGGATAGACGTCCTGGGGGGTCGGTGGTGCTGCTCCCCACCACAGATCTGGACTCTGGGTTCCCAAAGGCATCGGGGTGCAATTGCCACCTCCTCCCAACACTGGCTCCATGCAAAGGGGCTACCGAATGGTCCCTGGCCATTCTCTGTGGTCACCCTCTGGAAGAGGTGGAAACTCTGAGTCAGCTGCGGTTCTTATCCAAGCATCTCACCTTTTCTTTGGCCATGACTCACACCTGAGTCACTTTGACCCCACAGCTTCCTGCCCTCCCGCTTTTCACTGTCTGTGGTTCAGAGGGTGCTCTCTGACCCCAGATGTTCCCTACTACAACTTCACCTCTTGACTCTCACTCCCTTTTCCAGACATCCAAACCAGTTCTCCCTGTAAACACCTCCATAGCCTTGAGACCACTCCACTGGAAGTGGTCCCTGGTTCCTGAACTCTGCTCCTGTGTCTTTGTTTCTTCAAACTGTCCCATCTTAGGAGAGGAGAAGGTGGCAAGTGTCACATGGCTGTTCCCCTTGAATCGAGTCTCTGGACAGTATGTGCACCTCACTGGGACCACAAGGACTTATCCAAGATGGGGTCATCAGCACAGGCTTAAGGAGATGAGAAGATGCCCAGACTTACTTACACTTTGCAGCCTGGATTCACTCCATGCCACTAAGTCAATGGCCTCACTTAGCTGGCGTTTGACCCAGTGACTGAACACCATGGTTAATTGGATTGCAGCCGGCCTTGTTCCTATCCCTGCTGCCAGCCCAAGTCCTGCCTGTGATCCTGGGATGCTTCAGGAAAGCTGTTGTCTGGGATCCACCTTTCTGCAGCATTTTCCTCTCCCTGCAGTATTAAATCTCTTGGCCACTTTCCTTTGGACACACACTGGCCCTGCGCATAGGGACTAGCAAGCTCTACCCTAGGTGAAGAATTTATCTACCCAGGAACTGCTGCCAACTCCATCCCTGGCTGAAGGCAAAATCACCTGCAAATGCTGGTGCTTCTGGTTTTACCAGCAGTAGCTGGTCTCCAGGGCCATTCTTTGCCTGTCCTGGGATGGTTGGAGGCACATGGGATCAGAGAACAGCACATGGCATCTCCAAATGATACTAAAGTTTCCCTGGGCAGCTTCTTTGAGCATCTTGATGTCTGTTTGGGAGCAAATACACTTGGGGAGAGCTGGGCTGGGGTACCACAGGGCAGTGTGGACACACATAGAATCTATGGGCACCAGGGCAGTGGCGCATCACAGAGGGGAAAAAAAACCTAGAGCTGGAGTCCCTACTCACCACACCTGAACACCCTGCAAGGCCAGGTAGCACCAATTCACCCAGCCCGCCTGCTGGTGATCACCACTGAAGCTACCACCCAAGGCACAGGGTTGCAGTGGGCTGGGGCTTTGTTGGTGGCCCCTGGGCTCCCAAAGCATCCTGTCTGATTGCTGCTGTGGGACATGTGGGCAGCCACATTATGCCAGCTTCCCGCAGGTTTGCTCAACACTGCGGAGGAGGGCGAGCTGAGCCCATCCTCGTGGCCCACGCAGGTAATGAGGGCCCTGGTGGTGCCTCGTCAGCAGGCGCCCTCGCTGCCCCAGCCACGCATCCATCACCCAGCGCGGCGCACGCGGCACTGGAGCCCAGCCGCTGGCAGGCCCAGCCCTGCCTGCTTCTCACGTGGCACTGCGGCCAGGCTGCATTTTCCACATTCTGCCCCACTCTGAGTCACCGACACCTCTGCTGCCAAAACCTGTACCTGTGCCTGGCTGTGACAGCAGTCTGTGCTGGCTCCAGTGGCTGTGCATGGCTCCTTGCAAGGTGATGGGCACCTATCCCTGTGTGTTTGCTCTCCCCTGCCTCAGAGATGAGTTTCCCACCCTTGGCCCCAGGAGAATTGCACAAGTGCTCCTGCCTTGCCCTGGGGAAGTTTTGGTGCTGGAAGTCCTGTGCCCCATGGGGATCATCCACCTTTGTACCCTTTGCCCCAAGCATCCCAGGAAAGGGGTTTGCATCCTTTGCCAAAGCTCCCCAGCTCCCCAGCTCCAGGCACTGCATCACTAATCTCCTGCTGCCTCCTGTCTCAGCTCACCATGGTGTTTGACTCCTTCAAAGAGTGCAGCAGTGCTGGCAGCAATCTCACCCTGCTGGCTGCCAGCCTGCCCCAACCCCTGCTCAGCTCCTTGTGCACTGTCCCATGTCCCCATCCAGACATGCCAGCAGTGCCACCTGCCAGCCCTGGGCCTGGACTGACATTTGCAAAAGTAGCCATGGCCAGGGCTCAGGGACATGGGAAGCACTTGACTAGGGGCACTGTATGCTGGCTGTGGGGGTGGAGTGCAGAGGGAGAGATGTGTGAGGCTCCCACCCACAACCCCCTGGCAACACCTCGGGATGGCTCACGGACCGCACATGCCTCTCTCTTCATTGGTCTCTTCAATCCACTGTGGAGCCTGGCACGAGAATGCCAAGGATAGTCAAGACCCAGCACAGAGCAATGTGTGACCCTCAGCAGGAGAGAGGACTTCTGAAACCATGGAGCCCTTGGCTCACACTCACCAGTGCCAGCATGTGCAGTGACTTTGCCAGGCCATTGCTGAGCCCAGGGCAGTGTGGCTGCATGGGTGAAGGAGTCTGGGTGATCAACACAGTATAGCACCCCACCAGCCCCACAGTGTTCTCTGGGGTGCAGCCAGGACAGGAATCAGTGTGAGTGCTGGATGTACAGGAGTGTGGGAATGTGGGGATGTGTGGCAGGAGTCTGTGGTCTGTGAGTGTCCATGGTGGTGGGCCACGCGTCCATATCCCCATGTGATGTGCAGGCCCATGCAAGCCCAAACTGAGCCCATGTGGCCAGAGGCCAGGGAAGGAGTGAGGTGAAGGGGTCTGGTGAGTGGATACATGAAGGTTTGCATGTGAGGGGTGTGGGGAATGTGGTGGGACACACAGTGTGGAGTCTGGGCTCACCCAGGCATGCATGGATATGGTGGGTGTGCATGTGATATATGCATGTGTAGGGCATGTGTAGGCATGTATATGCATGTGCAAGGTGTGCATGCGTGTGAGGGGTGCACATGCATTACCATGGGGGTATTTGTGTGGTGTAGGTATGTGGGGGGGATGCTGATCTATGCACAGCATGTCTGGAGGGGTATGGGGAGGCCTGTACAGGCCCGTGGGATTTATGTCCAGACATGTGCCTCAGTCCTGGGAAGGACAGTGTAGAGGGGAGTGTAGGAGCTGTGTGGGTGGGTGGTGGGTGTATGTGGCATGTGCACTGCAAGGTGCACATGATGTCAGGTGTGCATCTGTCCACCTGTGCCACATGCAAATACATGCAAGTGTCCATGGCAGCAACTCCCCACACTCAGCAGTGTTCCAGGGAGCACCGCTGGCTCATTCGGTGCCAGCAGCCAGCGAGCTCTCATGCAAGCAGCAAGCAGGTGGCTGGGGAACAGCCCTGAGCCCTTCCTGGTGCCTCTCCCCACAGTGGTGGCTCCAAGCCGTGACACAGGGGCCAGGCTGTCTCTTTCCGGCTGTTTCCCAGCCTGTCAGGCCAGTCATGTTGGGTCTTGCTGCGATTTCCCGGATGGTTGCTTGGCACCTTCCTCTTCCCCATCCGGATGGACAAGTTCCTGGAGCACCAGGCTGGGGCAACGCATCTTGGCTCCTGCCCTGCCTTTCCACCTCCATGCCCTGGCTTCAGAATCCCTCTCTGGCGCTGGCCAGCTCCTTTCCTGGGTGATTTTAGGCGGGTGGTGAGGCAGCAGGGCTGCGAGCACGGGCTGCGGGCGGGCACTGAGTCACGGCAGGGCGGGAGGCACGGGGACAAAGCTGCCGCCTCTGCCGGGCGGTTGGGGCGGCTGGACTGGCTGGGCGAGTCAGGCTCGGGCGGGCAGCGCGGGCACCGCGCACTCGCCGCTGTGGCTGTAGGACGTGCCAGGAGGAGCAGCACTGGTGGGCATGGGCACCTCCTGGTGCTGGAGCCTGGGAAGAGGTGCCTGGGGCTGGGCAGGAAGGCAAGGCCTGCCCAGGGCTGGGAGCTGGGCAGGCAGAGCTGGGCTGGGATGGCTCCAGTGAGCTTGGCTCTCCTTCCCACTGTGCTGGATGGTACCAACCATATGGGGTTGCTCAGCCCTGGGGAGAGGCCAGATCTCACACTGCCTGTGGAAAATCCCTTCCTTGCCCGGAGCCACTCGCAGCTCCGTGCCGGAGGTAAGGATGCAGTTTTGAGCAGAGGGTGTAGCTATGGCCACAGGCAGACTCATGGAAGCCACTTGCCATGCTGAGTCCTGCTGTGCCTGGCTGTCCCTGCAGCCTGCCCGAGGTAACTCTTGCCATGCCACCACTCCTACCCTGGCAGCAGGACAGCTCACGTGACTGTTCACCCATCTCTCCTTCTGCATATGGGAAAACTGAAGCAGAGAGTGTGGCAGAAAAGACATGTTGGGTTAAACCCCAGGGAAGCTGTGGGCACTGAGCCATCAGCCCAGCCCAACCTCACACACTGCAAGAGCATCATTTGGGGAGAGCCGGAATGTGCAGCTCAGGTACTGTAGGATTGCCAGATCCACTTCAGTGTCCTCAACAGCCAGGGGACAGCCCTGGGCACATGCCCTGCAAGCCCTGCATGCTAAGCTGTGGTTCTATGCCCTCCTGGCCACACAGGCTTTTGGCTGGGACAGGGGAAGTGCAGGCCCTCAGGCATTTGGACCTGTTCCATTTATTCCCACCACCTGTGATCAGCATTGCTGCCAGGGTCTGTAATTACCCACAGCTCTTCATGGCAGGAGCATGGTCCTGGTGGGACAGGAGCCAGAAGGACCCCCAGGCTAGAAGTTCCCTCTGATACCCTTTGAGACCCAGGGGCTGTATCCCCATTGGAGAGAAAAGGGGCTTCCTTTATTCCAGGAGCCCTTGGCTGTGGTGTCCCACCAGCCACTGCACAGAGCACCAAGGGCAGAAGGCAAAGGAAGTGGAGACCACTGGCTCAGCCCAAGGGATGGAGGAGTGGGACTGACCAGCCCCACTGCTGAGTCAGGGTCTCCTTCCTGGCAAGTGAGGCCAGATCAAGGAGGGATAGAGCCCCTCAGTGCCCAAAGGCTGGGCCATTCAGCTCTGCTCTCCATCCCTAATGAAGACCTCCCCACCCCTGCCATAGACATCTTGATGTCTTAATGAGCCCTGTGGGTCCTGCTGGGAACCTTGTCCTTCTGTGATTGCAATCTTTCCCAACTCACGCTCCTGCAGCCTGCCCTCTACCCTCTTCTGGCTGGCAACTGGAGGAAGAGCCATAGGGACCCAGATTTCAGGGCTATTGAAAAGTCTGAGTACCCTTGCAGAGCCCAGATATGTCCAGATTGTGTGGTCCCAGCCAGCCCCACAAACATCCTGGGTGATGGCTTGGGGGAGGGCCATGTTGGAGAGAACCAAAGGACCTTGTGAACCCTACAGGACAGAAGGATGGAGGTGCAGGGATGAGCTGTGGTAAAGGGTCAAGCTGCACCCTTAGTGCATATCTGGGGTGCAGGTCTGCCAACACAGTCAGTGGCAGGGGCCTGCTGTGGTGTAATGAAGCCAAGTGCATTGCCCTAGAAGGGACAGCAGCAATTTTCATCACTAGAGAAACCTATTCCTGAGGGTGTCAGGGCCTGGCACACCTGTGCAGAGGGCTGTACATGCCTGGCACACACATACAGGGATGTGCAGATTCCCTAAAGCAGAATGTGGGCAGCACCTGGAACCCCTCTCCTGGCTCTAATGCCATCAGATCAGTGTCTAGAGAAAGGGTGCTGGACACCAAGACCCAAACAAACCTGCTATGTTCCTGTTGTCCCCCATATTTTCCCACCAGAGCCTCCACTCCATGAGTGAGGCTTGCCTGGGGCCAGGACAGGTAGAGCAGGATCCCTGCTCTGGCCTGTCATTTTGTCTCTAATTGGATACCCTGGTGTTCCCCTTCATCAGAACTGAATGAGGGCTGGCTAATGAGGGGAATGTGATTAGCAGGGCAGGGGGCTGGCTCTGAGCACAGGAGGTTTCCCTGGGCCAGGTAATGACAGGTTTTTGTCCCCTCTGTTCCCAACAGAGGCAGGGGGATGAGGATGCCCTGGGCAAAGAGTGGGTACCAAAGGGCTGAACTCAGCAAGTCCTGGCAGTTCCCACTCCTCTGTAGAGTCTTGCTAAGGGGATGCCTCAGCTGCCAGAGCCTGACTGCAGACCAGTGAGTCCTTGCTCCGGATCAACTGCCCAGATCAAGCTGTGGGGACATCCCAGCACTGTCACCCCCAGGCCTGAGGATCCTGGTCCAAACTGGGAAACTCATCCAGCTCTCAGGTCTTGTCTTGGGACACCACATTTCTAGTGGCCAGGGTTTACCTAGCATGGGACAGATGCCTGGATAGCAGGCTCCAATTCACTTCAGCCCTGGGCCACAGGGCTACAGGGTGCAGAGGCATGTCAGGCCAGTTGCCCCCTAGGCTGCTGACCTGTGTAGGAGCCAGCATGAGGACATATCAGGCAGTGGTGTTTGGGAGACGTGTTGGAGCCCATGGCTGCTGGGAGCCAGGAACAGGGTCTGGTTCTTGTGTGGGCCTAGCTAGGTATTGTACTTGGAAGAGGCCAGGACAGAACCAGGAGAAGAGTAGGACTGGCTGCCACTCCTGTACATGCTGAGGGTGCTCTCAGGCCTTGGGGGATGGAGGTGTAGGTCCCCACTTTAACCAAGGTCACATAGCCAGTGCTTGGTCATACTTCAGCCCTGCTGGGGTCTTGTATCCTGTGAGGCTGCAAGGAATGAGGAACCCAGGTTGGACATGGCGCGCAGAGGCAGGATCCTGCAGTGGGACCCTGGTGCAGCCAGCACATGGGACAGGTGCTGTGCCTGCAACCGGGCAAGCAGGAGAGTGAAGAGGCAGACAGATTGCGTGCGACAGCCCGGGGATAATTCACTGCTCCTGAGGAGAGAAATCTTCCACCTGGAAAGGAATCTGCCCCCCTCCACCCTCAGCCCAGGAGGCTGCAGGGCCGAGAGGGGCAGGGAGGGGTGTTCAGGTGGGCTGCTGCACTGTGAGCCTGGAGAGGCAGGCAGCACCTTTCACTGGGCAGAGCACCTGCAGCACTGCGGTATCTGAATGGGTCCCCTGTAACCTACAGACATAAGTCCTGACTCTCTGATGGGATGCTGGGAAGGAAGCTGGGGTTGGCACCAGCTGCTCACCCACCCTGCAGCTGAACATGCACACCCACCACAGCCAGCACTGCCCCTATGATGGGTATACATGCTGGAATGAGCTGGAGGGTGCTTCCTGATCCCACCAGCTACTGGCCACCAACAGCCTGGAAGCAGCCATTCCAGTCCTGGCATACGGGCAGCAGCATGATCCTGGTGGGGTGCTTAGAGGCCCCAGCAAGGTGTGGTGTATGCACTGCTTTGGAAAAAGGCTGTGGCAGGCAGTGTTGAGAGAGCTGGGAGCCAGAGCAGCTGGAGGGCTCATGGGCCTGCGTGCCCCAGCCCATCAGTGCTGTGTTAGGGAAGCTGGCTGCGTGGCACGCCCTGGCATGAAGCAGCGTCTTTGCTGAACACCTCTCATGTCTTAGCATCTCCCAGGAGAGGCAGCATGTTCCTCTAAGGGTGTCCTGGCCTTCAGACTGCCGAGTACACACAGACATGTGTGTATGTGTGTGTGTTTGTGTGTGTGTGTGTCTGAGCATGAGCATACTGGCTATGCACATGACACATCTTCAGTCAGGGCTAATTAAGTAGTGAGCTGATCAGCAAACGTCCCTGAAAGCATTGGCTTTCTGGGGACAGCAGAAAAGACAAACAAGGATCAGTGAAGACACAGGTTGCCCCACAGCATCCCTCTCAGCCACACCTGGGCCTGAGCCACACCTGAAGCTCACACCAGGGTCTCCTGGGGAGAACTTTCCCCACCTTCAGCGAGGTACATCTGTCCCGATTGTCCTGGTCCCCAGTTCTCTACCTCTCTGGCAAACAGGTTGAGATGATGAGGACAGCATGCAAGCAAGGATGCTGGAGCAGGCTGCTAGCATGGGGGAGGCTGGGCATCCATACAGGTGGCTTTAGTTTTCCAGGGTAGACAGACACACTAGGGGGACACAGGGACACCCTGCTGAGCTGAGGACACAGGTGGCAGTGCCAGGCACCCTACCTGCAGTGGGTAGGACTGCAGCAGTGTGTACAGTCCTCTACCCAGCACTGTCACACTCCCCTACTGGTCCCTGTGTCGCCTCGCCGTCCTGTCCCGCACAAACATTCCCTCACTCCCGGCCATGGTAAATATTGTTGCAGGGCAAACAGTGAATCAGCCCTCTTTGTTCGAGTGCTGCTGGCAGCCCCATCTTGTTCGACTGCTGTTTAATGACCCTCCAGTTGTGTACCCTGGAGGTACTCATTAACCTTGGGCTGCAGATGGTAAGGAGGATGGATCTCAGCTAGCCAGGAACAGTTTGACAATGCTGGGGACCAGCTCTGGGCAAATTCTGGTGACCTTTTACCAGAAGCGGATGTGCCAGAGGTTTCCTCTCACACCTCTGCAAGGTGTGGCCAACCTGCTGACAGTTCAGCATACCCATAGGCTGATGTTCTTATCACAACCCATGAGTTCTATTTTATTTTTTTTCCTGATTCTCTTCCCCATGCTGTTGGTGGAGGAATGGGAAAGGAAAGTGAGCAAGCAGTTGTGTGATATTTAGTTGATACCTGGGATTAAATCTTGACACCACCCCACGGTACAGTACAATGGGGTTTGACTTGTGCCATATCCCCTTTAGAGCATCCCTCTTCAGCTCAGTCCATGTTCCTGGCACAGCTGCGGGGCACAGAGAAGATGCTGGCTCTTGCAGAGGGATCCTCCAGCCCCTTTCTTGTGTGAAACGGTAGGGTTTCAGAGGCCTCATGGTGGGAGATGTGGGTAGGAAGGCTGTGCAGCACAGCTTGGGCAGGTTGGTGAAGATCCTGAAAGTGAACAGTGGGACATCCTGAGGCATGCAGAATGCAGAACAGAGGCTGGAAATGGGTAGTCCAGGAACAACAAGGACAAACATGGGTGCTGAGCCACGGAGCCTTCTGCCACTGCTGAGAAGCTGCTCCTGCCACTCTGCCTGGGCCTCACCTCCGATTCATCTGTTCCTGGCTCTCCTACAACACCTTGAACTCCACTCCACATTGTAGTCTGGTTCCTTCCCCCATTGTGGTCCAAGCCTCACCCCTAATTGTGGTAGTGGCTGTTGATTCACAGTGGTCCCATGGTGGTCAGTCTCCAAGGGGCAGTGCCAGCACAGCCCAGGTACACTCCATGCACCTGCTCTGGAGCTAGGTCCCGGGTGCCTCAGGGTCCCCAGGGCTCCAGCACTGGTGGCACAGGCCCCTACAGTTGTGTCCACACCAGCAACAGCAGGTGCCAGGGTGCAAACTCAGTCCTTTGTGCCCCCACAAACTTGCTCTCAGGGACCCAGGAAAACAGGATTTTGTGGCAGGTGACAGCACAGGGCCTGGGGCCATTCCCACTCACACCAGCAAACTGTAAGAGTCAGCATCTGCAAGGAGCAAGTGCCTTACTGCTGAGGGCCTGGTGGGATCGGAGCAGGGCCGTAGTGTGGGGCAGGATCCTGTGACCCTGTCCCTGAAGGGCTGTGCAGGACCCAGTTGTGCTTCTGGCACAGGGGACAGCCTGGGGAGGATTGCAGAGATGGTGTGGGGTGCCCAGCCTGTTGGATCGGGGCTGCCAGGAAGGCCCCGATAAACATCTAGTCTCTGTTTATTTATGACTGAGGATATTTATACCGCAAAGTCCTTTAAATTTAGCTGGGGACACACCCAGGCACTATCCAGTGTTGACGGCTGTGGGGAGTTCCTGGTGCAGTCTGAGTTGGCACACCAACTCAGGCAGTGGGTACACCAGCAGCACCAGATGTGCCCTGGAACTGTCACCTCCAGGACTGACATCCACTGTGGGCTGTGAGACACAGAAGCATGGCTGTGGGGACAGCAGCACTTTTCATGAAGACAGGATGAGGCTGCACTGTTTCTGAAGATGATGGCACAGGCTCCATGCCCATGCAGTGAAGACACCAGTGCCAGGTCCATATCTCCTCTGACACAAACTGACACCGTCCTATCCCTGTGGTCACTGCCATGTGATGCTGGTTGTTGGGTCAGAAACATTCTTGGGGCTACATCCCGAAATTACAGCCCGGAACTCAGCCGGGTGGGCTCGGAGCAGCCTAGAGCCACGAGGCACGCTGTGCCACCCGACTCAGCCGGCGGTGTCCCTGCGCTCCTGTCCCTCCGGCCACGGGTGCCGGGCCGGCGGAGCCGTGTGGAGCATCGCCCGCTGCCGCCGCGGTGTCTGCCTCCCTCTGCCGGCCGCGGGACACCCGGCGCTCCCCGCTGCCGCTCCCGGCTGTCAGAGCTCCGCGGTTTGCGGTCCCTCAGCCCCGAGGCAGCACGGTCTCCTGCCAGCCAGGCCCGCTGCCCCCTTCTTCCCCTTCAGCCAGCTTTGGGTGAAATGCGGCCTTTTACTCCCACAGTTTCCAGTTGCTCATTGTGTAGCTCTGTCCTTGTTGCTACAGCATCGTGTGGAGAGAAGAGGTTTGGCATTTCCCCTGCTCTGCAGTGAAGCACAGAGCAGCATCCAGGCACCCACAGACCAGGCTGCCCCTTGTCCCATGTGGACCCTCTGTGTGGTGCCATGGACACTCAGCTGAGTGCCCTTTAGCACTTGGAGGTCTGTGCTGTGTGGATGTGCCACCGTGTTCATCTTACCAGACTCCTTGCTGGTCTACCAAGTGCCTTTAACAAGTTAATTCCTTGTCTTGGAAAGGGATTCAATAGTTTTTGACAGGCGAGGTCGAGTTTACACGAGGCAAAGGCAACATGCATTAGGATCCCTACCCACTCAGTCTTTATTAATTAGATCCCATCTCAAACTCTGCTGGCTCTCCAGGACAAATGCGATGCCCACCAGCCTGTGATTGTCCTTGACAGCTAAGACAGCCAGCCCCGTGTCTTTCCATAAATGTGCTGCACTTCATTCTACTCTGACACCAAGCCTTTTATCTCCAGCTTGTCCTAAAATCCCTGCCTCACAGATCAAAAGAAGTCCTAAACGACTCTACCTCTGAGCAGTGGGAGCTTGAACAGTGCCTGCAAGCCCATCTCTCCAGAACCTCACCCCACCCCATGGGGACCATGTACCTGGCTGGTCCCCAAGCCTGGGCCATCCTTCTCTGTCTTGTCCAGCTGTCCCCTCTGTCCCCTGCTTCCCTTACTGCTGCCAAGTCACATTAACAGCTGCAAAGCTGCACGGTGAAGCTTGCTGGGGTGAGTGTCCCTAGGACAGGCAGCTCTGCATGGCAGAGCCTGGCCTTGCCCAGAGGCTGCTTATCCCTGTCCTCAGACATTCCAGAGGTTGTTTTTAGACTTGGAAACACTCTCAGCAGAGATATCTGGATTTTATCTGCTGTGATATCTGATTTTATCTGCTCTCCCTCCCTCCAGCTGTACACGTGGAGCTGCTACAAGCTCTCCACAGGGAGATGTAAGCCGTTGTGGTTACAAGGGTGATGGGTGCGCTGCGGCACCGGCACACAGCAGGTGTGGGACACAACCCAGAGGGAGACAACCCTTGTACCTGCCAGCAGCGAGGGCTAAGAGACCCACGCCGGGCTGTGCCCACCGCCTGTGGGGAACAGTGACAGTATCTCTGAGAGATCCGTAGGTGCCAGGCAGGATCGGGGAGCCGCTGCTTTGCCGGCGGCTGCAGTGAGCAGCAGCTGTCCGCAGAGGGAGCGCGGCTCCTTCCCGGCCCTCCTCCTCCTCCTTCTGCCTGCCGCTCCCCTTCACATCCCGACACCTCTGCCCTTGAGTGTGAGTGCTCAGCATCCCCGGGTCCCCGGGGTCCCCTGCACAGAACGGGGCGAGCTGCGGGACAGGAGGGCAGAGAGGTGACCCTCACTGAGCAAGGCTGGGTCCCGCCTGAGCTCTGTCCATACGGCATGGCTGCCTCCATCTCTCTGGGTAAGTGCTGGGGAGATCCACCACCCACAGACGCTTAGGAGGGCGCCCAGCATTCAAGTCTGGACATGCATGCTGGCGACAGCCGTAGAATCCACTCGTCTCTGCCAACACCAGGAATTGTTTGAAATCACCTGTCCCGAAGTCCATGGGCTTTCAACCATGGAGCTCTCCAGCCCCCTCACACTCTGGGACTTCCATTCCTAATGCAGTTGGTGTTCTTTTTGCACCCAGATGTGCTGGATTGTCGTGCTTCCAGTGAGAAGGGCACTCAGATTCTTTAAGTGACATTTAAAATGCTGTTTAATAGAGCTCACACTATGAAGTGACTACTGTAGATAATCTTAGATCCCTTGACATTGCAGCAACCCTGAGTGGTCCAGCATTGAACAGACCTCCACACATAGCACACCATGCAGACCCTGTCAGCAGAAAGGGTTATGCTAGTTTAGTAATTTGAGCTATTAGAGAATTTCCTTAGAAGAAAACAGCTCTATTCAGTATTTTACTGCCAAAAAGAAAGATGCTGATATGAGAACTTCTTGCTGCTGTATCAAATAAAGGCACAGACACGCATATGGCAGGTACCAGGTATGAGCTCCCTGCAGACTCCTCTGTTACAGGCTTGTTTCTAACCTGGATGAGCTTAGCCTGGAGCCAAGGGATGCCCATAGCAAAGGTCTAGACCTGTTCAGACTTGCTGTTCCATGGGTCACTAACTCCTCCTGCCCAGGACCACAGCAGCACCCTGGCTGTAGTCTGTCAGAGCTGCAAGGAAATGGGCTGTTTCCTAGGGCTCCTGCCTCAACGATATCATTTTGTCCCTCCTCTACGGGGATGCTTGGCTGATTTCCCCAAAGGGAATTCCAGCAGAAGTCAGAGGATGGGTGAGGAGAAACGTCATGGAAATACCCCAAAGGGAACTGAAACCCCTGTGTCATGCAGGGCGGAGGACTTCAGGGTAAGCTGGGTGGACAACACCTTGTCCTCCTCACTGCCCTTGAGGATGCAATGGAAATGGCCTTGGGGCCACTCTCCAGGGACTTTGCAGGACAGGCATACGTCATATGGGGGCAAGTACTGGTTGCTGCTTTGCCAGGCTCCCGCAGCCATTGTCCCTTATCCCTCAAACCATTCTCTGTGGGAGTGCCACTACCCCAGGGATGCTGTCCAGCCCAGCCTCAGCAGCCAGGTGTGATTTATGCCTGGGTCCTTGCCTGCCCACCACTCCCTAGGGACACTGCACCAGCCCTGGGCAGGGCAGCAATGTCCCCTTTTGCCAGGACCCAAGAGCCAGCTGGCCAGGCTGGGGAGAGGAAGGTGCTTGAGGCAAAAGGGGAACGGGATGGGGAAGAGGATGGGGGTTGGGGGATGGGGGGCTGTGCACCCTGCAGCAGGTGGTGAGCTGCTCTGCAAGCCCTGCTGGACTTCCAGAGACCAGCTATCCCTGTCTGGGGGACAAAGGTGGGTTTGACAAGGCCCAAGGCTACAGTCACTCTTCTCTGGCAGAGTGCCCAAGGGTGCACTGGGTCATGGGAAGGAGACAGGCCCCATGGAGATGCTTGTCCCAGCCCAGGGTGCTCTGCAGCCCCTGCAGGCTGAGCATTAGAGTGATCACTTCCAGCTGGCTCCAGGTCCATGGGGCGCTGTCATGGGATAGGCCAGGCAGTGGGGGACCAGGGACAGCTATTTTGGGCATCCCAAGGCACCTCAGCTGTCATGCTTTCTGCAGCACAGGGCACTGCGCAGGGACCTGGGTGCTGCTCTCATAGGGAGGACATGCTTCCCATGAAGGACCCAGGACCCTGTTACCCCCCATGCCTAGGGGAGAACTACATTCCAGGGATGCAGCCCAGAGCAGGCTGACCTGGGTGATGCTGAACCCATCCAGATGGCTTTGTGCCTTCCAGACAGGTGTTACCAGGGCAGAGGGAGGAACAACAGCTTCAGGACCCAGCAGTGAAATCCTTGTCTGTAAACAGGGCTGTCCCCATCAGCCACAAGTACCTGTGGAGTTAAGCACAAGCTCTGTATTGTGAGCTAGGTGCTGTGTGTGCCACCAAAGGTGCAGGGAGGGCATAATGGGGCAGTGTAGGGGCTTGGCTTCAACCCCTGTGGCTGCTGTCCCCTGGGTATCCACACCCATCTTGCTACCCATCCAAGCCAGAACTTCCCCCAGGCTGTCTGGATACTCTATGAGGGAATTTTCCCAGGTCATTAACAAGCACGCAGGCACGGGAGTGGAAAGTCCCCAGGAGCCGTGGCTGCTGAGGACGGAGCTCCCTGTGACCACAAGCAGTGATGCCTGTGGTATTTCCTCCCGATGTCACTTGCCTGTCCTGGCACTCACCCAGCCTGTGGACTCTCAGTGGAAGCCTGGAGAGGGTGTGAGCTGCTGGTAAAGCCTGGGGCAAGGCTGGGGGAAGGGCAGCCCTTGGCACAGCAGGGACAGGGGTCCCAGGATGCAGAGGAGTGCCAGAGCAGGAGCATGGCACTGCCATCACAGCATTGCAAACACGCCAGATCTATGCTAGGAACAAGACAGCTCTCACAAGGTGGCTTCAAATTGCTGGCAAATCAGGGACAATTTTGGGGGTTTTCCAAGAGGTTTGATACTATCATGGGTGGTTTGGGGCAGGAGATGACATGCTGTCATAGAACAGTTCAGTTCCCATGTGTCAGGCAGGATGGAGATGATATGCCAGAGAGAAAAGAAAGATGGGAAAGCTGGGAGGACAAAACATGAGCTGGTGGCTCTTCTGTGGCCCTTCTGCTGCTCCTCTTGCAGCATCCCTCCTGATAATATGGGGCCAGTTGTGAAATCCCCAGAGCAGACACAGCCAGACTGTGTAGGGACTTCTATCCCCGTTCCTCCCATTCTGAAGGCAGAAGTTGTTCCTATACCAGCCCACTTCCTTTCCAGGCTCCAGTGCACAGGTGGGATTCTGGGGGACCGGGATGACCGCCACTCCAGAGTGTGTGGTCTTCCAGTTTCTGCAGCTCCTCAGGCAGCCTGACACCCTTTGGAGATGACCTGCAGGCTGAGGAGCTGTAAGCTGCCTTCAAAAAGATTGTTTAAAAGAAAATTGGTTGATCTTGGTGATGGATCATCACACCAAAGCTGAACTTAAACCTTCCCCTGCCTCCTACCCCAGGATACATGCAAGCACTGGAGCTGTCATTACAGGAGGGGTGGGTAAGAAGCCCCCATTTCTGCATGCAGCAGCCAACCATAGGAAAACCTCAAGGCCAGATCCAGACCCAGCAATCCTAGGGCTCATGGTGCTTGGGAATTGCTTGGGACACAACCCCAGGGTCTATCTGGGGTGGTGGAGAGCCAGCCTCCATGTCAGGCACACAGCAGGGACAGCATTAAGTCCTGCTGCATTTGATGCACACCTGAACTCAAGGACAAGCCTTGGACCACATCAGGGCTTCAACCGCTTGGGGATTATCACAAGCCCATGCTGCAGGCCTGGTGTGTGGGAAATCTTCAGAGATTGCTGGTGTTTCAACCAGCCCATCCCTCCCACAGGTGCTGGGAGCTGGCATTTCCTCCCCACCCTTCAGCCCTCTGGATCCCTGCCTGCATTTGCCCATGGTTTCCCAGGCAACAGCACCCGTGGAGATAGGAGAGGAGAGGCTGTGCTGCCTAGGTAGCAGTGCCACCTGCATGTTGACCCATGTCCCCCACTGAGGTGGCACTGACGCCAGGAGGTCACTGCACCTGCCCAAAGAGGCGGAAGCTTCCAGCCTCACAGATTTGAATGGCACTGGTGTAGGGGTGCTGTGGCTCCACCATCATGCAAGGATTTAAGGGACATTGTGACACCTGCCAGCCTAGGGGAGGGATAGCAAAGAAGGAAAGAGACGAGTGCTCCAAGATGGGGAATGGGGTGATGATTGCTACCAGATGGTGAGAGAGGGCTGAAGGAGGCAGAGGTATAGGCTGGAGCACCTCTCCTAAACTCTTTTGGCACCACAGCCTCCCACCCCACAGATCACATTTGGCCTCTGCTCCTGCTGCATCTCCAGGCACCAGGAGAGCACAGGAAAATTCTGACTGGTGTGGTAGGACCATGACAAAAGGCATGGGTGCATAAAGCAGCTAGGCATCTGGGAAGGAGGTATTTGCACCCAGGTATAGGTTGCTAGAAGATGCTGCAGCATCTCAGAGATTGCAGAGGAGAAGGAGCAGCCCCTTGCTGACCCACTGGGGCTGCAGGGCCCTTTCCCTTTTTCCCCACCATGTTCAGCACACAGAGGAGATGCATGGAAAGTGAGAGAGTTTCATCCATGGAAATCCATCCCTTAAGGATCAAGTCTGCAACTCCACAGCAGGCAGCTCCTCTCCAAAACCCAGATCCTGGGGCAGGGGTGTGGGTTGCAGCCACATTCTGGCTCTGACACAGGGTGCTGGGTGTGGAATGCTGGATTCAGGAAGCCAGGTGTGGGATGCTGGATTCAGGTTCTGGGTGCAGGATTTGGGCTGCAGGATGGACTGTGAGGCCACACACAGCTGGGAATAAGCGTGCTAGTGAGCAACCTGGCTCCTTGTGCAGAGCAGCCATGCGTAGGTGCTGGGAGGGTGTGGGAGGACCTGAGCACCCGCCCGTTTCACTGCTGCCTTCCCCTTCCTGCTGTGGGAGCCCTCACTCTGGCTTTACCACACTTAGAAAACGAAAGCAGTGTCCGTGCATGACTGTGCTGCATCCTGCAGCCCAGCACTCTGGTGAGGCTGCTGCAGTGGGGCCTGGACAGACACACCTGGGACACTGCCCCATCACTGCCCCCACCTCTACCCCATCCCTGCGGAGGATTTCCCTAACCAGGCAGCAACTCTCAGGAACAGCAGGGATCTGTGGAGAGACAGGTAAGGGATATTTCCCAAGTTGGTTGGAACACTGCGAGGTCAGCCCTGGGATGGAGTGCAGGGCTCTGGTGACAAAAAGGATTCTCAGTGGGATGTGGGAAGGGCTGTGCTGTTGCTGCACTTGAGGTGCTGGGCTGCACCCCTGCCATGCTCCCCAAACCAGCTCCTTCCTGAAGACGCACAGTGCTGTGCCAAGGCCCCAAGGTGCAGGAACTAGAAGGGATTTAGGGAGCAGAGCAGAATAATGGAGAGCAGTCACACATCCCAGCTAGTGGGAAGCCCATTGGGATGGAAAGGGGAGGGCAGAGAGGCCTCGGCTAGAGGCCAAGCAAGGGGTGGCCCCTGGCACACTCATCATGCATTACGGTAAACATCTGGCCTGGGATATGGGGGTGTGCACTGGTTGCACATACATGTGTGCACAAGTACATGGCTATAGGGAAACACACACACACACGTATGGGTTTATGGGTACATGTGTACCAGTTCATGTACCCACATCTGTGCACACACATGTGTGCCCATATTTGTGTACCCATACATGTACAGACATGCATACACAGGCATGAATATCTGCACACTCATGTAGATGCCCACAGACATGTATGTGCGTAAGGATGCAAACATGTACAACTAGTGTACACACCCCTAACCACATAGGGATAAGTGTACAGATTTACATGCATACATGTGTGTGTACATGTGCCAGCAAGCACGCTTGCTGCAGCATGCACAGGCATGGACACACAGGTGTGTGACACACAAGTGTGCAACAAACATCCACACAATGCACAAATGTACAACTGACAGAGTGACTTCATGCACCTTGGCTGGAGCCTGTGGCCATCCTGCTGCCCAGGACTGTCATGGCACTGTGCCCTGACAGTGTGTGCATGCTGTATATGGCGGTTCCTCTGTGAGTGAAAACGTGTGTGTGCAGGGATGTGTGTGTGCAGGGATGTATGTACCCAGTGGGAGCCTCTGTGTGACCATACACTCCATATATATTCACGCGTGCCACATGCCTGTGCAAGCCTGCATATGCCCCTCCATGTCCACATGCCTGTGGGTTGCATGTGGGATACCGGCGGCTATGTGTGCCTAGTATGCCAGGTGCGTGCCCAAGTGTGCCAAGTGCAGAGTGTGCCCGTGCATGCCCATGCGTGCAGCATGCCCGTGTATGCCATGCGTTTCCGCGTGCCCACGCGTGTGTGTGTGTGCCGTACGTAGCCCGTGTGCCCGCCGCACCACGTACGCTCTCGCCCCCCGCGGTGCCCGCGGTGCCCCCGGTGCGGCGAGGCGCGGTGCGGGTGCCGAGGCGGGGCGCTGGGGAGCGCGGCGAAGCGG